>JAKSXO010000020.1:6780226-6790423 GCA_024509115.1 Crotalus helleri | reverse complement strand
ACTGGGACCTTGGAAGGACGGAAGACTGAGTCAACCTTGAGCCAGTCAAGATTGAACTCCTGACAGTGGGCAGAGCCAGCCTGCAATGCTGCCTTCTAACCACTGGGCCACCAGGGCTCCTTATATGCTTACACGCCATTATATGCCCCCATCCCCTTTTCAGTGACCCTCCTCTTGATACAAACCTAACGAAGTAGAATCAGGTTCACTGCAGCTGAGCCAATCCATTAGGGGGTTGGACTAGAAGACCTTCGAGGTCCCTCCAACTACGTTAAACAGGAGCCCTCAGATTACATTATCCCCTTTGGTGACCATTCAAAGTTACAAAGGCACTGAAAAAAAGTGACTTCTGACCGTCTTTCTCACTTACGGCCTTTGCAGCATTTCCCCCCCACCCCTTGGTCATGTGATCAAAATTCAGAGGCTTGCCAATGAGTTCATATTTATGACCGTTGCTGTCATGTGATCCCTTTTTGTGACCTTCTGAACAAAATCCATGAGGAAACCAGATTCACTTCACAACTGAGTTCCTAACTTAACAACTGCAGTGATTATCAAGAGTGGCGAGAAAGGTCGTAAAATGGGTCGTAAAACTCACTGAACAAACGTCTCACTTAACAACAGGAAGTTTGGACTTCATTGTGCATGTAAGTCGAGGACCACCTTTGTCAGATTTCCTGCCTGAGCAGAGGGTTGGACTAGAGGACCTCCAAGGACCGTTCCGACTTTATTATTCTGTTATTGATAGGAAGCGTCGGTTCAATAGAATGGAATGGAATGGAATGGAATAGGATAGGATAATAGAATAGAATAGAATAGAATAGAATAGAATAGAATAGAATAGAATAGAATAGAATAGAATAGAATAGAATAGAAATAAGAATAGAAATAAGAATATAGAATAGAATATGGAAGAAATAGAACAGAACAGAACAGAACAGAACAGGACAGAACAGAACAGAACAGAACAGAACAGAATAGAATAGAATAGAATCTTTATTGAAAATAGAATAGAAAATAAGAAATAGAATATAGAATACAGAACAGAACAGAATAGAATACTTGGAAGGGACCTTGCAAGCCTCTAGCACAGTGGTTCTCAGCCTGTGGGTCGGGACCCCATTTGGGGTCGAATAACCATTTCACGGGGATCGCCAAACCATGCTGTCCGCCATTTTTTCCCTTTTCCCTAGCTGTCCTACTCCCTCTTATTGGTGGCCACACCCACTTGGGGTCACCACAACATGGGGAACTGTATTATGGGGTCACGGCATTAGAAAGGTTGAGAATCACTGCTCTAGCATTTCAGACAAATGGTTGGCCAGTCTCTTCTTAAAAACGTTCAGTTGTGAAGCACCCACAACTTCTGGTCAATTGTTCTCACTGTCAGGAAGTTTCTCCTTAGTTCTAGCTTGCTTCTCTCCTTGATGAGTTTTCATCCGTTGCTTCTTGTCCTGCCTTCAGGCGCTTTGGAGAATAGCTTGACTCCCTCTTCTTTGGGGCACTCCCTCAAATATTGGAGGAAAGAGAAAGGGAAAGAGGAAAGGAAAGGGAACAACAGTTGGAAGGATCTTGGAGGTCATCTAGTCCAACCCCTGCTCAGGCAGGAAACCCTATACTATTTCGGACAAATGGCTGTCCAGTCTCTTCTTAAAAACTTCCAGTGTTGGAGCATTCACCGCTTCTGGAGGCAGGTTGTTCCCCTGGTTAATTGTTCTAACTGTCAGGAAGTTTCTCCTTAGTTCCAGGTTGCTTCTCTCCTTGATTAGTTTCCATCCGTTGCTTCTTGTCCTGCCTTCAGGCGCTTTGGAGAACAGCTTGACTTTAGCCTGAGGGAGGGAGGGGGGCAATGAATCCCAAGAGGATAATCTGGACGCATCCAGGGGGTCACGGAGCTCTGGATAATGGCTTGTTCATGGGTCAAAGACCTCATTTGGGAGTGTCGAATGGAGTCTGGATTTCTTTGTGGGAGCCAGGATGTTATGTGAGCGGGTCAAAAGGGGCAATCTGGTCAAACAGCTTAATATTAATGTAAATGGTGAAATAAACGGAGAGAACCTCTGAGCTCAAGGTGCAATGGAGGAGAGGAGAGCAGGCAGTCCTCGACTTACGACCACAACTGAGCTCACTATTTCTCTTGCTAAGCCGGAGAGTTGTTAAGTGAGTTTGGCTCCGTTTTACGACCTTTCTGGTCACCGTTGTTAAGGGAATCACTGCAGTTGGTTAATAACACGGTTGGGAAGTGGCTTCCCCCCGTTGACTAGTTGGTCAGGAGGTCGCAAAAGGGGACACTGCGACCGTCATAAATATGAGTCAGTTGCCAAGTGCCTGAATTTTGATCACCTGACCCTTGGGGGAGGCTGCAACGGTCGCAAGCGCGAGGACCAGCCGTCAGTCTGTCCTTTCAGTGCTGCCGTAACGTGGAACGGTCCCTAAACGAATCGTTTATACATCATGGTCTGCTGCGACCCGTGTGACAATTTCGACGGAACGGTCGCCCCTCGCGGTCGTAAAGCAGGTCAGCCCCGCGACTGACCCAATTCCGCAACGTTTTCCCAGCGGTCGTTAAGCGAAAGCTCCAGTCGTTAAGCGAAGCGGTGGTTCGCTGTAGGTGCGCCTTGGCCCAAAATGCTGACTTGCAGCAAAACCGTCATCAAAGGAGTTCACCTGAGACGGCTCTAAACGACTGCCAGGAGTTTGAATCCAGGTCATAACTTTCCGCCCAACTTCAAAGGGTTGCTAAGCAACCGGCCGTAAGTCGAGGACTACCTGAAGTGGAGCCCTCTGCCAGGGAGGTTGCCACTCTCCGGAGTGCTCCCTTGTTCTCCTTTCCATTTGGGTTTACTGGCATGGAGGGAGCTGCCTTTGTTCTCCTTTTCCTTCAATCCCTTCACTTCCTGTCAAAGGGGGCGGCTGTTCAGAATGCACCGCGTGGGCCCTTCCTTTGGCTGCTGCTGCCAGATGCCTCGACACTGCACAGATGTGTTGGCTGGCGGTAGATAAACAGCGCAAGGGAGCCCTGTGCCTTTTAGCACCCTTCGCCTCTCCCTCCCGTCCAGGAGGAAGGGGGAAAGGTTGCAGTTAAGCCCCCCCTGTAGAACGCTTTCACTACCTCCAGTTGTTCGAAAGGAAGGCCCAACGGCAGCCAGGAGACAGACAGAAAGAGAGAGGGAGAGAGAGAGAAAGAGAAAGAGAAAGAAAGAAAGAAAGAAAGAAAGAAAGAAAGAGAGAGAGAGAGAGAGAGAGAGAGAGAAAGAGAGATGGAAGAAAGAAAGAAAGAAAGAAAGAAAGAAAGATGGAAGAAAGGAGAAAGAAAGAAAGAAAAAAGAAAAAGAAAGAAAAAAGAAAAAGGAAGAAAGAAAAAATGGAGAGATGAAGAGAAAGAAAGAAAGAAAGAAAGAAAGGAAGGAAGGGAGGGAGGGAGGGAGGGAGGAAGAGGGAGAGAAAGAAGGAAGGAAGGAAATAAAGAAAGAAGAAAGGAAGGAGGGAATGAAGGAAGGAAGGAAAGAAAGAAGGAAGGAAGGACACTAGCAATAGTACTTAGACTTATATACCGCTTCACATTGTTTTACAGTCCTCTCTAAGCAGTTTACAGAGTCAACCTATTGCACCCCCCCCCCCAACAATCTGGGTCCTCATTTTACCAAACTCGGAAGGCGGAAGGACGAGTCACCCTTGAGCCAGTCAGAATCAAACTGCTGGCAGGGAGCAGAGTCAGCCTGCAATACTGCATACTAACCACTGTGCCACCAGAGCTCTTGAGAGGAGAGAGAGAGAGAGAGAGAGAGAGAGAGAGAGAGAGAGAGAGAGAGAGAGAGAGAGAGAGAGAGAGAGAGAGAGAGAGAGAGAGAGAGAGAGAGAGAGAGAGAGAGAGAGGAAGGATGGATGGATGGATGGATGGATGGATGGATGGATAAATGGATGGATGGATAAATGGATGGAGGGAGGGACGGACGGACGGACGGACTGACGGACAGATGGATGTATAGACAGAGAGATAGATGAGAGATAGATGGTAGTTAGCAATAGCATTTAGACCTATATACTGCTTTACAGTGTTTTATAGCCTTCTCTAACCGATTTACAGTCAGCCCATTGCCCCCAACAATCTGGGTCCTCATTTTACCGACCTCGGAAGGACGGAAAGCTGAGTCAACCTTGAACCGGTCAGGATCGAACTGCTGGGCAGAGCTAGCTTGCAATACTGCATTCTAACCACTGTGAGCCACCCCGGCTCTTCTCTATAATAATAACCGGAGCACCATTTGAACACCATTGGCATTGACAAAAACGCCCATCGGTCAATGGCAAAAGGCAGCTTTACGCGAAAGAGGTCATGTAGCCTGCGACAATGAGAACCATACAGTGGTTCTCAACCTTTTTAATGCCGTGACCCCCAACCGGTCGTAAGTCGAGGACTACTCAACCAGTCGTAAGTCGAGGACTACTCAACTGGTGCAGCACCATTTGCAGAATGGGACTTTTGGAGGGCTCAACAGGGCAGAGACAGCCTGGACAATTCCTATTGGCTTTTGAAAGCCAATAGAATTAGACTCTATTCAAGAGAGTCTATTCTATTGGCTTTCAAAAGCCAATAGAATAAAAGGGAGTAGCACAGCTAAGGAAAAGGGGGGAAAAATATGGCGGACTGCGTTGTTTGGCGACCCCCGTGAAATGGTTGTTCGACCCCAAATGGGGTCCCGACCCACAGGTTGAGAACCACTGTTTTAATATGATTACACATCCACATCTGCCCATCCCAGGTCCTTGGGCAGGACTTGAGAGCTGGATTAAAAAGGGCCAGGTCCAGTTTGAATGTCTGGCTGTCTCTGTGACGAACAATAAAATAGGAACATGACTGACCCATGAGACGGCCGAAGAGAAGACAAAGTACTGCGGAATACAAAATACAAAACCCAAAGACCTGCAAACAGAGGTAAAATGATGAAGAAAGCAAAGGTGGGACCAAGAGTAATAGGCGCTTCGGGTATGATCCCGAAACACCTGGAGCATCCCTTGAACACCGTCAGCATGGCCAAAATCCCCCTCGGTCAATTGCAAAAAGGCTGGGAACAGCTTCCACCCTGCGGGAATATTTTTCATATCGTCCCAAAGATGCTTTGTCTGGCAACTGGACTTCCTTTATTTTTCCTTTGCAGATGTTTCGCTTCTCATCCAAGAAGCTTCTTCAGCCCTGACTGGATGGTGGGGAAGGGAATATTAAATAAATACCTTTCATAGTGTTAAACCACCACATCTGCCTCTCCCAGGTCTTTGGGAAGGACTGGACAAAAATGCCAGATCCGCTCTGAACATCTGGCCGACCGTTCAGAGGAACCGTAATAATACTAATAAAATAATTTTTTTGCATCCTTCGGGCGAATGCATAAGGAGAGTGCGCGTACTGTATCTCCGAGGCCGCCCCTCCAAAATAATTTCTCCGTGTTCTTCCCTAGCAGCTAAATTAGGGCCTGGTTGCCAAATGATCCAATGATTATAATTGAGCCATAACATTTGCATTATTACTCCGAGCCGTGTTTTGTGCCTGTTCCCTCCCATGTTCTAGGCGGTGGTGCAAATTAGCAACTCAGGCCTTCCTCCTCCACCAGCCTCGCTGCAATGGCTAGTTTCTGGCCTCAGATGACTCACTTCCTCTCTTTCCAGCCTGGCCGGTTTCTATCCAGGCAGGAAACGTGGTTTGTTGGTGGTTAGGACTTTGCCCACCTACCTTGCTCAACCCGCCTGACTTCCTTAGGCTGACTTTTTCCCTGACCCGGTGCGGCTCAGACTTGGATGAGATTGAGGGACTTCAGTTCCCAGAATTCCTCAGACATCTCGCTGGCTGGGGAATTCTGGGAGTTGAAAGTCCACCCAAATTAAAGCATGCTGGATGGGGAATTCTGGGAGATTAAATCCACCCATCTTAAAGCATGCTGGCTGGGGGATTCTGGGAGTTGATGTCCACCCAAATTAAAGCATGCTGGATGGGGGATTCTGGGACATTAAATCCATCCATCTTAAAGCATACTGGCTGGGGAATTCTGGGAGTTGAAGTCCACCCAAATTAAAGCATGCTTGATGGGGGATTCTGGGAGATTAAATCCACCCATCTTAAAGCATAGCTGGCTGGAGAATTCTGGGAGTTGATGTCCACCCATCTTAAAGCATACTGGCTGGGGAATTCTGGGAATCGAAGTCCACCCCTCTTAAAGCATGCTGGCTGGGGGATTCTGGGAGTCGATGTCCACCCATCTTAAAACATGCTGGCTGGGGAATTCTGGGAGTTGAAGTCCAGACTTCTTAAAGTTGCTGAGTTTGAGAAACACTGTGATAAACTGGCTTTTTTTTTGCCATCAAGGCTGGGCAAATCTTTTCCAGGTGTAAACAGGCTTCTCCACCTGTTGCCAGGGAAGGCAATAGGGAAGGGGGACTTATTACCAGCAAAAAACCTGCCGACTGTGATTAAAAGCTAGAACAGAAAACATTTCACTGGCTGCTTCTTCCACCTTTCCTCTCTTTTGCCTGCAAAATCTCCCAGATCAAACAAAATTGCTGTTTATTTTCCCTACTTTGGCAAAACCAGGGGGCCCAAAAAGCAGCCAGACCTGTAACCGTCACCGTAACCAATCAGGTTTGGTAATACGGGTCCAGCTACGACCACAATTGATCCCTAAATTTCTGTTGTTAAGTGGATTTTGCCCCGTTTTATGACCTTCCTTGCCAAAGTTGTGAAGTGAATCACTGCAGTTGTTAAGGTAGTCTCACGGTTGTTTAATAATAATAATAATAATAATAATAATAATAATAATAATAATAATAATAATAATAATAATAATAATAATAATATTCAAACAGACAAGCACCTGCAACATAACAACCCAGACTTAACAATTGTCGATAAAAAAGACAAAAAAGTCTGGATAGTGGACGTGGCAGTGCCTGGAGACAGCAGAATAGACGAGAAAGAACTGGAGAAGATAACAAAATACAAAGACCTACAAATAGAAATAGAAAGACTGTGGCAAAAGCAAGCAAGGATAGTACCAATAGTGATAGGCTCCTTGGGTGCAATTCCAAAACAACTGAAGCACCACTTGGACACCATTGGCATTGACAAATACGCCACCCCAGATTTAACAATTGTCGATAAGAAAGACAAAAAAGTCTGGATAGTGGACGTGGCAGTGCCTGGAGATAGCAGAATAGAAGAGAAAGAACTGGAGAAGATAACAAAATACAAAGACCTACATATAGAAATAGAAAGACTGTGGCAAAAGCAAGCAAGGGTAGTACCAATAGTGATAGGTGCCTTGGGTGCAACCCCAAAACAACTGGAGCACCACTTGGACACCATTGGCATTGACAAATACGCCATTGGTCAATTGCAAAAGGCGGCCTTATTAGGAACCACCTCCATCCTGCGTTGATATCTGTAATACCATCAAACATCCACATCTGCCTATCCTAGGTCCTTGGGAAGGACTTGATAGGTAGACAAAAATGCCAAATCCAGTCTGAACATCTGGCTGACTGTGCGATGATCAATAATAATAATAATAATAATAATAATAATAATAATAAATAATAATAATAGGATGTGGCAGAATAGACGAGAAAGAACTGGAGAAGATGACAAAATACAAAGACTTAAAAAATAGAAATAGAAGGACTATGGCAAAGGCAAGCAAGGGTAGTACCAATAGTCATAGGCGCCTTGGGTGCAATCCGAAAACAACTGGAGCACCACTTGAACACCATTGGCATTGACAAATTCAAAAGGCGGCCTTACTGGGAACTGCTTCCATCTTGCAACGAGACCTGTAATACCATCAAACATCCACATCTGCCTATCCCAGGTCCTGGATAAGGACTCGATAGGTAGACAAAATGCCAAATCCAGTCTGAACATCTGGCTGACTGTGCGATGATCAATAATAATAATAATAATAATAATAATGATAACAACAACAACAAAAACAACAACAACAATAATAATATAAAGTCAAAATTGAGAAGACAGCAACAGACAGTAAGTGCCGCCTATGCAAAGAAGCTGAAGAAACAGTGGACCACCTGGTAAGCTGTTGCAAGAAGATCGCACAGACTGACTACAAGCAGCGGCATGACAAAGTAGCAACAATGGTGGATTGGAAGATCTGCAAGAAATATTATTTGCCTGTAAGAACTGGTGGGATCATAAGATAGAGAAAGTCATAGAAAATGGTAAAGTTAAACTGCTCTGGGACTTCAGAATTCAAACAGACAAGCACCTGCAACATAACACCCCAGACTTAACAACTGTTGATAAGAAAGACAAAAAAGTCTGGATAGTGGACGTGGCATTGCCTGGAGACAGCAGAATAGAAGAGAAAGAACTGGAGAAGATAACAAAATACAAAGACCTACAAATAGAAATAGAAAGACTGTGGCAAAAGCAAGCAAGGGTAGTACCAATAGTCATAGGCTCCTTGGGTGCAATCCCAAAACAACTGGAGCACCACTTGAACACCACTGGCATTGACAAATTCGCTATTAGTCAATTGCAAAAGGCGGCCTTACTAGGAACTGCTTCCATCCTTCCATCTGTAATACCATCAAACATCCACATCTGCCTATCCCAGGTCCTTGGGAAGGACTCGATAGATAGACAAAAATGCCAAATCCAGTCTGAACGTCTGGCTGACTGTGCGATGATCAATAATAATAATAATAATAATAATAATAATAATAATAATAATAATAATAATAATGATGATGATGATGATGATGATGATGATGTTGGAAGGGACCTTGGAGGTCATCTAGTCTAGCCCTCTGCTCAGGCAGGAAACCCTGTGCCAGGGGTAGGCTACCTTGGGTCTTTTATGACTCGTGGACTTCAACTCCCAGAATTCCTGAGCCAGCCATGCTGAGGGGAAAGGGAGAGGTTTCCAAGCTAAGCCAGGCTGGCTCAGGAATTCTGGGAGTTGAAGTCCACGAGTCATAACAGAGCCAAGGTTGCCTACCCCTGGCCTAGACCATTTCAGACAAACAGTGAATCTGTCTTCCCCTCCTCCCATTGACTTTGCTTGTCAGAAGGTCGTAAAAGGGAATCACATGACCCCAGGGACACTGCGTCCGTCGTAAATAGGAGCCAGTTGCCAACCCCATGGGGATGCTCGCCATTGTCGTAAGTGTAAAAAAAGCCTGTTCATACGTGACTTTTTCGGTGCTGTTGCAACTTTGAACGGTCACTAAATGAACGGTTGTAAGTGGAGGATGAACTGTAGAAAAATAAAACCCCATGGAGTTTAATGGAATTCCTCTGAGGAGGTAGGACGAAATCTTTGCAGATCAGCAAAGACATCGAAGAATCTTTCCCCATATGAACACTTCCAGATGGGTGGGCTTCCACTCCCATAATCCTCTGCCAAGGCCACCCGGGTTGAGGAATTCTGGGAGCGGAAGTCCCCCTTCAAACACACCCCCTTAAAAAAATCTGGAAACCTTGGCCTCCTTCCCTCCCAAAAGAAATGTTGAAGGTGTAGCAAAAAAGCTCGTAAAACGGGGCAAAAGACACTTAAGAAGCGTCTCGCTTAACAGCAGAAACATTGGGCTCAGTTTTTTGTTCGTACCTCGAGGACCTACCAGCACTCACGTCTGGCTTTCGGAAACCTTTCGGAAACCGCTGCCAGGTTTTTCCAGGGTGCTGCGTGTGTGAGTGCATGCACACCCGACCCCTCTTGCAAAAACAGATCAAGGAATTTTGCAAAGTCCCGTTTTATGACCCAGGGCTGCAATCCGCCCCCCTTCCCCTCCGTAATCCGAGGAGGCACCTTTAAGCCCACAAAACTGGCCTGTAAACTTTTTTTTTTTTTTAAGCAATTTGAGAGCCTCTTCCACACTTAACAACACCTGCCTTCTGTTTAACTTTGGCACCAGTTCTCCCGCCTGGAAATCTTCTCTCTTATTAACCGCAGCAATAAATTTCTTCCCGGAGGCCAAAAGATTTGACAGGCTATTTGGAAATCCACGAGAGATTCTTCAACCTTTTATGGTGCCTGGCTCCTGACGAGCACTTTTCCCTTTCCAAATATGTGTGTGTGTGTATGTATGTATGTATGTATGTATGTATGTATGTATGTATGTATGTATCTTTGATTATTCGGTTTTTCTCCCACGTTAAATTGGAAGTGTTTGGCGACGTTTCGACGAAGT
>JAKSXO010000020.1:6772726-6777726 GCA_024509115.1 Crotalus helleri | reverse complement strand
CAGTCAGCCAGATGTTCAGACTGGATTTGGCATTTTGTCTACCTATCGAGTCCTTACCCAGGACCTGGGATAGGCAGATGTGGATGTTTGATGGTATTACAGGTATCGTCGCAGGATGGAAGCAGTTCCTATTATTATTATTATTATTATTATTATTATTATTATTATTATTATTATTATTATTATTATTGGAATACAGGTAGTCCTCGACTTACAACCACAGTTGAGCCCAACATTTTCGTCGCTAAATGAGATACTTGCTGAGTTTTGCCCCATATTACGATCTTGCTTGCCACCGTTGTTCAGCGGAACACTGCAGTTGTTAAGTCAGACACAGGGTTGTTAAGTGAATCTGGCTTCCCCCGTTGACTTTGCTCGTCGATCACATGACCCCAGGACCCCCGTCGTAAATACGAGTCCGTTGCCAAGCGTGTGAATTTTGGTCATGTGACCGTGGTGGTCGTAAGTGTGACAACTGGTCACAAGTCCCTTTTTTTCAACGTCATTGTAACTTCGAACAGTCACTAAACGAACCGTTGTAAGTTGAGGACTACCTGTGTGGTGGTGTTTCTTGAGCTTAGCAATTTTAAGGTGTCTGGACTTTGATTCCCTGAATTCCTCAGCCGGCAGGTGTGGACTTCAACACCCAAAAGTCAAAGGGGGAAGCCAGATTTGCTTAATGACCACCTGATTCACTTAACAACGGTGGCCTAAAGGTCGTAAAATTGGGCCAGATGGACTTAACAACTGCCTGGCTTAGCAATGGAAACTTTTGGCTTGGCTGTGGTCGTAAGTCAAGGACTCCCTGTGGGTGGAACACCCTCGTCAGTAGTGCCTCTGAGAGGGGTCTAGGTGTCCTCAGGGACCCCTGCTTAAGTCCAGGCAATCCTCGACTTACGTCCATTTGTTTGGGGGCCGTCTGAACTTACAACAGCACTGAAAAAAAGGGACTTAGGAGAAGTCCTCACAGTTACAACCATCAGAGCATTCCCCCCAAAATGGAGCACTTGTTCACCGGCAGCTATTCACCACAGTTACAGCATCCCGGGATCACCTGATCGACGATTGTGATCTTCCCAGCCGGCTTCCGATAAGCAAAGTCCGTGGGGGGAAGTCGGATTCGCTTAATGATCGCACAATTCACTTAATGCCTGCAGTGATTCACTTAACAACCAGGCCAAAACATCATAAAACTGAACATCCCAACTTAATAACCACCTTCTTTAGCTACAGAAATTCAGGTCCCAGTTGTCTCCTTGATCTAGGGGCATCCGGTGGCCATATAAGGAGGCCCGATCCCTTGATCTAGAGCAGGGGTAGGCAACCTGGGCTCTTTTATGACTCGTGGACTTCAACTCCCAGAATTCCTGAGCCAGCCATGCTGAGGGGAGAGGGAGAGGTTTCCAAGCTGAGCCATGCTGGCCCAGGAATTCTGGGAGTTGAAGTCCATGAGTCATAAAAGAGCCCAGTTTGAAGACCCCTGCTCTAAAGGTACAAACCAGTAGTTCCACCAGATGTAGAGTTGGTCTACAGCAGGGGTGGGGAACCTTGGCTCTTTTATGACTCGTGGACTTCAACTCCCAGAATTCCTGAGCCAGCATGGGGGAACCATGGCCCCCTTTAGGACTCGTGGACTTCAACTCCCAAAATTCCTAAGCCAGCATGGCGCAGCTTGGAAACCTCTCCCTTTCCCCTCAGCGTGGCTGGTTCAGGAATTCTGGGAGTTGAAGTCCATAAGTCATAAAAGAGCTGAGGTTGCCTACCCCTGATCTAGGGGGTCTAGTGGCCATATAAGGAGGCCCCATGTGTTGATCTAGGGCAGGGATAGGCAACCTTGGCTCTTTTATGACTCGTGGACTTCAACTCCCAGAATTCCTGAGCCAGCCATGCTGAGGGGAAAGGGAGAGGTTTCCAAGCTGAGCCAGGCTGGCTCAGGAATTCTGGGAGTTGAAGTCCACGAGTCATAAAAGAGCCAAGGTTGCCTACCCCTGGACTAGGGGGACCCACTGGCCATATTAGGACCCCTGACCCTTTGATCTAGGGAGAACCAGTGGCCATATAAGGAGGCCCAATCCCTTGATCTAGGGGGAATCCAATGTCCTGATCCTTGATCCAATGTCCACATAAGGAAGCCCGATCCCTTGATCTAGGGGGATCCGATGGCCATATAAGGGGGCACGATCCCCTCAAAGTACCAGGGATTCAACAGCACTTCTCATAGACGCCGCAAACCCAATGAACACACACACCCCCCAGCAACCTGCAGCATTTCCCACAAAGCAAAGAAACCTTGATTCACCAATAAAAGGAATCACAGCTTCACTCAAGGGAGGATCCGTTCTCACTCTTACCCGGAACACGCATCTCCTGGGAAGGGGTGAGAGATCTTAAAAGCAGGGGATCCTCTCCATTCCAACGGCAGCCAACGAAGCGGAGTGAAGGGCGATCCGTTCGAAGGCAAAAAGTCCATTCGTTCTCTGCCCTTTCCTGTGTCGGGCTGCATTCGCCCCTTCAATTAGATTTTGCCCTTTTGCATCTCAGAGGGGTCGAGGGGTGCCATTTCACAGAGGGTGGGGTCCCCTTCGACCGACGGCCCGGCTCCCCCAGAAATGACGTGGCCTGTGGCCCGGGAGCTTCGCCCATCTCCTGATCCAATTCCTTACAATGTCCCAACCTCCGTGCAAATTCCACCCCGTGGCTTTAATTACACGGGAAGCCGGTTAAACTGGCATCTAGGGAAAACACTGGCATACATGCTGATTAATGTATCCACACTTAGGCAGGCTCCCTTCACCTGGCCTGTATTACTAGAGCAGACATGTCAAACACAAGGCCCGGGGGCCGGATGCGGCCCGCGAAGTGGTTTCATGCGGCCCGCGAAGCCATCCTGGAAACAGTGAGGGAACGGCCCACGCTGCCTTGGCCCTGGCCCAGGCCAGCCAGGAGCCAATGTACAATTTTGTGGTGGCCATCTATGCTGAAACGCGTTCAGTCTTAGCTCCACAAAGCCGGCTACAAACAGCGAGGAACCAGCCCCTGCTGTGTCAGCCCTGCCCTCTGGGTGCATGCTGGGGAGGTGTCACCCTTTGTGAGGATTGAAGAAATGGACCATGCCTTGGCGCTTGCCCCGGTCCTACCCCCCCTTCTGCCAGAGACCCTCAGATCTGTCCCACTCCTGCCCAGGCCCCCACAGGTACCCTGGACGCGAATGATGTAGAACTGGCCGTGCCCACCCAGCAGGCCACATCCACTCCATCCACGCCCACCCAGTAGGCCGCATCCACTCCACCCACGCCCACCCAGTAGGCTGCACCCACTCTGGCCATACACCCCACCCCCCCGAGGGCAACTACAACGCTGATGTGGCCCTCAGTGAAATTGAGTTTGATATCCCTGTAGTAGAGGTAGATTCTTTGAGCTGATTGGTTGGGATTACATCCTTCCGGGATCACGAACGGATTACCTGCTCTCCTTAGGCCAATGATGGAGAACCTTTTAGAGACCGAGTGCCCCAACTGCAATCTAAAACCCACTTATTTATCGCCAAGTGCCAACAGGGCAATTTAATCTGAATACTGAGGTTTTAGTTTAGAAAAAATAACTCATACATTAACATCTTTTCTCTTAAAAGAAAAACACAATGGCAAAGCTTTCCATGATACAAACAACTTTTTTACTGAAAGGTCAAAGTTTGCATTTGGCATACTTTTGAACAATGAATATGATTTTTGCTGTTGTATGCATGCTGATAATTTGTCTAGCCTTGGCTCTTACTTTGTAAGTTTGAGAGCAACACATGCAGCATTCAGGTCATCTGTTAGTCCAGGGCTTTTCAACCAGTGGTACGGGTACCCCCTGTGGTACATTGGCACCTGGCAGGTGGTACGCGACCATCCTAGAAAAGTGGTAGCAGGGGAGGGGAATGAGCTGAACCAGTGGCAGCACCGCACAAGCCTGAGCAAGAGATGGTTGGAACTGCAGGGCTTCAGGGCTCAGCGAAAGCACCAGGATCAGCGCCAGGCTCCAGCTGGAAAGCAGCACTGATCCTGGCACTTCTGCTGAGCCCAGAAGAAGCACCAGTCAGCTGGAATGTTGCAGCATCTCCAGGGTCTTGTGATTTACATTCAGATGCTTGGCAACTGATTCATATTTATGACGGTCACAGTGTCCCAGGGTCATGTGAAGTGACCAAAACCTGCTGCAACCTCCCAGCAGATGGGGGAAATAAAAACCAAACGCCCCCACCCCACCCCCACTGCCAATCCTCAACAGAAATGCTCCCAACAATGAAAACCTCGGACAGAAGGAAGAGCGTCACCGAGTGGGCAGGCAGGCGTCTTGCTCGGCTGTGCCTTGCTGGGCACTTTTTTCAATGCCGTTGTAACTTCGAACAGTCACTAAGCGAACTGTTGTAAGTCCAGGACTACCTGTACCTTATCACTTTTTTCCTTTTGGGGGGGGGTCATCAAGTTTTTGACACCTTGCTAGGCGACTGGTGGTACTCGGATGTTGCCATACCCTCAAAGTGGTACAATGGGTGACACGGTTGAAAAGCCCTGTGTTAGTCTGTTTCTGGCGTCAGATTGGATATAATTCAAAGCTGAAAACAGCGTGCTCGCTCCGGAGGCTTGTTTTGGCTAGAAAGGGGCTTGAGAAATGGATTTTTTTCCGGCGAAAACTTAGCCAAAGAGTGAGGCGCACGTGCCCACAGAGAGGGCTCCTAGTGCCCCCTCTGGCACGCGTGCCATAGGTTCGCCACCACTGCCTTATACTGTTCCTCTTTTCTCTGCCTTGTCTTAACTCGGCTATTCATTCTCTCGTCCAGTCCAGGGTGACCTCAGAACATCAGCCTGCTTTTAAACCCTGATGGGTTAAGCTCGCCCACACTTACAACCTACAACTGAGACCCAAATGTCTACGGATGGGCAAAACCGTCGTTAAGGGGATTATGCCCCATTTTACGTCCTTTCTGTTAAGCAAACCGTTGCAATTGCTAAATA
>JAKSXO010000020.1:6722726-6767726 GCA_024509115.1 Crotalus helleri | reverse complement strand
CGACAAAGCCTTGGGCGATATCCACACACACACACACGTTGGGATCTTTAAAGAAATGTCTGGGGATTTTGTCTCCAAGGATGGTGCTTTGTTTTGCATGTTTGTCCTCTTTCTAAAATGCAATGAATCTTCGATTTAAAATATTAAGTCACATGGGGCCACAGAAGGATGGATGGAGGGATGGATGGATTGATGGATAGGCAGGCAGATAAAAGACAGACACATACGGTAATTATTATTTTCCATAACTTGCCTGAGGTCCAAAGTAGAGTCAAATAGAAAGACAGGCAGATAATTGGTGGTTAGGTAGGTAGACAGGGGATGGGTGGATGGAGGGATGGATGATGGGTGGAGAGAGAGAGAGAGAGAGAGAGAGAGAGAGAGAGAGAGAGAGAGAGAGAGAGAGAGAGATTGACTGACAGGTGATAGTGATAGATAGATAATAGATAGATGTAGATAAATGAGAGATGAGAGACATGATAGGTATTGATAGACAATAAGTGGATAGATATTAATAGAGACAGACAGGCAGATAGAGATAGATGATAGTAGATGTTAGATAATAGATGATAGATAGCTATAGATTGGTAGCTGATAGATATTGATAGGATAAATATTGATAGATGATAGATAGATAATAGGTAGATATAGATAAATGAGAGTTAAAAGACATGATAGATAGGTATTGATAGATGATAGGTGGATAGATATTAATAGAAACAGAGACAGACAGAGATGATAGTAGATGATAGATATTGATAGATAATAGATGATAGATAGATATAGAGATAGATGATAGTAGATGATATTGATAGATGATAGGTCAGTGGTTCTCAACCTTTTTAATGCCGCGACCGCCCAACCGTCGTAAGTCGAGGACTACTCAACCGGTCGTTAAGTCGAGGACTACTCAACTGGTGCAGCATCGTTTGCAGAATGGGACTTTTGGCGGGCTCAGCAGGGCAAAGACAGCCTGAACAATTCCTATTGGCTTTTGAAAGCCAATAGAATTAGACTTTATTCAAGAGAGTCTATTCTATTGGCTTTCAAAAGCCAATAGAATAAAAGGGAGTAGCATAGCTAAGGAAAAGGGGGGGAAATGGCGGACTGCGTTGTTTGGTGACCCCCGTGAAATGGTCGTTCGACCCCAAATGGGGTCCCGACCGATAGGTTGAGAACCACTGTGATAGATAGAGATGATAGTAGATAACAGATATTGATAGATAATAGATTATAGATAGATATAGACATAGATAGATGATAGTAGATGATAGATAGGTCGGTAGACAGACAGACAGACAGACAGAAGACGATACTAGAAGATAGAAATTGATAGATGACAGGGGATTCCTGGAGTTAAAGTCCACAGATCCCAGCTGGGGAATTCTGGGAGATGACATCCACAGATCCTGGCAAGGAAATTCTGGGAGCTGAAGTCCACAAATCCCAGCTAGAGAAATCTGGGTGTTGAAGTCCACCCATCTCGAACTTGCTGAGGTTCACAAAGCCTGAAATCGCGAGACCAATTCTACAGGAGGACATTTTCAGCAGCCGTTTCTCCTTCCAGCCGTGGAAGAGAAGCGGAACGCATCGTACAGCCGACACCTTTAAGGCCCAATCTCCAGCTGATTAAAAATCTGTCATGGTAGAAACGCTCAAAACAAGGGCAGGGGGAACTTAATGAACTCCCAAGCTTACGGGGTTTCTCATGAAGAACAAGGAACCGAAGTGTCAGGAGGAGCTGTAGAATAGGAAGGGGAGGCGATCCAGCTTGTTGGGGAGGGGACACGCATTTAGAATAGAAAAGAATAGAATAGAATAAATATTGGAATAGATATTGGAATAGAATAGAAATAGAAATAGAAATAGAAATAGGAATGGAATGCAATGGAATGGAATGGAATAGAATAGAATAGAATAGAGTAGAATAGAATAGAATAGAATAGAATAGAATAGAATAGAATAATATACAGAATAGAGAACAGACTACAGAGAGTGGAGTAGAGTAGAGTAGAGTAGAATAGAATAGAATAGAATAGAATAGAATAGAATAGAATAGAATAGAATAGAATAGAATAGAATAGAATAGAATAGAATAGAATAGAATAGAATAATATACAGAATAGGGAACAGACTACAGAGAGTAGAATAGAGTAGAGTAGAGTAGAGTAGAGTAGACTAGACTAGAATAGAATAGAATAGAATAGGGAACATACTACAGAGAGTAGAGTAGAGTAGAGTAGAATAGAATAGAATAGAATAGAATAGAATAGAATAGAATAGAATAGAATAGAATAGAATAGAATAGAATAGAATAATATACAGAATAGGGAACAGACTACAGAGAGTAGATGTAGAGTAGAGTAGAGTAGAATAGAATAGAATAGAATAGAATAGAATAGAATAGAATAGAATAGAATAGAATAGAATAGAATAATATACAGAATAGGGAACAGACTACAGAGAGTAGAGTAGAGTAGGGTAGGGTAGGGTAGGGTAGGGTAGGGCAGGATAGGATAGGATAGGATAGAATAGAATAGAATAGAATAGAATAGAATAGATATTGGAATAGACTAGACTAGACTAGACTAGACTAGACTAGACTACTAGACTAGACTAGACTAGAATAACAGAGTTGGGAGGGACCTTGTAGGCCATCTAGTCCAACCCCCTGCTCAGCCAGGAATCCCTAACCCATTTCAGAGAAATGACTGTCCAGTCTCTTCTTTAAAAACTCCAGTGTTGGAGCATTCACAAATTGGAGCCAATTGGGGCTCAGTCTCCCAGCAGGAGACCCTACTACACCATTTCTGACAGATACCAGTTCAGTCTCTTCTTGAAAGCCTTTCTCTTCCTTTTTCAAGGGCCCCTCCTTGGAGGCTGTGACCGTGACCATTGGGATGGTGCAATGGTCATAAGTGGGAGGACTCATTGTAAGTTAGTGCTCAACTTAACAACACTTCATTTAGGGACCGTTCGAAGTTACAATGGCACTGGAAAAAAAAGAGACTTGGGACTTGTTTTCACACTTACAACCGCTGGAGCATCCCCCAGTCATGTGATCAAAATTCAGACGCTTGGCCAACTGACTTGTATTTATGACCGCTGCAGTGCTCCGGGGCTCACGTGAACCCCTTTGGTGATCTTCCAACAGGCAAAGTCCGTGGGGAAAACCAGTTTCACTTAACAACCGGGTGACTCATTGAAAAAATCCAGGGATTCACTTAATCAGAAAGGTCATAAACTGGAGCAAAATTCATTGAACCAACGTTTCATATCGCCACGAAAATTTGAGGCTCTTAAGTCGAGGACCACCTGTGCTTTTTCAGCGCCGCCGTGACTTCGAACAGTCACTGAACGGACAGTTGTAAGCTGAGGACCACCTGTACTAGTAGTCCTCGACTTACGACCGTCTGTTTAGCGACCATCAGATGCTAAACTCAGGGTCACGTGATCAAAATTTGGGTGCTTGGCAAACTGGGTTGCGTTTGCGACAGTTGCCACACCCCGTGGTCGCAGGTTCGCCGTTCACGATGTTTCCCAGCCAGCTTCCCGCTAGCAAAATCAAGGAGAGAAGCCAGATTTGCTTAACGACTGCATGAGTCAAATTATCGGCAGTGACTTGCTTAACAAGCGTGGCAAAAAAAAGGTTAAAGAAAAAAAGGTGGTAAAATGGGCCACAACTCTCTTAACGACTGCTTTAACTTCACCCCGGAAATTCTCCTCCCGCCTATGATCGTAAATCGAGGATTAGTAATAGTGAATTCCAGCCCTGGGCAAGGGGGTCAGCCTAGATGACCTCCAAGATCCCTTTCCTCATTCTTTCCTTGCTTGAGCAAGCCGATAGCCCGATGGAAGGCAGAGAGGACGAAAACACAAAGCCTTCCTCCTTTTTCTTATTAACATTCTTATTAATATTAATATTTGCCCTTGCTCTGCTCGGTGAAGAGAAGGCGGATGTGCTGTGAAGCAGCAAAGGCCATTTCCATAAACGTGGAAAAATCGAGAAAAATCCCCTGAACCCAGGAGGGCAATAATATCTTTAAGTCTTCCCCATTCTCAGCTGAGACACTCCTTCCCAATTCATTGGAAGCAGACTCTTCCATGCGTCCTAATAATCTTGAAAAGGAAGATCATCTCTACACCCTTTATTGCTATTCTTATAAATTTATCATTGTTTTTTAAAAAAATAATCAAACCAATGTTTTTATCCTATTGGGCAACTATCTCCAAATCTTCAAACAGTAAACCTCAGTGTTTCTCAGCCTTGGGCATTTTAAGATATGGGGAATAGAATAGAATAGAATAGAATTTAGAATAGAATAGAATTACAGAATAGAATTACAGAATAGAATAGAATAGAATTTAGAATAGAATAGAATTTAGAATAGAATAGAATAGAATTACAGAATAGAATTAATAATAACCTTGAAAAGGAAGATCATCTCTACAGCCTTTATTGCTATTCTTATAAATTTATCATTGTTTTAAAAAAAATAATCAAACCAATGTTTTTATCCTATTGGGCAACTATCTCCAAATCTTCAAACATTAAACCTCAGTGTTTCTCAGCCTTGGGCATTTTAAGATACGGGGAATAGAATAGAATAGAATAGAATAGAATAGAATAGAATAGAATAGAATAGAATAGAATAGAATTTAGAATAGAATAGAATTACAGAATAGAATTACAGAATAGAATTACAGAATAGAATAGAATTACAGAATAGAATTATAGAATAGAATTTAGAATAGAATTACAGAATAGAATAGAATAGAATAGAATTTAGAATAGAATAGAATAGAATTACAGAATAGAATAGAATAGAATAGACTTTATTGTCACTTTAAATGTACACTAATCAGCCTACATTACAATGAGATTTTGTTGCATACAGCTCTCAAAGGGTCACCCCCTCCAATATACTGTGGGAAGCCATCCCCCCAGAGAAGGAAATATTAAAAGGGCAGAAAAATATATCTCCTCAAAGGATCTTGAAGAGGCAGGAAAGCATGCCCAGTTTTCTTAATAGCCCCAAGTCTGCCTCCCCCAAGCAGAAGCCAGCTCTGTACAAATGCAGATGTAAACCATCAGGAAGGTTGGAGTCAGAAGCTTAGGAAGACAAAGACACCTAAAATCTACATACCCCACCCAAAGTCCAAGACAGGACATAATAACCCACAGATGACAAAGGGACACAGGAAATGCCTCAAAACAGGAACAGGAAACAACTCCAAACAAAAGGCTCCAGAGGGTATAAAAACCCACTCCCTACATGTGCTCAGCCCTTTTTCCTCTCTTTTCTGCCAGAGCCATCTTTCGGTCTGGCTTTCCTCTTCAATAAACTGCAAACTTTTTTCTAAAGCAGTTGCCATGTTGTTTATCCCTGGCTTGGACTGAACCAGGATGAAGAAGACTTTTCTTCCAACAATACACTGCATAAACATGGTGAAAAAATTAATTAAATAAAACAGATGTATGCATATACCCACACAGACACGCATACGTGACCCAGAGAAACAACAGTCTAGTTCGGAGGCATACATATACGAATCTTGCGAATTTCAAACACATTCAAAACTTCCCAGAAGCTACATCTCTTGTATCCCTCTAAAACCCTTTCACCTTTGAGAGCCGATGCAGCCACAGCTGGACCAGACATCAATTTTTTTTAAAAAAAACCATATTTTTAAAAGTAAAAAAATCTTAGACTCAGAATTAAAAGGGAAGGCAAACCTCTAGTCTCAGTTTGACAATCCATCCAAATTCCTGTGCTTAAAAGAATTCACGAGTTGGGATGGTCCAGAAAAAGTTGTTGCTAGCGTTTTAGTAAATCAAAGAGTAAATCAAGCATCTCTCCTGAATTTCTCCACCACGCAGTCCTTCCTCTCTCCCTGGTTCTGTTCAAACCACATCTGTGACCCAATTAGTGAATAAACTCCTTTTAGACATTCCCAACAGCATCCTGCATCCTTAATTTAGTGACACGGCTCCAGCAGCTTCAAAATAATTACAAACTGAACAAAGTTCACATAAAGGACGAGGGGGGACATGATAGCCGTGTTCTAACATCTCAGGGGCTGCCCCAAAGAAGAGGAAGTCAAGCTATTCTCCAAAACGCCTGAAGGCAGGACAAGAAGCAACGGATGGAAACTCATCAAGGAGAGAAGCAACCTGGAACTAAGGAGAAACTTCCTGACAGTCAGAACAATTAACCAGTGGAACAACCTGCCGCCAGAAACTGTGAATGCTCCAACACTGGAGGATTTTAAGAAGAGACTGGACAGCCATTTGTCCGAAATGGTGTAGGGTTTCCTGCCTGAGCAGGGGGTTGGACTAGATGACCTCCAAGGTCCCTTCCAACTTTATCTTTATTATTATTATTATTAAGTTTAGCGAAACTCAAAAAACGAGCTGGGCTGACGGGCTTACATCTGACTTTTCCTCCCAGCAAAACACATCCGAATACTGTATTTCAATCTTCCCTGTCCCTGTAAGTATCGGAGACCAAATTTATCACCGTGACGGATTGATTTACACCACTGGATCGTGGTCACCACCACACACTCCACGTACAACACAAGAAGAAAAATAATCTGCAAAAGTGCTAAATTTAACCTCTGCAGTGTGGTAAACAGTCAAGATCCTGGAAAATGCACTTAGGAAATAATGAGCCAGATTAAAATAGTTGGTCTCTGTAGTATATTTTTAAAGCTTATATTTAAACTTAAGAGTAAGAAAACCCAAGAGAGTGTCTTTGAGATGAAGAGCAAGGAGTTCCATAAAAGATATCATGGCGTAAAGCTGTTAGAATAGCTTTGCTCAGCCCTGGGAACTATAAGATGGACAAGTTTTAGAAGTCAGGACTTCAACTCCCAGAATCCCCCAGCCAGCATGCTTTAAGAGAGGTGGACTTCCACTCCCAGAATCCCCCAGCCAGGATGCTTTAAGAGGGGTGGACTTTGACTCCCAGAATTCCCCAGCCAGCATGTTTAAAATGGGTGGACTTCAACTCCCAGAGTCCCCCAGCCAGCATGCTTTAAGAGGGATGGACTTCAACTCCCAGAATCCCCCAGCCAGCATGCTTTAAGAGGGGTGGACTTCCACTCCCAGAATTCCCCAGCCAGCATGCTTTAAGAAGGGTGGACTTCCACTCCCAGAATCCCCCAGCCAGCATGCTTTAAGAGGGGTGGACTTCCACTCCCAGAATTCCCCAGCCAGCCATGCTTTAAGAGGGGTGGACTTCAACTCCCAGAATCCCCCAGCCAGTCATGCTTCAAAGTGGGCTTCAAGTGTCAAAGTTACCCAGCCATTATACTTTACTTCAACTCCCAAAATACAGGTAGTCCTCAACTTACAACAGTTTATTTAGTGACCGTACAAAGTTACAACGGCACTGAAACCGTTTTTCACACAAGTACATACAACCCGGCTGAGGAATTCTGGGACTTGAAGTCCACCCATCTTAGCATTTAAACCAGTGGTTCTTAACCTGGGTGATATTTGCCCCGCAGGGTGCGATTTCATTTTTCAGGGGGGCTATGGAATGAAAAGGGGCGATATGGGGGCGATGGAGCGAGAAGTTTTGGGGACACTTTTGAGACTTTTTTGTACAGTGAATCGCTGTCTGTCTGTCGTACAAAAATATCAGATCGCTCGCTCTTAGTGGATTGAATTGTGTTTTCAAATGTTCCTCCAGCTAGCCTCAGTACAGAACGCCGTACGTATGTGAATACGCATCGCTTACCTTCATGCGCGTTGCGCAGCAGCCTCTACCCATACAGTGGCACGCCATTGGCCAGAATATGGGAGATATGGGGAAAAGACTGGAAATGAATTATTTGCATCGATATGTCCTGATGACAATTTTAAAGAAAAAAAAAAGTGTTTGCATAAATCGAAGAATTATTTCCTATGCTGTGATTGAGAGGTTATGTTGGGGGGGGGGACGATGACAACTTCCTCATTGGCTCAAGGGGGCGATTCGTTCAAAAAGGTGAAGACCCCCTGATTTAAACGATGAAGAAATGCTATTCTGGGGATTGAAACAGAAGCTCAAGAGCCCAGCGCTTCCCGATCCCAAGGCTTGCAAGTTGGTGGCCTTCCAGGTTTGGCGGTGGGTGTTGGACCCCCCCATTCTCATCAGCCAGGAAGGTCCACCTTGGGTCCACCCAGGGCTAGCCTTCCTGGGCATTGGGGCCAAGGAAGAGTAACACCGCAACGATAGCGCCCAAACCCCTGCTGGGTGCTAGAGGAGCGAGGTTGCAAATTCACCAGCCTGGATCTGTGGAAGAGACACAGCCCTTTTGATCCCCGCCTGCCTGCCAATGGCTGGGACTGAAAGGGAGACAGGAAGGAAAGGACGGAGGCATCACCATGGCAACGGGATGCAGCGGAGATGGAAAGGATGCGGAGACGGGGAACAATGCCCTGCCTGGGCAGCTAGGCTTGGAGAGGAGATAGAGCTGGGAGGTGGGGGAGAGAAAGAGAGAGACAGGCAGAGAGAGAGAGAGAGAGAGGGAAAGGGAGGGGGGGAGAGAGACAGACAGAGACAGAGAGAGAGAGAAAAGGAGAGGGGGGAGAGAGAGACAGACAGAGAAAGAGAGAGACAGGCAGAGAGAGACAGAAATGGAGAGGGGGAGAGAGAGAGAGAGAGAGAGAGAGAGAGAGAGAGAGAGAGAAAGAGTGATAGGCAGAGAGAGAGAAAAGGAGAGAGAGAGAGAGAGAGAGAGAAAAGGGATAGGGAGAGAGAGACAGAGAGATAGAAAGAGAAAGGGAGACAGACTGTGAAAGAGAAAAAGAGAAAGAGAGAGAGAGAGAGAGAAAGAAAAAGGAAGGAAAGAAAAAGAGAGAAAGAGAGGGATAGGGAGAGATAGGGAGAGATAGAGAAAGAAAGAAAGAAAGAAAGAAAGAAAGAAAGAAAGAAAGAAAGAGAAAGAAGGGTTAGGGAGAGATAGATAGAGAGAGAGAAAGAAAGAAAGAAAGGGATAGGGAGAGAGAAAAAAAGAAAGAGAAAGGCAGAGAGAGAGAAAGGGAGAGGGAGAAACAGAAACAGAGAGACAGGGAGAGAAAGAAAGATAGGGATAGAGAGAGAGAGAGAGAAGGAGAGGGAGAAACAGAAACAGAGAGATAGAGAAAGAAAGAAAGAAAGAAAGAAAGAAAGAAAGAAAGAAAGAAAGAAAGAAAGAAAGAAAGAGGGGGAGGGGGAGAGAGAGAGACAGAGGGATGCCTTCTTTCCCTTCTTATATTTTTTTATAAAAATAACCTCCAGCTTACAGGCTCCCCAATCACCTCTTTCACACTTTGTAATTTACAGCCACTTTATCTCGACGGGCTCCGACACAGAAATGATGAATAGGGTTGTTGATTAAAAAAAAAAGAAAGAAGGAAGGAAAGGAAGAAAAGTTATGTTCTTACAGCTAGAGAGAGAGCCAAGCAAACCGAGAGTCAGGGATGACAGTCGGGGTATTCTACTGAATAGGTTGCTCCTTCTGCGTTTCCCCCCCCCCTCCCCACTTCCAGGTCTCTTTCTCTCCCTCCCTCCTCCCCCTTCCCAATTCCTGACTTGCTTTGGGAGATGAGGACTCTCACGTTCTCCTTCCCTGGAAAGAAGGTGCGCTGGTCTCTTTCTGCGTGATCAACATGGCAGGACGGAAACAGAGGCTCTCAGCAAAAAGGCCATCGCATCATCAGCGCTGACATCATCCTGTAAAGGATTTGCCAGCTTAAATTTCTCTCAGTTTGAAAAGCTGCCCCAGTTCCATCAGCCATGCCTCCTTCCATAGCAGAATAACTGAATAGCAGAATAACTGAACAGAAGAATAGCACAATAACTGAATAGCAGAATAGCAGAATAACTGAATAGAAGAATAGCAGAATAAGAGAACAGAAGAATAGAAGAATAGCAGAATACCGGAGTAACAGATTAGCAGAATAACAGAATAGCAGAATAGTAGAATAACAGATTAGCAGAATAGCAGAGTAATAGAATAGCAGAGTAACAGAAGAGCAGAATAACAGAAGAGCAGTAACAGATTAGCAGAATAGCAGAATAGCAGAATAACAGAATAGCAGAGTAACAGAGCAGCAGAGTAACAGAATAGTAGAGTAACAGATTAGCAGAATAACAGAATAGCAGAGTAAACAGATTAACAGAACAACAGATTAGCAGAATAACAGAATAGCAGAATAGAAGAGTAACAGAAAATAGCAGAATAACAGAATAACAGAACAGAATAGCTGAATAACAGAATAGCAGAGTAACAGATTAGCAGAATAACAAAACAGCAGAATAACAGAACAGCAGAGTAACAGAATAACAGAATAGCAGAACAACAGAATAGCAGAGTAACAGAATAGAGGAATAACAGAATAGCAGAATGACAGAATAGCAGAGTAACCGAGTAGCAGAATAGAGGAATAACAGAGTAGCAGAATGACCGAATAAAGGAAGAGTTTTGAAGGGACCTTGGAGGTCATCTAGTCCAACCCCCTGCTTAAGCAGGACACCTTATACCATTCCGGAACAAATGGCTGTCCAGTCTCTTCTTAGATTGAAGCACTGATGATGTTATCTAGTTTGGGTGATCAAGAACCCCTCAGTTCAACCTTGAGTTACAAATATACTCCTTTATTGGCAATCTCTTCTTACAAACCACCAGTGTTGGAGCCTTCACAACTTCTGGAGGCAAATTGTTCTCACTGTCAGGAAGTGTCTCCTTAATTCCAGGTTGCTTCTCTCCTTGATGAGTTTCCCTCCATTGTTTCTTGTCCTGCCCTCTGGTGCTTTGGAGAACAGCTTGACACCCCCCCCTCTTCTTTGTAGCAGCCCCTCAAATATTGGAAGACTGCTGTCATGTCATCCCTAGTCCTTCTCTTTGTTTCTCAACTCTGGCCACTTTAAGATGGGTGGACTTCAGCTCCCAGAATTCCCCAGCCAATCCAAGGCCCGGGATTTGTCATAGGGCAAAACCTTCTCCTCAACGCACAGTTACTTTCCAAAGCTGGTTTCCTACACCTTCCAATTTATTGGAGCAGGAGACATGAACAAAGTCTTAAAGACCTGCCCCAAATTGTCGCGGTCTCTTTTTGAAGATCCAGGTATCTGTTACTCTACTATTCTGTTACTCTGCTATTCTGACACGTCCAAGTCTCCCACCTCCTTCTCAAGGCTAGTAAGTCTTCTACAGCAGAGTTTTTTTTTTTCAACCTTGGCAATTTTAAGATGTGTGGGTTTCAACTCCCACAATTCCCCAGCCAGCATCATTGGCCTTCAACACCCAGAAGTCCCCAACCAGCATGGATGGACTTCCGTTCCCAGAATTCCCTGCTGGCTGTGGAATTCTGGGAGTTGAAGTCCACAGAGCTCAAAGTTGTCAAGGAACACTGAGGAACGTTGCTGTACAGACAAGATGGCAACCGTCTCTGTACAGCCCACTCACACTTCCTGGAAGTCCGCAAGCAATTCCTGGAAGCCCACCAACGCATGCTTGAATCACACTAGCACTTCCTCAAGGCCCACCAAGCGCATCTTGGAAGTCAAACAGTACTTCCTCAAAGGGCAAGTAGCACTTCCTGGAAGTCCACCAGCACTTTCTAGAAGCCCACCAGCATATCCTGGAAGCCCACCAGCACTTCTTCAAAGGCCACCAGCACTTCCTCAAAGCCCACCAAGCGCTTCTTAGAAGTCAAACTGTACTTCCTCAAAGGGCAAATAGCACTTCCTGGAAGTCCACCAGCACTTCCTGGAAGCCCACCAGCACTTCCTCAAAGGCCACCAGCACTTCCTCAAAGGCCACCAAGCACTTCTTGGAAGTCAAACAGTACTTCCTCAAAGGGCAAGTAGCACTTCCTGGAAGTCCACCAGCACTTTCTAGAAGCCCACCAGCATATCCTGGAAGCCCACCAGCACTTCTTCAAAGGCCACCAGCACTTCCTCAAAGCCCACCAAGCGCTTCTTAGAAGTCAAACTGTACTTCCTCAAAGGGCAAATAGCACTTCCTGGAAGTCCACCAGCACTTCCTGGAAGCCCACCAGCATATCCTGAAAGCCCACCAGCACTTCTTCAAAGGCCACCAGCACTTCCTCAAAGGCCACCAAGCACTTCTTGGAAGTCAAACAGTACTTCCTCAAAGGGCAAGTAGCACTTCCTGGAAGTCCACCAGCACTTCCTAGGACCCCACCAGCATATCCTGAAAGCCCACCAGCACTTCCTCAAAGGCCACCAGCACTTCCTCAAAGCCCAAGCGCTTCTTGGAAGTCAAACAGTACTTCCTCAAAGGGCAAGTAGCACTTCCTAGAAGCCCACCAGCATATCCTGGAAGCCCACCAGCACTTCCTCAAAGGCCACCAGCACTTCCTCAAAGGCCACCAGCACTTCCTCAAAGGCCACCAAGCGCATCTTGGAAGTCAAACAGTACTTCCTCAAAGGGCAAGTAGCACTTTCTAGAAGCCCACCAGCATATCCTGGAAGCCCACCAGCACTTCCTAGAAGCCCAGCAGCATATCCTGGAAGCCCACCAGCACTTCCTCAAAGCCCACCAGCACTTCTTAGAAACCCATCAGCACTTCCTCAAAGCCCACGAGCATTTCCTCAAAGCCCACCAGCACTTCTTGGAAACCTATCAGCACTTCCTCAAAGCTCACCAGCATTTCCTCAAAGCCCACCAGCACTTCTTGGAAACCCATCAGCACTTCCCGGAAGCCCACAAACACTTCCTGGAAGCGTAGTCATTAAGAAACTGGTCATTAAACTAGAACTACTTTAGACCCCCTTCCTTTACCTTCCAAATCTTCCCAGAATTCCCAGCAGCAGCTATGCTGGCTGGGGAATTCTGGGAAGGGCTCCGGCCCCTCTGCAGAGCATCCTGATGGGTTGAAAAGATGCCCAGCTCTGCTTCTCATCAAAATAGCCCTGCTGATCACCCAGGCTTTTAGTCCGATATTAACTCGCCCTAGCCCAGCAAATTCTTCCCTGGTTGATTTTTGATCCCCGCCCCCCAGGCCAAAATCTACTGGGACAGGCCCAGCATCTATTCCCCTGACCTAGGCCTAGGGCAGGGGTAGGCAACCTTGGCTCTTTTATGACTCGTGGACTTCAACTCCCAGAGTTCCTAAGCCAGCATGGGGGAACTATGGCCCCCTCATGACTCGTGGACTTCAACTCCCACAATTCCTGAGCCAGCATGGGGGAACTATGGCTCCTTTGATGACTCGTGGACTTCAATTCCCAGAATTCCTCAGCCAGCATGGGGGAACTATGGCCCCTTCATGACTCGTGGACTTCAATTCCCAGAATTCCTCAGCCAGCATGGGGAAACTATGGCCCCTTCATGACTCGTGGACTTCAACACCCAGAATTCCTCAGCCAGCATGGGGAAACTATGGCCCCCTTCATGACTCGTGGACTTCAACTCCCAGAATTCCTCAGCCAGCATGGGGAAACTATGGCCCCTTCATGACTCTTGGACTTCAACTCCCAGAATTCCTCAGCCAGCCACGCTGAGGGGACAGGGAGAGGTTTCCAAGCTGAGCCATGCTGGCTGAGGGATTCTGGGAGTTGAAGTCCACTAGTCATGAAGGAGCCATAGTTCCCCCATGCTGGCTCAGGAATTCTGGGAGTTGAAGTCCACGAGTCATAAAAGAGCCTGTCAAAGCAAGAACATTTTGTAACAATAAAAGACTTTTAGGAAAATCAATGCCTGGAAGTTCTTTGAAGTGTTTCATTAGCTGGAACCATAACAGAGCAAGGTTGCTTACCCCTGGCCTAGGGCAAAGGACGTCACGTCGACTTACTGGCCCAGCCTGATAAAAAAAAAAAAAGGAAAAGGAGAAATTTTATTTGTTTTGTTTTTCCAGAACTATCCCAAAGCGGAACCCACACAGTTATGTGCAGAAGGATTTTAATTTGGTAATTTTGTTTTGTTTGATTGGATTGGCAGCCCCCAACCAAGCCTTGTTTACCAGCCAGATCCCAACTGAGCTGAGTTTTTCCAGCATTGGGGGGACTCTAGATAAGGCAGAGAAAACATTCTGCGTGAAATGCAGACTAGGAAGACGCTGAGAAGGAAGGCGGTGTGTGTGTGTTTGTGTGTGTGTGTTTGTGTTTTCTTCAGAATACCGTCTCTTGTCTCTTCCCCTCGGGCTGTGAAAAAAAAAATGCTAGAAAGGAGTGCCGTGAAAAAATTGCCAAGTTTAACAGCTGGATTGTGAAAAATAGTCCAGGGAATTGTGAGCATCAACCTTCCTGCAGCCCTCGATAAACACTTGGACTATCATTGACCGCTGATGGGGTAAACAGAGCAGTCTCTCTCAAACTTGGAATTTTAAGGCATAAGGACTTCGACTCCCAGAATTCCACAATCAACATGCTTTAAGACTGTTGGACTTCAATTTCCAGAATTCCTCAGACAGCATGTTTTAAGATGGATGGATTTCAACTCCCAGAATTCCCCAGCCAGCATGCTTTAAGATAAATGGACTTCAACTCTCCCAGAATTCCCCAGCCAGCATGCTTCAAGATGGGTGAATTTGAACTCCCAGAATTCCCCAGCCAGCATGCTTCAAGATGGGTGAATTTGAACTCCCAGAATTCCCCAGCCAGCATGCTTCAAGATGGGTGAATTTCAACTCCCAGAATCCCCCAGCCAGCATGCTTCAAGATGGGTGAATTTCAACTCCCAGAATTCCCCAGCCAGCATGCTTCAAGATGGGTGAATTTCAACTCCCAGAATCCCCCAGCCAGCATGCCTTAAGATAGTTGGAAGTTAACTCCCAGAATTCCCCAGCTAGCATGCTTCAAGATGGGTGGATTTCAACTCCCAGAATTCCCCAGCCAGCATGACCTGGGAGTTGAAGTCCACACCTCTCCAAGTCACCAAGAAAAACAAAGAAAGATGCTGGAAAACTGGTCAGCAACTTCCATTGGAGATTTTCAAAGCCTTTGTCTGGAAACCTTTAATTTGTATTTCTGCCCTGAGCAGGGGGTTAGTTTGGATAGCCTCAAGCAACTCTTCTTCCCATGTTGAGGTTTTTTTTTTAAGAAAAAAAGGATTTGTTTTGGAATTCGGTTGCAAAGAGGAGAGAAGGTCAGTGAATTCTCATGGCGTCTCAGCCCGGATAAAGCAATGGGGTGGCTGAGCGCGTAAACGTCACTTAAGGCCTTCCATTATACACTCATCTCTCTCCCAAGGGTGTTTTTTCAGGAAGCAACTGGATTTTCTCGTTTTTTCTTTGAAGACGTTTCCCTTCTCATCCCAGAAGCTTCTTCAGCTATGACTGGATGGTGGGGAGTGGAAGGATTTATACTCCTTGCAGACAGCTGGTCATTTGCGTCCTTTTAGAGAGTCGTTGAGGCCGCTTGGAGGCTTGTCTGTGTCCTCAGGGTCTCCTGAGTGGTGCAAATGGGTGTGGAGCCTTCTTGGAACTGCTGAGAGGACACCATCTATCTCCAGTCGACAACAGAGTCCTTTCAGCAGTTCCAAGAAGGCTCCACATCCATTTGCAACGCTCAGGTGACCCTGAGGACACAGGTAAACCTCCAAATGTGCTCAACGACTCTCTACAGAATGCAAACGACCGGCTGTCTGCAAGGAGTATAAATCCTTCCATTTTCCCTCACCATCCAGTCAGAGCTGAAGAAGCTTCTGGGATGAGAAGGGAAATGTCTTCAAAGAAAAAACACAGAAGTCCAGTTGCCTCCTGGAAAAAAAAAAAAACACCTTTGGGACAACCAGGACTTGGATGACTGAGCATCTCCATAGACCAGTGATGATGAACCTATGGCACGCGTGCCAAAGGCAGCACTCAGAGCCCTCTCTGTGGGCAAGCACACCATGCTGCGGAGATGGCAACTGTCCCTCTTCAACCAGCCGCCCGCTAACTCGCCAAGGTCCCACGTGGCCTGATGCATCCCAGCACCCATGCGCTCGCTGGCCTCTGTGTGCAGGAGCCGATGGTGTCAGGCAGCAGTCGCTCCGGCCCCTGCCTCACCTTGCCCTGTGACAATGGCACCCCCGCCCTGCCTCGCCTCACCCTGCAGGACGAGCCTCCTGCCCACCGCCCCACCTGCCAGAGACCCCCTGGACCAGAGACCCCCTGCCAGAGACCAACCCTGCCCGGCCCTCACAGGCATCCTTCCCCACGAGCAACATCGAGGCGATCGCGCCCACCTTGGCCACACCAACCAGTCTACCATGACCGCCACAACCACACCCACCCAGTGGGCCACGCCCACCTGGCACCCGGCGATAAATAAGTGGGTTTTGGGTGGCAGTTTGGGCACGCGGGTGTCTAAAAGGTTCGTCATCACTGCCATAAGACACTCATCTCTCTGGCTTTCCGTGTTTCCATTCAGACAAAAACACCAGGAAGAATTTCTCCCGTGGGACCTTGCTATTTGGAGGGTCCTTCTCCCTGCTAAAGGATGTGTTTCCACCCTTGGGAAACGGGGGGGGGGAGATAATTTATTTTTCCTCGGTGGAGCACAGAGAGAGAGCTCACAGCCCCCTCCTGTGACGAGGGTGTTCGAAAATGTAGAAGCCTCTGCATTCAGCTAACCTTTTCCGCGTCGGCGAGGGAAGGATAAGACTCCGAAAACATTCACCTCTTACTCCGGGGAACTAAGTGGTTTTCGCCCTGAACTTTCCTCGCAGTGTGTGGGCAGGTGAGAGAATCCACGTGTGGCTTTTGACTGGGGGGGGGAGTAGAGGAAATCCAGATTCCTTTGCAATCTGACAGCCCAGCTCAGCCGGTTCACAAGACCGATAGTCCTCGACTTTACGAGCGCACATTGAGCCCCCCAAATTTCCATTGCAACGCGAGACACCGTCGTTAAGTAGCTTTTGCCCCGTTTGACAAGCTTTCTGGCCACAGTTTCTGCGATTGCCTTGGGAAGGCCAAACCGCGGGAGGGGGGGAGAACCCAGGGCTTCTGAGCATGCCTGGAGGGCTGCTTCTAGTTGGCTGGAGAAATGTCTGATTTTGCTGGGGAAAGCAGACAGCTTACGTGAAGTGTTAATACGGCTTTGTAAGGCCTCGGTAAGGCCACACTTGGAATCCTGCATCCAGTTTTGGTCACCAGGATGTAAAAAAGATGCTGAGACTCTAGAAAGAGTGCAGAGAAGAGCAACAAAGACGATCAGGGGACTGGAGGCTCAAACATACAAGGAACGGTTGCTGGAATTGGGTATATCTAGTAGGGCGAAGGAGTGTGACTACAATGAGTGAAACCTGGAAAAAAACAGCTTTCCAAATCTCTCTTTCTCTCTCGCTCTTCCTTTCCCTTTCTCCCTATCCTTTTTCTTTCTCTCTCTCCCTTTCTCTTTCTTTCTCTATTTCTCTCTCCCTCTTTCTTTCTCCTCCTTTCTTTCTCTCTCCCTCTCCCTTTTTCTTTCTCTCTCTCTCCCTTTCACTTTCTTTCTTTCTCCCTTTCTCTCTCTCCTTCTTTCTGTCTCCCTTTCTCTTTCTCTCCCTTTCTCTCTCTTTCTCTCCCCCTTTCTCTCTCTCTCTTTCTCTGTCTCCCTCCCCTCTCCCTTTCTCTCCCTTTCTCTCTCTTTCCTTCTCATGTTCTCTTTCTCTGTCTCCCTCCCTTTCTATCTCACCCTCTTCCTCTCCCTTTCTTTCTCCCTTTTTCTTTTCTCTCTCCCTCTACATTTCTCTCTCTTCCTTTTTCTTTCTCTGTCTCTCTCTCCCTTTCACTTTCTTTCTTTCTCCCTTTCTCTCTCTCTCCTTTCTCTCCCTTTCTCACTCTCCCTTTCTTTCTCCCTTTTTCTTTCTCTCTCTGTCTCCCTTTCTCTCTCTGTCTCCCTCTTCCTTTCTCTCCCTTTCTCTCTCTTTCCTTCTCATGTTCTCTTTCTCTGTCTCCCTCCCTTTCTATCTCACCCTCTTCCTTTCTCTTTCTCCATTTTTCTTTTATCTCTCTCTCTCTCCCTTTCTCTCTTTGTCCCTCTCTCTGTGTGTCACTCTCCCTTTCTCCTTTTTTCTTTCTTTCTCTCTCCCTCTCGCTTTCTCTGTCTTTCTCCCTTTCTCTTTCTCTCTCTCCCTCTCCCTTTTTCTTTCTCTCCCTTTCTTTCTCTTCTTTTTCTTTCTCCCTTTTTCTTTCTCTCTCTCCCTCTCTCTTTCTCTGTCTTTCTCCCTTTCTCTTTCTATGCCTTTCTCTCTCTCCCTTTCTCTTTCTCTCTCTCCCTGAAATATTATATGAAATAAGTGCATATTAAGAGCAATAAGTGCAATATTCTATTGCATCACCAGGCAGATTGCCATCTTCCTGAAAAGCGTTAGCCATCCAATAAAAAGCAGCTTTTTAAACTCTTGGGGGAATTAATTAGAATAATAGAGGTTTTAATGGGAGAACCCTGAAGAATTCCAAGAGTTGGGAATTCTGCCAAGTGGAACCCCACAGGAACTCTTCAATTCAGTGCAAAGGTCAGGAATTTAACCTTCACTGGATTTCTGGATGCCATTTCTGGCGGGTCTCAGTAGGAGGGTTAAAAAAAAAGTCCAAAAATGCTTAAAATGCTATTCGTGGGGGAGAAACCCACATGTGTGTGCATTTCAAGTACAAATTTGCACAACTGGGAGGAGACCTGCTGAGGGAAGAGTTGAGGCAAGCAATCCTGGAGGCTTCACATGTCTGGTGCAATTTGGGTTCCTTGTTATCCTGACACCATCTATTTTGCTCTACTCTCAAAGTTGGCAACTTTAAAACATGTGTATTTCAACTCCCAGAATTCCTCAGCCAGCATATTAAAGCATCATGACTGGAGAATTCTGGGACTTGGTCCACCCATCTTAAAACATGCTAGCTGAGGAATTCTGGAAGATAGTAGTAGTAGTAGTAGTAGTAGTAGTAGTAGTAGTAGTAGTAGTAGTAGTAGTAGTAGTAATAATAATAATAATAATAATTACAACAACGACAACAACAACAATAACAATAGTAACAATAATAGAAAGAACTGGAGAAGATAACAAAATACAAAGACCTACAAATAGAGACAGAAAGACTGCGACAAAAGCAAGCAAGGGTGGTACCAATAGTCATAGGCGCCTTGGGTGCAATCCCAAAACAACTGGAGCACCACTTGGACACCATAGGCATTGAGAAATTTGCCATTAGTCAATTGCAAAAGGCGGCCTTACTAGGAACTGCTTCCATCCTGTGACGATATCTATAATATACCATCAAACATCCACATCTGCCTATCCCAGATCCTTGGTAAGGACTCGATAGGTAGACAAAAATGCCAAATCCAGTCTGAACACCTGGCTGACTGTGCGATGATCAATAATAATAATAATAAAGTTGGAAGGGATCTTGTAGGTCATTTAGTCCAACCCCTTGCTCAGGCAGGAAACCCTATACCATTTCAGACAAATGGCTGTCCAGTCTCTTCTTAAAAACTTCCAGTGTTGGAGCATTCACTGCTTCTGGAGGCAAGTCATTCCACTGATTAATTGTTCTGTCAGGAAGTTTCTCCTTATATTCTAGGTTGCTTCTCTCCTTGATGAGTTTCCATCCGTTGCTTCTTGTTCTGCCTTCAGGTGCTTTGGAGAAAGCTTGACTCCCCCTTCTTTAGGGCAGCCCCTGAGATACTGGAACATTGCTATCATGTCCCCCCTCATCCTTCTCTTCATTAAACTAGACATCCCCAATTCCAGCAGCCATTCCTTATATGTTTTAGCCTCCAGTCCCCTAATCATCTTTGTTGCTCTTCTCTGCACTCTTTCTAGAGTGTCAACATCTTTTTTACATCGTGGTGACCAAAACTAGATGCAGGATTCCACGTGTGGCCTTACCAAGGCCTTGTAAAGTGGTATTAACACTTCCTGTGATCCAGCCTCTTAAGGCATGCTGGCTGGGGAATTCTGGGACTTGATGTCCAACAGTTTTTAGAATATGCCGGCTGGCGAACTCTGGGATTTGAAAGTCAACCATGTTTAGAGCATGCTAGATGGAGAATTCTGGGACGTGAAGTCCAACCATCTTTAGTGCATGCTGGTTGGGGAATTCTGGGAAATGAAGTCTAATCAGCTTTAGAGCATGCTAGATGGAGAATTCTGGGTCTTGAAGTTCCCACAGCTTCAAATAGCCAAGCTTGAAAAAAAAAACCCTTTTAGGAAAATGATCAGCACCACGGACAGCTCCAGCAAGCTTCCGCCAGCCTGGAAGCTCTCAAACTCCACCCTCTTTTGAAAAAAATGGAAGTCCTTAAAGGGACAGTATCCAGTTTCTGCGCTAAACCAATATTTCTCTCAATATTTGGCAACTTTAATATGGTTGGACTTCAACTCCCAGAATTCTAGGCGTTGAAGTCCAAGCATGTTAAAGTTGCTGAGGTTAAGAAACAATCAGCCAGACAGTTTGCCAGTCCCTTGTTGTTCCTGAAGTCAAGGACAACTTTGAGGCCAGCGAGAAAACTCCACGGGCCTCCATTGTGAAGGGTGGGGGTCTCCATTGGAGATCCATAGAGGGGGATATGGGTAATGGTAATGGAGAATTCCTTCTGGGCCTTTCACCCACCCTTATACAGTTGTAGGCTAGGCTTCCTTTTATCAGTGGATAAAGCAACAGATGGATAAAGCAACGGATGGAAATTAATCAAGGAGAGAAGCAACCTAGAACTAAGGAGAAACTTCCTGACAGTGAGAACAATTAACCAGTGGAACAACCTGCCTCCAAAGATGATCAGGGGACCAGAGGCTAAAGCATATAAGGAATGGTTGCTGGAATTGGGTATGTCTAGTTTAATGAAGAGAAGGATGAGGGGGGATATGATAGCAGTGTTCCAATATCTCAGGGGCTGCTCCAAAGAAGAGGGAGTCAAGCTATTCTCCAAAGCACCTGAAGGCAGGACAAGAAGCAATGGGTGGAAACTGATCAAGGAAAGAAGCAACCTAGAATTCAAGAGAAACTTCCTAAACAATGAGAACAATTAACCAGTGGAACAACCTGCCTCCAGAAGCGGTGAGTGCTCCAACACTGGAAGTTTTTAAGAAGAGACTGGACAGCCATTTGTCCGAAATAGTATAGGGTTTCCTGCCTGAGCAGGGGGTTGGACTAGATGACCTCCAAGGTCCCTTCCAACTTTACTATCATCATCATCATCATCATCATCATCATCATCATCATCATATTAGGCAAGACCTGGCTCAAAAACAGGACCTTGGAGTCCTAGTGGATGATCGCTTAACCATGAGCCAGCCGTGTGCGGCAGCAGTCAAAAACAGCTAACACAATCCTTGGTTGTATAAACAGAGGCCTAGAATCAAGATCACGCAAAGTATTAGTACCGCTTTATAAAGCCACACCGGGAATACTGCATCCAGTTTTGGTCACCAAACTACAAAAAAATGATGTTGCGACTTTGGAAAAAGTGCCAAGGAGAGCAACTAAGGTGATTAAAGGCCTGGAGGCTATAACATACGAAGAACGGTTGCTGGAATTGGGTCTGTCTAGTTTAATGAAGAGAAGGACGAGGGGGGACATGATAGCAGTCTTCCAGTATCTCAGGGACTGCCTCAAAGAAGAGGGAGGGGTCAACCTATTCTTCAAAGCGCCTGAGGGCAGGACAAGAAACAACAAATGGAAACTAACCAGCCTGGAATTAAGGAGAAATTTCTTGACGGTGAGAACAATTAACCAGTGGAACTCCTTGCCTCCAGAAATCGTGGGCGCTCCATCAGTGGAGGTTTTTAAGAAGACGCCGGACAGTCATTTGTCTGAGATGGTATAGGTTCTCCTGCCTGAGCAGGGGGTTGGACTAGATGACATCCAAGTTCCCTATTCTGAATCTGAATTTGAATTGATCTGACCGTTCCGTAGGCCAGGGCTTTTCAGCCAGTGGTACGGGTACCACCTGTGGTACATTGGCACCTGGCAGGTGGTACGCGACCATCCTAGAAAAGGGGAAGTGGGGGAGGGGAATGAGCTGAACTGGTGGCAGCACCGCACAAGCCTGAGTGAGAGACGGCTGGAACTTCAGGGCTGTCAGGGCTCAGCGGAAGCACCAGGATCAGTGCCACTTTCCAGCTGATTGGCACTTCTTCGGGGCTGTCAAGGCTCAGCAGAAGCGCCAGGATCAGCGCCAGGATCCAGCTGGAAAGCAGCACTGATCCTGGTGCTTCTGCTGAGCCCATAAGAAGCGCAGATCAGCTGGAATGTTGCAGCATCTCCAGGGTCTTGTGATTTACATTCATATTTATGACAGTCACAGTGTCCCAGGGTCATGTGAAGTGTCCAAAACCTGCTGCAACCACCCAGCAGACGGGGGGAATAAAAACCAAACACCCCCCCCACCCATCCCCACTGCCAACAATGAAAACCTCAGGCAGGAGGAAGAGTGCCGCCGGGCGGGCAGGCAGGTGTCTTGCTTGGCTGTGTCTTGGGGGGCACTTTTTTCAGTGGCATTGTAACTTCGAACAGTCACTAAGCGAACTGTTGTAAGTCGAGGACTACCTGTACTTTATCACTTTTTTCCTTTTTTTTTTTTTTTTTTTTTTGGTCATCAAGTTTTTGACCCCTTGCCAGGCGACGGGTGGTCCTCGGATGTTGCCGTATCCTCAAAGTGGCACAATGGGTGAAAAGCTTGAAAAGCCCTGGTCTAGGCAGCATCTGCCAGCTGCTTCTCTCAAGGTGTTCCCCACGAGCCGTTGCACACACTCCCAACCCCTCTCCCTGCCTTGCGAAGAATTCCGTTCGCTTCCAATTAAACGCCAGAGACAGATCCCCAATGGCTTGGAGTGTTGATTATTTCAGCAAGCAGAGAGAGAGAGAGAGAACCAACGGGTGAAATTAAACCTCTTCTCCCGCAAAGCCGGCTATTTGACCAAGCTCAACCTGTGTAAATTTACTCAAAATAAGCTTCTCTCCATCTTCCCAGGTAGCACAGCTTAGCCTAACTCCGACCTCAGGCGCCGAGTTGCACAGCCAATCACTCCACAGGCTGCCCTCCCTCCCGGGGGGGGGGGCAAGGAAGCCCACCTAAATCCACCAAATGCCAAAAGGTCTTTCTCAACCTTGACCATTTTAAGGCATGTGGACTTCAACTCCCAGAATTCCACAGCCAGCAATGCTGGCTGTGGAATTCTGGGAGTTGAAGTCCACATGCCTTAAAATGGTCAAGGTTGAGAAACACTGGTCTAATAAATGAGCAGGTGAACGGTTGGCCAGGAGCCCTATTGCACATTCTCTGCCGCGGCACTCGAACCCATATCCGGATTTACAATTTCATGGGGAAGGAAAGACCCGGACGGAGGCAACACGAAGAGTCCTGACGTACCACCGCACTGGCGCCCGATTTTGTTTTTTTGTTTGTTTGCCAAGTGAAACACGTGTCAAGTGGCTTTTGCCCCGTTTTACGACGCTTTCTGCCACAGCGGCGAAGGGAATCCTTGCAGTTGTTAAGTTAGCAACCCGGTTGTAAAGAGAATCGGGCTCCCTCCCCCCCCCCCCCCGTTGACTTTGCTTGTCAGAAGGGGACCACGTGACACCCCCCCCCCAGGACCCTGGATGCCGTCATAAAGGTGAGTCGGTTGTCAAGCCTTCGAATGGAAATCACGGGGCTGCAACGGTCGTTCAGTGCGAAAACAGGTCCCCGATCGCTTTTTTTCAGTGCCGTTGTAACTTTGAACGGTCACTAAGTGGAGCGTCGTAAGTTGAGGACTGCCTGTATGCTAAGGCTATGGGTTCAGTGCCCCGTAAGGTCGCTTCGCAGAGTGAGGTGGCTCAGGTTATTGATTAAATACGTAAATTAAATCAACAGGGGAAAAAAATCAGCAGTGACCCAACCGGAACCTCCGTCGAGGTTTCTGTGCTAATTGAACCTAACGGGGTAAGAATGCACGTAAGAGAGTCCTTGGGTTACAACCGTTCATTTGGAAAAGAGCAAGCCATTTGGAAGCTGGTGCCTCCTCCCTTTCCTCCTCCTTCACTACTCCTTCTCCGTCTTCACCTTGCCCACCCTTCCTCCTCCTCCATCACCTGCTCCTCCTGCTCCTCCTCCTCCATCTCCTTTGCCTCCTCCTTCACTACTCCTGCTCTTTCTCCATCTTCTGCTTGTCCACCCTTCCTCCTCCGCCTTCTCCTGCCCGTCCTCTTCCTCCCACTTTCTCTTCTTCCTGCTCCTCCTGCTCCTCCTCCCCTTCTCTTCTCCTCCAACGTTCCTTCTCCTTCTCTCTTCTCCTTGCCCACCCTTCCTCCTCCTCTATCACCTCCTCCTCCTGCTCCTCCTCCTCTTCCTCCATCTCCTTTGCCTCCTCCTTCACTACTCCTGCTCCTTCTCCATCTTCTCCTTGTCCACCCTTCCTCCTCCTCTATCACCTCCTCCTCCTTCTCCTCTTCCTCCATCTCTTTTGCCTCCTTCTTCACCACTCCTGCTCCTGCTCCTTCTCCATCTTCTCCTTGTCCACCCTTCCTCCTCCACCTTCTCCTGCCCCTCCTCTTCCTCCCACTTTCTCTTCTTCCTGCTCCTCCTGCTGCTCCTCCCCTTCTCTTCTCCTCCAACATTCCTTCTCCTTCTCTCTTCTCCTTGTCCACCCTTCCTCCCCTCTTCCTGCTCATCTTCCTCCTCCTCCTTCTCCTCCCCCTCCTTTCCTCCCACTTTCTTCCTCTTCTTCCTGCTCCTCTTCCTGCTCCTCCCCTTCTCCTCTTCCTTCTCCTTCTCTCTTCTCCTTGTCCACCTTTCCTCCTCCACCTTCTCCTGCCCCTCCTCTTTCTCCCACTCTACCTCTTCTTCCTGCTCCTCCTCTTCTTCCTCCTCCCCTTCTCTTCTCTCCTCTCGTCCACCCTTCCTTTTTCCTGCTCCTCCTCTTCCTCCTCCTTCTCCTCCCCTCTTCCTCTTCCTCCTTTACCACTCCTTCTCCTTCTCCATCTTCTCCTTGTCCAGCCTTCCTCCTCCACCTTCTCCTGCCCCTCCTCTTCCTCCCACTTTCTCTTCTTCCTGCTCCTCCTGCTGCTCCTCCCCTTCTCTTCTCCTCCAACATTCCTTCTCCTTCTCTCTTCTCCTTGTCCACCCTTCCTCCCCTCTTCCTGCTCATCTTCCTCCTCCTCCTTCTCCTCCCCCTCCTTTCCTCCCACTTTCTTCCTCTTCTTCCTGCTCCTCTTCCTGCTCCTCCCCTTCTCCTCTTCCTTCTCCTTCTCTCTTCTCCTTGTCCACCTTTCCTCCTCCACCTTCTCCTGCCCCTCCTCTTTCTCCCACTCTACCTCTTCTTCCTGCTCCTCCTCTTCTTCCTCCTCCCCTTCTCTTCTCTCCTCTCGTCCACCCTTCCTTTTTCCTGCTCCTCCTCTTCCTCCTCCTTCTCCTCCCCTCTTCCTCTTCCTCCTTTACCACTCCTTCTCCTTCTCCATCTTCTCCTTGTCCAGCCTTCCTCCTCCTTCTCCTCCTCCACTCCTTCTCCATCTTTTCCTTATCCACCCTTCCTCCTTCTCCTTCTCCTCCTCCTCCTCCTCCTCCCCCCCCCCCCCCCCGCTGTCTGGCTGTCTGGCAGCAACACACACAAACACACACACAGACACACACACAAACAATCTTTTCAGACCTGCTCCAGGCGATAGAAAACCCAGCCCAATGGCGGTGAGAGAGACAGATCCAACAGAGACCCCACCCTCTGCATTCCTGCACAGGTTGAACCGGCTCCTTTCACTCCTCCAAATTAACCCCTCTCTGGGCCTCCCAAGGGGCTGTGAAAAGTTTGCAAAAGTTTTGTTTTTTTTTTGCTGTGGATGAGGGGCTTTGGGGTCTTTATCCCCAACGGTGGTGGGAAGAGATTTACAGAACCAGGCGCCTGAACCTGAGGGACTGGGTGGGTTGGTTGCCAGCCAGCTCGCTCAAAAGCAGTTGGTCTTCCCTGCTGAAAAATGGGTCTGCGTTGCCCGACGAGTCGAAACTCGAACACAAAGCCCCCCTCAAAGAACCACAGGCTGCCTTCGACTTACGACCACAACTGAGCCCCAATTGGCTCCAATTTGTGAATGCTCCAACGCTGGAGCTTTTTAAGAAGAGACTGGACAGCCATTTGTCTGAAATGGGTTAGGGTTTCCTGGCTGAGCAGGGGGTTGGACTAGATGACCTTCAAGGTCCCTTCCATCTCTATTATTATATTATTATTGTTGTTTTGTATTATTATTATTACTATTATATTGTTGTTTTGTATTATTATTATATTGTTGCTTTGTATTATTATATTGTTGTTTTGTATTATTATTATATTGTTGTTTTGTACTATTATTATTATTATTATTATTATTATTATTATTATTATTATTATTATTATTCCTTCCCTAAGCCGGACAGTACTTCAGTACTTGTCCCATTTTACAACCTTTTTTTCCCACAGCTGTGAAGCGGAATCACTGCAAGTTGTTAAGCGAGTCACCCGGTTATTAAATGAATCTGACTTTGTGGTGGACTTTGCTTCTCAGAAAGGTCGCAAAAGAGGATCACGTCACACCCACCCACCCACACACACACACACCCCCACACACACACACAGACATACACACACACACGGACACTTGCAACCGTCGTAAATATGAACCCGTTGCTGAGCATCCACATTTTGAACAGCTGACCACGGGGACGCTGCAACGGTCGTAAGTGTGAAAAATGCTCCTAAATCACTTTTTTTTCAGTGCTGTTGTAACTTTGAACGGTCACTAAATGAACTGTCGTAAGTCGAGGACTACCTGTACTGATGAGTCCAAAGCTTTGTTAGAGATTGACCTTGGCAACTTTATGAGGTGAGGACTTCAACTCCCAGAATTCCCTAGCCAGCACTGGCTGGGGAATTCTGGGAGTTGAAGTCCACACCTCATAAAATAGCCTAGGTTGAGAAACATTGATTTAACAGTGATCTAACAGTGATCTAAAATTGTACTATGTTTTCAACCCGCCAATTGTGAAATTCTGATCGGGAAGCCTGGGACTTCAGAGTCACTCCAATAGTGAGACGGCCAGCATAAAAAAAAAAAATTAAACAATTCAATGCAATACCATAGAAAATAAAATAAAATAAAATAACACAATAAAACAAAACTAAAATAAAATAAATAAGACAAATCAAAACAACAAATCAATAAATAAAATAAAACAATATATAAAATAAAACAATAAAAAACAAAACGTAAAATAAAATATAAAGTAATAAAATATAATATAAAATAAGACAATAAAATAATAAAATAAATAACAACAATAAAATAAAATTAATAAAATAAATTAATAAAATAAAATAAATAAAATTAAATTAAAATAAAATAAAATAAATAAAATAAAATAATAAAATAAAATATAAAAGCCAATAAAATAATAAAATAAATAATAAAATAAAATGAATAAAATTAAAATAAAAAATAAAATAAAATAAAAAATAAAATAAATAAAAAAATAAAATAAAAAATAAAATAAAATAATAAAAAAATAAAATTAAATTAAAAATAAATGTGTGAGTGCTCCATCTCTGGAGATTTTAAAAAAGAGATTGGACAGCCATTTGTCCAAAATCGTATAGGAGGTCCCGCTTAAGCAGGGGGTTGGACTAGATGACCTTTCAGGGCCCTTCCAGCTTTGTTCTTCTGTAATTCTGTGTAACAAAATGAAATGTAAAGGGAAATGAAATAAAAATGAGATATTCTAGTTGCTCAAATAATTTGAGCAATGGCTTCTGAATTTTGAATCCCTTTTTGCAAAATTTTTCAGCCTTCCTTTTCCTCTCCGGACAGGTGATTTTCCTCATTTTGAGAGAAGCTGGGGTTGTACCACTTTTTTCTGTAGGCTTAAAGAGGAGAGGGCAGGGCAATCACTTTCACACACAGACACACACACACAAACACACACACACAGCTTGTATCCGATGCAGATGTACCCCACCCTCCTCATACCTCCTTCCCTGCTTGTAGAAATTGTGTAAGGATGCAAAATTTGTGCAGATTTCGACTGGCAAGGCCTGGGGAATGGCGTGCTTTTACTGCATTATTTTTTTGGGGGGGTAAAAAAAAAATTATATATATTTAGCCTTTAAGGAGCCCTCCGCTGCCTCTTCCCAATCTCTGCGCGTCATCCTGCAGCCTCGGTGACATAAATCTCCCTCCATCAGCCAGGCAAATAATTTTCCCAGGCCATTCCGTATCTGAAGAATGTGCTTATCTTGCCCAAGTTGAAAATTCTTCCCACCCCCCCCCCCCACACCCCCAAAAAAAAGCATTCCAAGAAGCCGGAGCAAACGAGAGACAGAAACTTTGGCAGCCGAAAGAGAAGTCTGCTTAAGTGACAGGCAGACAAGGGTCTCTTTGATGAGAACAAAAAATAAGTATCTGTTTTTTTGTTTATTTGTTTATTTACTTATTGGCCTGACTGAGGAGGGGCTGCAAGGAGGACCCCCCTCCAGGACCAGGTTGGGGAAGTCTGCAAAACTCCCCAATCTTTGACTTTTTTTGGGATCCTGGGACCTGGGGTCAGCGCTGAGGCCACCACCGGGTCCCCCAAGGTCAAAAGGTGATAGGGGGGATCCAATTTCCCATAGCAGCCGACGCATCCCCTGGGACTGAGTTTCTGAGCTGATCCAGCTGCACAGGTAATCCTCCACGTAAAAACCACAACTTTCCATTGGTAAGTTGTTGAGTGAGTTTTGTCCCACTTTACGACCTTTCTGACCACAGTCGTTAAGCGAGTCGCTTCAATTGATAAGCGAATCACACTGTTATTCAGCACATCTGGCTTCCCCTTTTGACTTTTTTTATAATAATAATAATAAAGTTGGAAGGGACCTTGGAGGTCATCTAGCCCAACCCCCTGCTGAGGCAGGAAAGGGGTTGGAAGGTTGCAAAAGGGGAATCACGTAACTCCAGGATGCTGCAGCCATCGTAAATAGGAGCCGGTGGCCAAGCCTCTGAATTTGGATCACCTGGAAATGCTGCAACCGTCGTGTGAAAAAAAACACAGCCGTAAGTCGCTTTTTTCCAGGCCTGTTGTAACTTTGAATGGCCACTAAATGAACCGTTGAAAGTCAAGGACTGCCTATATCCAGTTTTCCTGTGGTTCTCCCAGACCAGGGATAGGTAACCTTGGCTCTTTTATAACTCATAGACTTCAACTCCCAGAATTCCTGAGCCAGCCATGCTGAGGGGAAAGGGAGATGTTTCCAAGCTGAGCCATGCTGGCTGAGGGATTCTGGGAGTTGAAGTCCACGAGTCATAAAGCGGTCTAGGCCTAGCCCAGGGGCAGGCAACTTTGGCTCTTTTATGAGTCGTGGACTTCAACTCCCAGAATTCCTGAGCCAGCCATGCTGAGGGGAAAGGGAGAGGTTTCCAAGCTGAGCCATGCTGGCTCAGGAATTCTGGGAGTTGAAGTCCACGAGTCATGAGGGGGCCATAGTTCCCCCATGCTGGCTCAGGAATTCTGGGAGTTGAAGTCCACCAGTCATAAAAGAGCCAAGGTTGTCTACCCCTGGCCTAGTCCATTGTTTCTCCACCTCAGCAACTTTAAGACGTGTGGACTCCGATTCCCAGAATTCCTGAGCCAGCCTGGAAACCTCTCCATTTCTCCTCAGCATGGCTGCCTCAGGAATTCTGGGAGTTGAAGTCCAGCAGACCTACCCAATTCCAGCAACCGTTCCTTATATGCTTTATCCTCCAGTCCCCTAATCCTCTTTGTGGCTCTTCTCTGCACTCTTTCTAGAGTCTCAACACCTTTTTTACATCCTGGTGACGAAAACTGGACACAGGATTCCAAGTGTGGCCTTATAACACTTCACATAAGCCGGCTGCTTTCTCCAGCAAAATGGGACCTTTCTCCAGCCGACGCAGAGCAGCCCTCCAGACATGCTCAGAAACCCTGGGATCTTCCACCACAGAGGCTAAAATGGTGAGCTCATTTCAGCTCCGGGCTATTCAGAGAGTCTGCTGTTCTTCGCCTCTCCCCTCCCCTCCTTTCCCTTCCCCTCTACCCACCCAACCTGCTCCGTCAGGCAGAGATCCAAAATCTGCGGGTTGGGGCAGCCAGTTTTAAGCTGACAATGCAAGCTAAGGAGAATGGGAGGATGGAGGCTTGGTTGGTGGGGGTGGAGTGATAACCACGAGATCAGCCCCGGGTTCAAGAGAGCAATGATTCACGGATTGGGCAGCCTGGCTCTTTCAGTCAAAGAGTCGTTCATTTCAGCCCCGTCTCTCTCTCTCCCTATCCCTCTTTCTTTCTTTCTTTTTCCTTCCTTCCTTTTTCTTTCTTTCTGTCTCTCTCTCTCTCTATCCCTTTCTCTTTTTCTCTTTCACAGTCTGTCTCCCTTTCTCTTTCTATCTCTCTGTCTCTCTCTCTCTCCCTATCCCTTTTCTCTCTCTCTCTCTCTCTCTCTCTCTCCCCCCCCCCCCCTTCTCAATCCTTCAGCCCGCCCCTCCCCTCCAAATTTGCTCTGTATTAACCTCAAAGACGTCACTGTCACAAGGCTTTTTATACAGATAGTCCGTGACTGAGAACAGTCTGTTTAGTGGCAGTTCAAAGTTACGACGGTGCTGAAACGAGTGAGTTAGGACCGTTTTTTTCACACTTAGGACCATTGCGGCATTCACCCACAGTCACCTGAGAAGAAGAAGGAGGAGGAGGAGGAGGAGGAGGAGGAGGAGGAGGAGGAGGAGGAGGAGGAGGAGGAGGAGGAGGAGAAGAAGAAGAAGAAGAAGAAGAAGAAGAAGAAGAAGAAGAAGAAGAAGAAGAAGAAGAAGAAGAAGAAGAAGAAGAAGAAGAAGAAGAAGAAGAAGAAGAAGAAGAAGAAGAAGAAGTAGTAGTAGTAGTAGTAGTAGTACTGGAGAAGATAACAAAATACAAAGACCTACAAATAGAAATAGAAAGATTGTGGCAAAAGCAAGCAAGGGTAATACCAATCATCATAGGCTCCTTGGGTGCAATCCCAAAACAACTGGAGCACCACTTGAACACCATTGGCATTGACACATTCGCTATTAGTCAATTGCAAAAGGCGGCCTTATTAGGAACTGCTTCCATCCTGCGACGATATCTGTAATACCATCAAACATCCACATCTGCCTATCCCAGGTCCTGGGTAAGGACTCGATAGGTAGACAAAATGCCAAATCCAGTCTGAACATCTGGCTGACTGTGCGATGATCCATAATAATAACAACAACAACAACGATAATAGTAACAATAATAGACGAGAAAGAACTGGAGAAGATAACAAAATACAAAGACCTACAAATAGAAACAGAAAGACTGTGGCAAAGGCAAGCAAGGGTAGTACCAATAGTCATAGGCGCCTTGGGTGCAATCCCCCCCAAAATGGAGCACCACTTGAACATCATCATCGGCATTGACAAATTCGCCATCAGTCAATTGCAAAAGGCAGCCTTACTAGGAACTGCTTCCATCCTGCGACGATGGTAATAATAATAATAAAGTTGGAAGGGACCTTGGAGGTCATCTAGTCCAAACCCCTGCTCAGGCAGGAAACCCTATATACCATTTCATTCAGACCCCGGGCAACTGACTCGTGTTTATGACCGTTGCAGCATCCCGGGGAGGGGGGAGTTATCACGCGATCCCTTTTGAGACTTTCTGACCAGCAAAGTCAATGCGGGAAGCCTGTTTCGCTTAACAACCGTGTGATTCCCTTAAGAATGGCAGCGATTCCCTTAGCAGCGGCGGCAGGAAAAGTCGTAAAACACAGGGCAAACCTCGCTGAGCCCATGTCTCCCTTAGCCACAGAAATTTTAGGCCGTAAGTGGAGGATTAGCTGTCAGGGTTTAGCGTTTGTGAACGTTGCCTCGGATCAGACGAAAAGGCCAACAGTGGCCCGGAGCATGTACAGAGCACGCCATGCAAAATTTGCAGAGATCTCGGGGAGGGAGGCGGGGGGGGGGGCGCGGCGAAAGGAAAAGTTTCCCGGGTGCAAAAAGACCCTTCCTCAATTTTACTCCCTTCCCCCTAAAGCACAAAGGAGAGTTGTGTTCCTTGAAACAAACCAAGTTTAACCTGGTTTGCCCAATTCACTCCTTTCTGGCACCTTGAACCCAGGGTTGTCAAAAAGGCTGGGCCTGAATCAATGGCCAGGCCCTGACAAATCTCGCCAAAGATTGCCTTACTTGGGCTTAACGGACTGTGTGGGAACGCAAGGGAACGCAAGGCTGCTAGCTGGGTTGTGTGAAGACAGCCGGAGAGACTGGGAAATGTGGTCCCTCCTGTGGGAAGTGTGTGTGTGTGGGGGGGGTGGCAGAGAAACATTGGGAGGGGGCTGGAGCTGACCCCTATTGACCCCCCCCAAAGCCATAAAGAGCAGGAGAAAACAGAAGGAGCAGCGAGGACACAGCTCCCCTGAGCATGCAAAGAGTATTTATCTAATCTGGGTCTCTTTCTCTGGAGAAAGAAGTGCTGTAGCCCCAAATGGGGGTTAGACGTGGGGTTCCTGGGCCTCGCTTTTTGTTAGTGGCAAGTCTCCCCCCATTCCTGGGTGTTCGCTTTTGAAGCCGTGTCCCCCCCCCAAAAAAAGGCCGAAAGAACTGCAAGTGGGGAACCAAGATAAAAACACGGGCATACCCCCCCACCCAGGAGAGGGAGGGTGACCTCTAGGGTGGGGAGGCCAGCAAAAGAAGGACCAGGGAACAGGAAAAACTCTTCTCGACCAGCGTCTGCCCCCTCCCCAGTCCCCTCTTCCCCACTTTGTGACGGAGTCCGCCCCTCCCTTACGGCTGCCTGGATGGGATCACCGGTGGCTGGTTCTCTCGGCCCCCCCACTCCGTCAGACATTAAGGATACAAGCGACTGGGTCAAACTGGGGCCCTTCCTTCCTTCCTTCCTTCTTTCCTTCCTTCCTTCCTTCGTTCTTCCACATCATTCTACCTTCCTTAATCATTCCACCTTCCTTCACTTCCTTCCTTCCATATCCTTCTTTCCTTCCTTCCATATCCTTCCTTCCTTCCATATCCTTCCACCTTCCTTCCCTTCCTCCTTCCTTCCCCCTCCTGCTCTCTTCCTCCTTCCTTCCTTTTCTCACTTCCATTGCCTCCTTCCTTCCTTCCTTCTTTCCTCCTTCCACCTTCCTTCCATATCATTCCACTTTCCTTCCTTCTGTCTTTCCTTCCTTCCTTTCTTCCTTCCATATCCTTCCACCTTCCTTCTCTTCCTCTTTCCTTTCCCCTCCTGCTCTCTTCTTCCTTCCTTTTCTCACTTCCATTGCCTCCTTCCTTCCTTCCATATACTTCCACCTTCCTTCCATATCATTCCACCTTCCTTCCTTCTATCCTTCCTTCCTTCCTTCCTTCCTTCCATATACTTGCACCTTCCTTCCCTTCCTCCTTCCTTCCCCTTCCTGCTCTCTTCCTCCTTCCTTTTTTCTCACTTCCATTGCCTCCTTCCTTCCTTCCTTCCTCCTTCCACCTTCCTTCCATATCATTCCACTTTCCTTCCTTCTATCTTTCCTTCCTTCCTTTCTTCCTTCCATATCCTTCCTTCCTTCCATATCCTTCCACCTTCCTTCTCTTCCTCTTTCCCCTCCTGCTCTCTTCTTCCTTCCTTTTCCCACTTCCACTGCCTCCTTCCTTCCTTCCATATACTTCCACTTCCTTCCATATCATTCCACCTTCCTTCTCTTCCTTCCATATCCTTCTATATCTTTCCTTCCTTCCTTCCATATCCTTCCACCTTCTTTCCCTTCCTCCTTCCTTCTCCCTCCTTCCTTCCTTTTCTCACTCATTGCCTTCTTTCCCTCCCTCCCTCCCTCCTTTTCTTCCTTTTCTCTCCCATCTCCTTCCTTCGTTCACTTCCACCTCCTTCCTTCCTCCCTTTCCTCTCTTCCTGCCTCCCTGCCTCCTTCCTCCCTTCCTTCCTTCCTTCCGTCCTCCTTCCTTCCTCCCTTTCCTCTCTCCCTGCTTCCTTCCTTCCTTCCTTCCTTTTCTCACTTCGATCTCCTTCCTTCCTCCCTTTCCTCTCTCCCTGCTTCCTTCCTTCCTTCCTTTTCTCACTTCGATCTCCTTCCTTCCTCCCTTTCCCTCTCTCCTTCCTTCCTTCCTTCCTTCCTTCCTTCCTTCCTTCCTTCCTTCCTTCCTTCCTTCCTTCCTTTTCTCACTTCGATCTCCTTCCTCCCTCCCTCCCATCCACCCAGCTACCTACATTCTCAACGAAGGGGAGGCTCACAGGATTTCGAAGCCCCAGGGCAGGCAGGTGGGGGGGGGTGACTTAGCCTGGGCCAAGTATGCTTTCAGTCTTGTCCATCCCCTCAATTCTCCATCTGGGCTGCACCACCATCCCCTTTCGGTCACCTTTTGTGCAAAGCCACCCCGTTCTAGCAAGATCTGGGGGGGGGTCTGGCTTTTGGGGAGGGAGGGGGGGGAGACCACAGAGGCTCTGGCCTCCCCCACCGGAGCTGACAATGGAGACAACGCCAGGATCCAAAAGGATTAACCCTGTTTAATATTCTCCCCTATAATTCGGGGAGGGGCGGTAGGAAACCCCCCCCCACCCCCAAAACAAAAAATAAAATAAAAAATCAAATTCGGGGTCCACCAAGGCAGGCTGCCCAGCCAAAGCAAATGGCACGGATGCTGCAGACCCCCTTCTCTGCCCCTTCCCACTCACCCACCCACACAAAAAAAACACCGTGGGTGGGGGGGTGCCCAAAGGAGCCGGGTTGGCCACCCACCCACCCACGCGCAAGGATCCATCCAGCCCTTCGAAAGAGCCACCCGCCCCCCCCGGGTCCGCGAAATAGCCAGGATCCAGCCTTCCCACCCTCTTCTCTTTAAGGAAAGAAACGCAATCTGTAGTAGATACACACAAGAGCCAAGCTACAACAGGAATTGGCTTGCGGGTCCAAACCAGCCTTTGGAAAGCCATCTCAAGGGTTGAAGTGTGTGTGTGTGTGGGGGGGATACTGGGGTGGGGGGGGGTCGCGAGAGGGGGGGGGGGCAAGCTGGATCATCTTGGCGGCTGTAATCTTTGCGCCCCATCCCAGCCCTCGTGGCAGCCGACGGACCATTGTGGGTCCACGCAATCCACAGACCCCCCCCCTCCCCCACGCTGGGTTTTACTCCCCACCCACCCCGGCTTCCTTTAAGTTTGGGGGGGGGGCTCGTTGGGCGCAATTCCGATCCTATCTTCTCTCTTCTCCTCCCCCCCCCGTTTTTTTTTTCTTTCTTCGCACGAGCCGGATCCTATAAAGTTTGCAAGCATTTATAACAGAAAGGGGGAAGGGGGGAAGGAAGGAAGGAAGGAAGGAAGGAAGAGGAAGGAAGGAAAGAGAGGGATGAAAGGAAACACCGCTCCTCTTTTGGGGAGGGGGGCGTAGGAAGGGGGGGGAGCCGAAGGGGGGAAGGAAAAACAGACCCCCTACCATCCACCTACCCAGGCGAATACGATCCACCGAAGGTCTTCTTACCTTGAATTGCTTTCCGTGATCTGGTGCGCTGCGGGTTTGCTGGCTCCCCCCCAAACTCTCCGAGGCTCTCGGAAGCCTTTTGAGGGGAGGGGAAGGCGGAGGGGGAGGGGGGTCGGCGGAGGACTCCTCCTCCTCCCTCTCCCCCTCCCCTCTGTCTCTCTCTCTCTCTCTTTCCCTCCCTCTCTTTCTCTCTCTCTCTCTTCCCCCCCCTCCTCCTCCCTTTCCACCTGTCCTCCAGCCCTCACATGCTTGTCTGCGATTGTCCCAGAGAGAGACAGGAGCGGGCTAAGCCCGGGTTAGAGAAGCGGGGGGGGGGAGAGAACGGAGAGGGTGGGGTGGGGAAAGAGGAAATTAAAGCAACAGCCCCCCCCCTCTCTCTCCCTCCTTCTCTTCTCCTCCTTCCTTGCAACTCGCTGCCAACTCGGCTATCGTGCCATTGCAAAAAATATATATATTAATAATCAAATAAAAAGGGTGGGGGAGGCAGAGCCTAAAGGCTGGGAGGGGGTCGTATTTGTGCACGGGAAAGGAGGGGGGGCTAAGCTGATTCTGGAGGGCTCCCCCCACCCCTTCTTGGCTTTCAGCTGCTACGTTGGGGAGATCCAGAGGGCAGAGGCAGGGCTGGACAGAAAGAAGGGCTGGGGGGGGAGGGAGGATATTGCTGGGGAGAGCCCCACACACACACACACAGAGTCCACCCCACCCGGTTCCGTTTCTGCTCCAGCGGCGGCAGCGGCGGCGGCGACGGCAAGCAACGGAGAAACCAGACCGGCCGCCGGCAGCGCTGCTTCGCAATGTGGCAAGGTCGCCGGCAAAACCCGGGCTGGATTCTTGTCTCGCGCCTGCTTAAAAGCACGGATCCGGAATGCTTATATAGCGAGCCCGGAGCTCGCTTCGGAATGCGGCAGTCATCGACTTACCACCACAATGGGGGGGGGGGTGTCCCGCGGTTTCCCAGGTTTAAGGGAGTTTTGCCCCGTTTTTACGACCTTCCTTGCCGTTAAACGAATCGCTGCGGGTTGTTCAGTGAATCTGACGGTCGGAAAAAGGGGGACCAGACTGCAGGGTCATAGATACGGGCCAGTTTGATCGCTTGAGCGTGGGGAGGCTGCAATGGTCATAAGAATAGAATAGAATAGAATAGAATAGAATAGAATAGAATAGAATAGAATAGAATATGAATTACAGGTTAGAATAGAATAGAATAGAATAGAATAGAATAGAATAGAATAGAATAGAATAGAATAGAATAGAATAGAATATGAATTACAGGATAGAATGGAATGGAGTGGAATAGAATGGAATAGAATAGAATAGAATAGAATAGAATAGATAGAATAGAATAGAATAGAACTGGAAGGGACCTTGGAGATCTTCTAGTCCAGCCCTTATACCATCTCAGATGGGCAATTGTCCAGTCTCTTCTTAAAAAATCTCCAGTGATGGAGCGCCCACGATTTCTGGTAGCAAGCTGTTCCACTGGTTAATTGTTCTAACTGTCAGGAAGTTTCTCCTTAGTTCCAGGTTGCTCCTCTCTTTGATAAGTTTCTATCCATTGTTTCTTGTCCTGCCTTCTGGTCCTTTGGAGAATAACGTGACCCCCTCTTCTTTATGGCAGCCCCTCAAATACCGGAATACTGCTATCATGTCTCCCCTATTTCTTCTTGTCTTTAGACTAGCCAAACCCAAGTCCCGCAGCTGTTCTCCGTATGTTTTGGTCTCCAGGCCTTGGATCATCTTAGTTGCTCTTCTCTGATTTTTTTCCAAACTCTCAACATCTTTTTTGTGATATGGTGACCAAAATTAGCAGCGGTATTCCAAGTGTGGCCTCACTAGTGTTTTATAAAGTGGTACTAATACTTCACATGATCTTGATTCTAGGCCTCTGTTTATACAACCCAGGATTGTATTAGCTTTTTTGGCTGCTGCTGCACACGGCTGGCTCACATTTAAGGGATCGTCCACTAGGACTCCAAGGTCCCTCTCACAGTTGCTGTTTTTGAGCCAGGTCTCGCCCAATCTATATTTGTCCCTTTGGTTTTTCCTGCCTAAATGTAAAATTTTGCTTTTCTCCACATTGAAGCTCACGTTATTGGATAGGTTAAACCAAGGGTAGGCAACCTTGCCCCTTTTATGACTCATGGACTTCAACTCCCAGAATTCCTGAGCCAGCCACGCTGAGGGAAAAGGAAGAGGTTTCCAAGCTGGGCCATGCTGGCTGAGGAATTCTGGGAGTTGAAGTCCACAAGTCATGGCCAAAGTTTCCCCCATGCTGGCTCAGGAATTCTGGGAGTTGAAGTCCACGAATCATAAAAGAGCCAAAGTTGCCTACCCCTGGGTTAAACCAAAAATCAAAACCAAAATGGCGGCTTGTATTCCCTAACTACCTTCCTTTGGCAGAGGTGAAACTGGCTCAGGAAGGATTCAGGTGGTGGATCCTGTAGGGATGAGGCAAACATTCAGTGTTCCTTCCTTATCGGTCACTAAAGAACGGTCGTAAGGGGAGGACTATGGAGCCAAGGGTCCAGGTGGTCAGAACAAATTCATTTCAACTCCTTTCCTTTCTCGCTTTCTTTTCTTTTCAGAGCCGAAGCTCTAGCTTGGTTTGATTCAAATAGGACACAGCTAGTCCTTGACTTACGGCCACAACTGAGCCCAAACATTATGTCGCTAAGTGAAACATTTGTCCCATTTTACGACCTTTCTTGACAAGGTTGTTAAGAGAACCGCTGCAGTGGTTGAATTGGTCACCCGGTCGTTAAGTGAATCCAGCTTCCCCCCATTGACTTTGCTTGTCAGAAGGCTGCAAAAGAGGATCATGTGACGCCCCCCCCAGAGACACACACAACGGTCATAAGTATGAAACAGTTGCCGAGCAGCTGAATTTTGATCATGTGATCGTTAGGATGCTGCAGAGGTCGTGACTGTGAAAAACCGTCATAATTCACAATTTTCAGTGCGGTTGTAACTATGAATGGTCACTAAATGAACTGTTGTAAGTCGAGGACTACCTGTAGAGAATAGAGCTGGAAGGGACCTTGGAGGTCTTCTAGTCCAACCGCCTGCTCAACATTTCAGACAAATGGCTGTCCAGTTTCTTCTTAAAGACTTCCAGTGTTGGAGCATTCACAATTTCTGGAGGCAAGGAGTTCCACTGGCTAATTGTTCTAACTGTTCAGGAAGTTTCTCCTTAGTTCTAGGTTGCTTCTCTCCTTGATTACTTTCCATCCGCTGCTTCTTGTCCTGCCTTCCGGCGCTTTGGAGAATTATTACAGAATAATAACGTCGGAAGGGGCCTTGGAGGTCATCTAGTTCAACCCCCTGCTCAGGCAGGAAACCCTATACCATTTCAGACAAATGACTGTCCAATCTCTTCTTAAAAACCTCCAGTGTTGGAGCATTCACAGCTTCTGGAGGCAGGTTGTTCCACTGGTTAATTTTTCTAACAAACAGGAAATTTCTGCTTAGTTCTTAAGTTGCTTCTCTCCTTGGTGAGTTTCCATCCGTTGCTTCTTGTCCTGCCTTCAGGCGCTTTGGAGAATAGCTTGACTCCCTCTTCTTTGGGGCAGCCCCTGAGATACTGGAACCCTGCTATCCTGTCCCCCCTTGTCCTTCTCTTCGTTAAACTAGACATACCCAATTCCAGCAACCGTTCCTTATATGTTTTAGCCTCCTGTCCCCTGATCCTCTTTGTTGCTCTTCTCTGCACTTTTGGAGAGCGGTGAACCCCATCCCTGGGAGGCTATTCCTAACCATGGTTTAGAGGGTGGGAAGTCAATGAATCGGGGTTAAGCCATCCCTGGCACGGCTGTGAGTTTACAGGCTAGTTGATGGAGTGATGGATTTCAGGTCTGGCTTGTTTAGCTGGCTGGCAAAGGTTTCCCTTGACGGGTTCTGCCACTTCTGAATACCTTCAGGGTTTGTGCAGGAAAAAATAAAGCAGAACATTGTTTAGTCTGGAATAGTGATTTGCAACCTTGGCAACTTTCAGAGGGGTGAACTTCAACTCCCAGAATTCTCCAGCTGGCATTTGTGGACTTCAACCCCCAGAATTCTCCAGCTGGCATTTGTGGACTTCAACTCCCAGAATTCTCCAGCCGGCATTTGTGGACTTCAACCCCCAGAATTCTCCAGCCGGCATTTATGGACTTCAACCCCCAGAATTCTCCAGCCGGCATTTATGGACTTCAACCCCCAGAATTCTCCACCCGGCATTTGTGGACTTCAACCCCCAGAATTCTCCAGCTGGCATTTGTGGACTTCAACTCCCAGAATTCTCCAGCCGGCATTTATGGACTTCAACCCCAGAATTCTCCAGCTGGCATTTGTGGACTTCAACTCCCAGAATTCTCCAGCCAGCATGTTCTTGTGAATTAAAGTCTATACACCCTTGCATGGGCTTCTTGGGTTTGAAGTCCATACAATATAAGCCATGGCTGGCTGGGGAATTCTGGGAGTTGAAATTCACTCAACTTGAAGCATGTCGACAGGGGAATTCTGGGAGTTGAAGTCCAACCCTCCAAAAGCTGCCACGTTTTAGAAACCCTGTTCTGGAGACACAAGCCTGCATTCCAGATTTTGTCCAGGGTTCACAGTTTTTTTTTTTATCCCAAATTAAATCCAGCCACTGGCCATCCAAATCAAGCTAAATGCTTACACATTCTGCAGGAGGTTTGCCTCTATCTAGCTCCCATGGTTTGAATTCAGCCACGGCTGATAAATAAATCAAGGTTTATGATCCCGTGCAATAGTCCTATCCCAGTTCACCATGGCTAAATCCACAAGACAAGAGGGGGGTCAAGATATCCTCCAAAGCACCAGAGGGCAGAATGAGAAGCAACGGATGGAAACTAATCAAGGAGAGAAGCAACCTGGAACTAAGGAGAAATTTTCTGACAGTAAGAACAATTCATCAACGCAATGGGTTGCCTCCAGAAATTGTGGATGCTTCAACCCTGGAGGTTTTTAACAAGAGACTGGACAGCCATTTGTCCAGAATGCTATAGGGCTTCTTGCTTGAGCAGGGGGTTGGACTAGAAGACCTCCAAGGTCCCTTCCAGCTCTGTTTGTTCTGTTAAGGTGCATCCAGTTTTCGTCACCACAATGTAAAAAAGATGTTGAGACTCTAGAAAGAGTGCAGAGAAGAGCAACAAAGATGATCAGGGGACTGGAGGCTAAAACATACAAGGAACGGTTGCTGGAACTGGGGATGTCTAGTCTAACGAAGAGAAGGATGAGGGGGGACATGATAGCAGTCTTCCAGTATCTCAGGGGCTGCCCCAAAGAAGAGGGAGTCAAGCTATCCTCCAAAGCACATGAAGGTAGGACAAGAAGCAACGGATGGAAACTAAGCAAGGAGAGAAGCAACCTACAACTAAGGAGAAACTTCCTCACAGTGAGAACAATTAACCAGTGGAACAACCTGCCCCCAGAAGCTGTGAATGCTCCAACACTGGAAGTTTTTAAGAAGAGACTGGACAGCCATTTGTCTGAAATGGTATAGGCTTTCCTGCCTGAGCAGGGGGTTGGACTAGATGACCTCCAAGTTCCCTTCCAACTTGGTGTTTTCTGTTAAGGCTGCTTGCTGCCAATGCTTTCTCCGTTTTTTTCAACACGAGTTGTTGCATTCTAGTCTGCCCACAAAAAGTCGTGCACGTTTTTTTTTTTTGCAGATCGTTCCCGCTCCTCCGTTCATTTTTCCAACAATTTATCCCCTTCATACAATACCCCCATTATCGTACGTGTTTTCTGTCCCAGCCCTGGCACAAACACCTTTCCTTCAGGCGCGAGGCTGAGTCGCTCCCTTTTTTTTTTCCAGTTTTGCCTGCCTTTCACTGTACGGCCGTCCAAATTTCCCCGTTATTTTGCAATTTTAAAAATAAAAGCCTACCCAGCCGCGTGCCAAATTAGTCACTGGCAGACAGTTTCTCTCTCTCTCTCTCTCTCTCTCTCTCTCAAAATAAATAAATAAATAAATAAAATACATTTTCAACAGCTTTCTTTGGGCTCGCCATTTGGGAGCCAAAAAAAAAAAACCCCGGCACTGCAAAATTCACAACATTGCAGGAATCTCAGAGATGGAAAAGATTATCGCTAGGGATCAGATCCCGGAAAAGAGGTACGGAACAAGGAGTCCTCGACTTACGACAACCGGGACCAGGGTTTCTGTCGCTAAGCAAGGTGGTTGCTAAGCGAGTCGTGCTTGGTCTTACAATCTTTTTTTTGCCACCGCTCTTAAGCGAAACATGGCTGGCTGAGGAATTCTGGGCGTTGAAGTCCACAAGTCACAAAAGGGCCAAGTTGGAAGACCCCTGCTTGTGGCCTTCAACTCCCAGAATTCCTCAGCCAGGCATTCTGGCTGAGGAATTCTGGGAGTTGAAATCCACAAGTCACAAAAGGGGCACGTTGGAAGACCCCTGTGTTAAGGGCATCACTGCAGTTGCTAACTTAGTAACCCGGTTTGTTAAGTGAACCCGGTCAAGGGTCAGGTGACCTCTGCACACTGCGACCGTCATAAATATGAATCCATTGCCAAGTATCCAAATTTTGATCACATGAGCACAGGGAACTAAGGAGAAATTGGCCGTCAGTGGGTAAAACACGCAAAAGTCACTTTTTTCAACGCTATTGTAAGTTTGAACGGTCACTAAACGAAGAGTTGTAAGTCGAGAACTACCTGTAATAATTGTTTGAATTAAGAAAGGCCATTAAGGCCGATCGCCTCAGGAGAGTCAAGAGTGAGGCAAAGGCTTTTAAAGGTTAAAATTGCAAAGGAACCAGAATTCTTTTTACTGGTACTTACGGACAATGAACTGGGGGCGGCGGGGGGGGGGGAGAGAAACCCCTCATGGTAGACTAAATTTTTATACGGGAACTGCTGAAAGATTTTTATACGCTCAACAATGGAAGGATAATGAAATCCCCACAACGGAAGAATGGAGGATGAAAAGGTCCGAATTTGCAGAAATTGCAAAAACACGCCTGCTGCGGGAAATAAACAAGAAAAACTTTCCTGAAAGACTGAAAAACTTTATACGGTTTGGACTTTTTAGCTGAACAAAGAAAAGAAAACAAAACAAAACAAAAATGACATGGTAATTTATGGGTTTGAAGATGAAGAGAAATGTAGATTAAATGAGCGGCTGAGGGAGCCGATATAATATCGGAGAGGGAAGAAGGACGATCAAATTGTAGTTATTTGTTGAAAAGAAGATCGGAAGACATTCCATTCCTTTAGTTTTAGTTAAGTATATAGCCGTTTTCCTTTCAACCCTTTCTTTTTTTCCGTTTTATCTTTGGATTTGTTTTTTTTTTAAACTCTGAATATATATTTTTTTTTTGTTAAAAAGAAAAAAGGAAAGGAAACATATGCACAACATAATCAGAGGTGCCTTTCATTCAAGGTGGAATATTTTGTATTTTATATTTTATATTGGCCTCAGCCCATCAAGACATCTGACTGCAGGTAGTCCTTGACTTACAACAGTTTCAAAGTTACAACAGCATTGAAAAAAGTGATTTAGGACCGTTTTTCAGACTTACGACCGTTGCAGCATCTCCATGGTGAATATGACCAAAATCCGGACGCTTGGCAACTGACTCATATTTATGACGCTTTGCAGTGTCCTGGGGTCACGTAATTCCCTTTTTTGACCTTCTGATAATCAAAGAAAAACAGGTACCCCTCCTTTCCCTCAAAATCAATAAAAAAGCAAGAAACCATCAACAGCCTGATACATCTTTCCATTAAGGTTTCATGTTTAATAATAATAATAATAATAATAATAATAATAATAATAATAATAATAATAATAATAATAATAATAGCAAGTGCCGCCTATGCAAAGAAGGTGAAGAAACAGTGGACCACCTGGTAAGCTGCTGCAAGAAGATCGCACAGACCGACTACAAGCAGCGGCATGACAAAGTAGCAACAATGGTGCATTGGAAGATCTGCAAGAAATATCATTTGCCTGTAAGCAAGAACTGGTGGGATCATAAAATAGAGAAATTCATAAAAAATGATAAAGTTAAACTGCTCTGGGACTTCAGAATTCAAACAGACAAGCACCTGCAACATAACACCCCGGACCTAACAACTGTCAATAAGAAAGACAAAAAAGTCTGGATAGTGGACGTGGCAGTGCCTGGAGACAGCAGAATAGACGAGAAAGAACTGGAGAAGATAACAAAATACAAAGACCTACAAATAGAAATAGAAAGACTGTGACAAAAGCAAGCAAGGCTAGTACCAATAATCAGAGGCTCCTTGGGTGCAATCCCAAAACAACTGGAGCACCACTTGAACACCACTGGCATTGACAAATTCACTATTAGTCAATTGCAAAAGGCAGCCTTATTAGGAACTGCTTCCATCCTGCGACGATATCTGTAATACCATCAAACATCCACATCTGCCTATCCCAGGTCCTGGGTAAGGACTCGATAGGTAGACAAAAATGCCAAATCCAGTCTGAACAGCTGGCTGACTGTGCGATGATCCATAATAATAATAATAGTAATAATAATAATAAAGTTGGAAGAGACCTTGGAGGTCATCTAGTCCAACCCTCAGGGAGGAGACCCTAGACCATTTCAGACAAATGGCTGTCCAGTCTCTTCTTAAAAACCTCCAGTATTGGAGCATTCATAACTTCTGGAGGCAGGTAGTTCCACTGGTTAATTGTTCTGGCTGTCAGGCAATTTCTCCTTAGTTCTAGGTTGCTTCTCTCCTTGATGAGTTTCCATCCTTTGCTTCTTGTCCTGCCTTCAGGCGCTTTGGAGAATAGCTTGACTCCCTCTTCTTTGGGACAGCCCCTCAGATATTGGAACACGGCTATCATGTCCCCCCCAGTCCTTCTCTTCATTAAAAAATATAGTTTGAATACTATGTCATAGATATATTATTTATCATTGGAAAAGAACTTATTCCACACTTCTTTTTTTTCAATTTTTCTGGAAAAAAAAAACAAAACTGACTTTGGGGAAAAAAAACTGACAAAAAAACCCCGGGTTTTTTTTCCAGGCCTCCCCATCTCTAGACCAGTGGTTCTCAACTTGTGGGTCAGGATCCCATTTGGGGTCGAACGACCATTTCACGGGGGTCGCCAAACAACGCAGTCCGCCATTTTTTCCCCCCTTTGAATAGAGTCTAATTCTATTGGCTTTCAAAAGCCAATAGGAATTGTCCAGGCTGTCTCTGCCCTGCTGAACCCACCAATAGTCCCATTCTGCAAACGGTGCTGCACCAGTTGAGTAGTCCTCGACTTACGACCGGTTGAGTAGTCCTCAACTTATGACCGGTTGGGGGGTCGCGGCATTAAAAAGGTTGAGAACCACTGCTCTAGACGTTCAGCCAGAAGAACTTGCTTGATACACTTAACAAACTTGCATCATAACTCAACGGTCATACGATTCACTTAACAACTTGCAATGACCCGCTTAACAGTGATGGCTCAAAAAGGTCGTAAAATGCGGCACAGCTCACTTAACACCCGTCTTGCTTAGTGACGGAAATGTTGGTCTCCATCGTGGCCGTAATCCAAGGACTACCTACCTTCCAGCAAAATTAAATCGTCCCATGCAAAAAAATTCACGCAGCGTCCGTGTCAAATCTCGCAAAGCCCCATTGCT
>JAKSXO010000020.1:6677726-6720226 GCA_024509115.1 Crotalus helleri | reverse complement strand
GATCATCGCACAGTCAGCCAGATGTTCAGACTGGATTTGTCATTTTGTCTACCTATCGAGTCCTTACCCAGGACCTGGGATAGGCAGATGTGGATGTTTGATGGTATTACAGATATCGTCGCAGGATGGAAGCAGTTCCTAATAAGGCCGCCTTTTGCAATTTACTAATAGCGAATTTGTCAATGCCAATGGTGTTCAAGTGGTGCTCCAGTTGTTTTGGGATTGCACCCAAGGAGCCTATTACTATTGGTACTACCCTTGCTTGCTTTTGCCACAGTCTTTCTATTTCTATTTGTCAGTCTTAGTATTTTGTGATCTTCTCCAGTTCTTTCTCTTCTATTCTGCTGTCTCCAGGCACTGCCACGTCCACTATCCAGACTTTTTTGTCTTTCTTATCGACAATTGTTAAGTCTGGGGTGTTATGTTGCAGGTGCTTGTCTGTTTGAATTCTGAAGTCCCAGAGTAGTTTAATTTTATAATTTTCTATGACTTTCTCTATTTTATGATCCCACCAGTTTTTGCTTACAGGCAAATGATATTTTTTGCAGATCTTCCAATGCACCATTGTTGCTACTTTGTCATGCCGTTGCTTGTAGTCAGTCTATTATTATTGTTATTATTATTATTATTATATTTCTATATGTGGTGAGTGGCAAACGGCACCGCATTGGTCTGGAAAAGTCAAATATTTATATTTATTTATGAAATCAACACACCTGCCATCTCACTGCCCAAAGCGATTAGAATATTGGGAACAATGCATAAGAGTTGAAAAGCAAACAGTGTGGATTTTTCCCGGTTTGTACCAAAAAGTCATAACATGAAAGGAAAAGAGGATGAGGAGGGAAGAGGAATAAAATGAAGCTCTGACAATAGTTACTGCAGTTGAACAGGATTTCTTACAAGGTCTAGTGCAGGGGTAGGCAACCTTGGCTCTTTTATGACTGGTGGACTTCAACTCCCAGAATTCCTGAGCCAGCCATGCTGAGGGGAAAGGGAGAGGTTTCCAAGCTGAGCCATGCTGGCTCAGGAATTCTGGGAGTTGAAGTCCACCAGTCATGAGGGGGCCATAGTTCCCCCATGCTGGCTCAGGAATTCTGGGAGTTGAAGTCCACGAGTCATAAAAGAGCCAAGGTTGCCTACCCCTGACTTAGATGATAGATAGATAGATAGATAGATAGATAGATAGATAGACAGACAGACAGACAGACAGACAGACGATAGATACACCTAGATTCAGGGGTAGGCAACCTTGGCTCTTTTATGACTCGTGGACTTCAACTCCCAGAATTCCTGAGCCAGCATGGCACAGCTTGGAAACCTCTCCCTTTCCCCTCAGCATGGCTGGCTCAGGAATTCTGGGAGTTGAAGTCCACGAGTCATAAAAGGGCCTAGTTTGAAGACCCCTGCTCTTAATTTTCGTCCTAGGCCAGAGGTAGGCAACCTTGGCTCTTTTATGACTCGTGGAGTTCAACTCCCAGAATTCCTGAGCCAGCCATGCTGAGGGGAAAGGGAGAGGTTTCCAAACTGAGCCATGCTGGCTCAGGAATTCTGGGAGTTGAAGTCCACGAGTCATAAAAGAGCCAAGGTTGCCTATCCTTGTCTCATTGAAAGTTGATCAGAGAATGGAGAAAGCTGAAGATGGCACAAGCCGTGACGATGTTGTGTCCCATTTGTGCACCATTGTAATGTCGCATCTATTGTCACCTGATAGGCACCCACCTCCCAGTAAGAATGATTCTACTGGCAGATCCTCTCTAGGAAAGTTACAATGAGAGAAACACCGACTGCTGAGAAATTAAGTTTAAGGCGAGAATGTCTTTAAATTAAGGACGGCCCTTTACTTTATAAGTCAAGATACAAGCCGAGATAATCTCTTTATTTTCATTTTCCTATAAAATATATGTAGATTGCTGGGATTTGCTCTTTATTACTCCGACTTTATTACTTGGGTGTATTTACTATTTCCCTTGTGAAAAGGATACGGATAAAACCAGGCAAATTTCCAGATAGTTAACAAGATTTCAGTAAAACAATCACACAGAGGCAGAAATAAAGATGCACAAAGCTTTACACTCCCTCCCAATTTGTTTCTCAACAGTGGTCTCCATAGGGGGCTGAAACGTCAAGCCAGCATTTGGGGGGATAAGGCTGAAGTAGTTACCGATCCTGTTTTGAAAAATTTTCCCTCCATGTCCCCCCTCCATGTCCACATATGATTGGGTAGATCTGAACGTTACAATATGGGTTTGTTTGTTTGTTTGTGACTTCATGCTAGAATTAATTGGGCTAAAACTTTGGTGCCTGATCATTTATCCTGTTGTAAGACAGTCAGTTAAAGAGGGAGGGAGGAAGAAAGGAAGGAAGGAAGGAGATGGGAGAAAGAAAAGGGAAGAGAAAAAGAAAGAAAAAGAAGAGAGGGAGGGAGGAAGAAGGAAGGAGATGGGAGAAAGAAAGAAAAAGAAAGAAAGAAAGAAAGAAAGAAAGAAAGAAAGAAAGAAAGAAAGAAAAGAGAAAAACAAAGAACAAAAAAAGATGGGAGGGAGGAAGGAAGAAGGAAGGAGATGGGAGAAAGAAAGAAAGAAAGAAAGAAAGAAAGAAAGAAAGAAAGAAAGGAAAAGAAAAGAGAAAAACAAAGAACAAAAAAGATGGGAGGGAGGAAGGAAGAAGGAAGGAGATGGGAGAAAGAAAGAAAAAGAAAGAAAGAAAGAAAGAAAGGAAGGAAGGAAGGAAGGAAGGAAGGAAAAGAAAAGAGAAAAACAAAGAACAAAAAAGATGGGAGGGAGGAAGGAAGAAGGAAGGAGTTGGGAGAAAGAAAGAAAGAAAGGAAGGAAGAAAAAGAAAAGAGAAAAACAAAGAACAAAAAAGATGGGAGGGAGGAAGGAAGAAGGAAGGAGATGGGAAAAAGAAAGAAAGAAAGAAAGAAAGAAAGAAAGAAAGAAAGAAAGAAAGAAAAAGAAAAGAGAAAAACAAAGAACCAAAAAAGATGGGAGGGAAAAAGGAAGAAGGAAGGAGATGGGAGAAAGAAAGAAAGAAAGAAAGAAAGAAAGAAAGGAAAAGAAAAGAGAAAAACAAAGAACATAAAAGATGGGACGGAGGAAGGAAGAAGGAAGGAGATGGGAGAAAGAAAGAAAGAAAGAAAGAAAGAAAGAAAAAGAAAAGAGAAAAACAAAGAACAAAAAAAGATGGGAGGGAGGAAGGAAGAAGGAAGGAGATGGGAGAAAGAAAGGAAAAGAAAAGAAAAGAGAAAAACAAAGAACAAATAAGATGGGAGAGAGGAAGGAAAAAGGAAAGAGATGGGAGAAAGAAAAAAAGAAAGAGGAAAGGAAAGAAGAGAAAAAGAAGGAAGGAAGGGAGGGGGGAAGGAAAGAAACAACAAAAGAACAGAAAAGAAAGAAGGAATGTAGGGAGGGAGGAAGGAAGGGAGCTGTCTTGGTTGTCGTTGTCATTGTCGTTGTCCTCCTCCTCCTCCTCATTGCATCTTCAGAGCTTCCTTCGAAGAGCTGGGTCTTCATATTACATCTCCAAAATAGGATAATCTAAGCCACAAGCGAGAATTTGCAGTTGATTTGTTCAATTGGGGTGGATTTCTTGACCATCTGTGGTCTACTCAGGATCTTCTCCAACACCAACGTTCAGAAATCTCAACACTTCTCCTATCCTGCTTCTTTAAGGTCCAACTTTCACTTTCATGGAGGTCATAATGAAGATTGAGACTTGTATGGTAGGTAGGTAGGTAGGTAAGGAAGGAAGGAAGGAAGGAAGGAAGAAAGAAAGAAAGAAAATTTCTCCTTAATTCCAGGTTGCTTCTCTCTTTGATCAGTTTCCAACCATTGTTTTTTGTCCTGCCTTCTGGTCCTTTGGAGAATTGGTTGACCCCCTCTTCTTTGGGGTAGCCCTTCAAATACTGGAAGACTGCTATCATGTCACCCCTATTTCTTCTTTTCTCAAGACTAGCCAAACCCAAGTCCTGTAGCCATTCTTCATAGGTTTTAGTCTCCAGGCCTTGGATCATCTTAGTTGCTCTTCTCTGTTTTTTTTTTTCCAAACTCTCAACATCTTTTTTGTGATATGGTGACCAAAACTGGTTGCAGTATTCCAGGTGTGGTCTTACTAGGGGTTTTATAAAGCGGTACTAATACTTCGTGTGATCTTGATTTTATGCCTCTGTTTATACAATCCAGGATTGTATTAGCTTTTTCGCCTGCTGCTGCACACGGCTGGCTAATAGTCAAGTGATCGTCCACTAGGACTCCAAGGTCCCTCTCACAGTTACTGTTTTTGAGCCAGGTCTTGCCCAATCTGTGCTTATACCTTTGGTTTTTCCTGCCTAAATGTAAAACTTTGCTTTTCTCCACATTAAAACTCATTTTGTTGTTCCAGTTTGTCAAGATTATTTGGGATCCCGAGTTTATCTTCTGGGCTGTTGGCTATTCTTGCCAGTTTAGTGTCATCTGCAAATTTGATGAGTTCCCCTTCAATTCCCTCATCTAAGTCATTGATGAAGATATTGAAGAGTACTGGGCCTAAAACGGAGCCTTGTGGTACCCCACTGCTTACTTCTCTCAATGTGGATTTAATACCATTGAGGACTACTCGCTGAGAACGGTTTGTCAGCCAGCTACAGATCCATCTGGTGGTGGTGTTGTCTATCCCATTTCTTTCTAGCTTACTAAGCATCAGATTGTGGTGTGCCAAGATACACCCACGTGTCACCTATCCTCCGTGAGCTGCACTGGCTTCCTGTGGGTCTCCGGACGCAATTCAAGGTGTTGGTTATCACCTTTAAAGCCCTTCATGGCTTAGGACCAGGTTACTTACAGGACCGCATACTGCCGCATAGTTCCCAGAGACCGGTGAGGTCCCACAGATTGGGCCTCCTTCTGGTCCCGTCGGCCAATGTCGGCTGGCGGGCCCTTGGGGAAGGGCCTTTTCTGTGGTGGCTCCAACCGGTGGAATCAACTTCCCCCTGAGATTCGAACTACTCCCACCTTGCCGGCTTTCAAGAAAGCCATTAAAACTCTCCTGTTCCGGCAGGTCTGGGGCTGATGTCCCCAGGGGGGCCGGGATACGATTGGACATGCTGTATGAATGCATTTATTTTACTGTTTTATTGTTATATTTATTGTTTTAATTTTGTACGCCGCCCTGAGTCCCTCGGGATTGGGCGGCCTATAAATTTTAGAAATAAATAAATAACTAGATAAATAAATACTTTGTCAAATGCCTTACTGAAATCTAAATATACTATGTCCACATCATTTTGCTGGTCTACTAGTTTATTCACTGTGTCAAAGAATGATATAAGATTGGTTTGGCATGATCTGTTTTTGACAAACCCGTGCTGGCTACCGGTTATAACTTTGTTTGATTCTAGTTGTTTGCAGATCTGTTTTTTTTTTAAGGTGACCAACCGTCCTCCTTTAGGGAGGACAGTCCTCCTTTTGTAAGTTCTGTCCTCCCTCAAAAAGTGTCCTCCTACTTATCCTCCTTTTTGATATTTGAAGACTAATCTGCAGGGCTTTTTTTTTCTCATAGAACGCTCAGAACGGCATTCCGGTACCTTTTTTTGATGGTTTTTTTTTCAACTTTTGCATGAGCTGTGCTACTCCCCCTATTGGCTTTTGGAAGCCAATAGAAATTGCTGCTGAGCGCGCCAAAACACCCGACCGGCAAACTTTGCACATGTAAGTTGTCTGCAGCGAAGGTGAATTTGCAGGAACTTTGCACCCCTCCCTGCTACCCAACTACACCATCTCCTAGTTAGTCCTGAAGATACCTGGAGGAGACTGGAGCAGCGACGCCACAGTAACTTTCTCTTGATCTTTGGCCCTGCTAGGGCAATAATGGCTGCGGGCGCAAGAGGCAGGGGCAACGGGGCTGCTGCGGGCGGGGGTGTGAGGGGCGGCAGTGGCCAGCTGCCCCCTGTGCTGTGGGAGCTGCGGGGCCTGCCATATGCAGGGCTGTGCAGAGTGGGCGGTGTGCTGGCGGGACGGCTGCAGGCAGGGTGTGTTGACAGTGGGCTGCCCCCCCGGGGTCGGAGCCGCGGGGCCTGCTCTACACTGCGGGACAGCAGTGCTGGCGGGGTGGCTGCGGGCAGGGGCAGGGCATGTAAGCATAATTACAATATAAAATGTTATAATTACAAATGTTTTTTATTATGCATTTATCATATTATAGTGTATTCTGTATTATTGTTGCAATGAATAAAATGTTTCTTTTATTTATGGTATTTTTTTCTTTAATTTATTTGTGTCCTCCTTTTCATTGTAAAAAAAGTAGCAACTGTGAGAGAGACCTCGGAGTCCTAGTGGACAGTCACTTAGATATGAGCCAGCCGTGTGCTGCAGCTGCCAAAAAAGCCAACACAGTGCTAGGCTGCATTAACAGAGGGATAGAATCAAGATCACGTCAAGTGTTGATACCACTTTATAATGCCTTGGTAAGGCCACACTTGGAATACTTTATCCAGTTTTGGTCACCATGATGTAAAAAAGATGTTGAGAGTCTAGAAAGAGTGCAGAGAAGAGCAACAAAGAGGATCAGGGGACTGGAGGCTAAAACATATAAGGAACGGTTGCTGGAATTGGGAATGTCTAGTTTAATGAAGAGAAGGACGACGGGGACACGATAGCAGCCTTCCAATATCTCAGGGACTGCCCCAAAGAAGAGGGAGTCAAGCTATTCTCCAAAGCGCCTGAAGGCAGGACAAGAAGCAACAGATGGAAACTAATCAAGGAGAGAAGCAACCTGGAACTAAGGAGAAACTTCCTGACAGTTAGAACAATTAACCAGTGGAACAACCTGCCTCCAGAAGCAGTGAATACTCCAACACTGGAAGTTTTTAAGAAGAGACTGAACAGCCATTTGTCCGAAATGGTATAGGGTTTCCTGCCTGAGCAGGGGGTTGGACTAGATGACCTCCAACGTCCCTTCCAACTTTATTATTATTGTTGTTGTTGTTGTTGTTGTTACCATCATTATCAATGTTATTGTCAATATCCTTATAGCAGTGCCACAGTATACAGTATTATTAATACTGTTCTCCATAATTATTAATATTATTGCGAACAGCACAATTATTCCCGTAATTCAAGCCCAATCAAAACTTTATGATCGTCATTAACTAGAAATAATGCTAATATCATTAACCAAAGGGATATTAGTGGATAACGTTGTTATAATCCAAGAGGGTTTATATATATATATATATATATATATATATATATATATATATATATATATATATATATATATATATATATATATATATATATATATATATATATATATATATATTACTTTCTATGTTACGATGATACTGCTTCTGCGGATGTTTTTATTGGTTTATTGTCATTTACCGCTTAATGTAGCTGTCTTAATTGTTGATTCGTGACTAAAAGCAATGGGGGGCACTTGCCAAATTCGGGCATGCAGAAATGGAATCGATAAAAAGGAGAATAAAAAATGGCCCATTAATCAATCCACCAGCTGTATAATCTATCCGAGGAAGGCCAAATCAAGAGCGAAATAATCCCATTTAATTACGTAAATCCCATCTAAGGGCGTGAGAGACACAGTGTGTGCCCCCAAGCCCTCCATATTGCCAAGTTGTCATTTAATGTGACCGAAGGGGGGGGAGGGGGGATGTTACGGCATAAACGGCCTTTCATTTTTAGTCACAAATTTGCATTTTAAGCCAGTTTTGGCCTCCTGGCTCTGCTGTGGAACTTCTGATGTGCTTTTCCACAATTAAGGGTGAGTCCGGAGGCTGAGAAATTTGGACACCCTAAATTAAATGGGATGGAGGAATGAAACGAAAAAGGAAGAACAGCTGCTCAGAAAAGCCACAAAAAATGTGTCTCCAGGCTCCTTTGGAGGCAGAAGAACAGAATAACAACAGTCGGAAGGGACCTTGGAGGTCATCTAGTCCAACCCTCTGCTCAAGCAGGAGACCCCATTAGCATTCTAGACAAATAACAGAATGACAGTCGGAAGGAGCCTTGGAGATCATCTAGTCCAACCTCCTGCTCAGGCAGGAGACCCTATACCATTTCAAACAAACGGTTGTCCAATCTCTTCTTCAAAACTTCCAGTGTTGGAGCATCCACAACCTCTGGAGGCATGGAGTTCCATTGGTTAATCGTTCTCACTGTCAGGATTCCTCAGTCAGCCGTTGCTATATGAATCTCCATAGCTGTTAAACGAACCCCTCCGTTGTTAAGCCGATCCATTGTCTGCAAAACAGGTGTATTTTGTTAGAAAGTGGAAGTCGGTGCCAGTTTTGAGTTAAACAAATGTCATAGATTGTGATGACGTGAGTGCGGGACACTGCAAATAGCCATCAATGTGGATGGTTGCTGTGAGGCTAGCATGTGACCACGAGGAGAGGCAGGCGTTGGGAGTTCGAATCCAGCTCATAAATAGCCCCAGGGAATTGTGTTGTAATTGCAAATGATCATCAAGCCTCCGATTGTTAAGTCAAGGACTGTCTGTATTGTAATGGTCTATGCCAGGCTTCTTCAAACTTGGCCCTTTTCTGACTGGTGGACTTCAACTCCCAGAATTCCTCAGCCAGCATGGGGGAACTATGGCCCCTTCATGACTTGTGGACCAACTCCCAGAATTCCTGTGCCAGGATGGCTCAGCTTGGAAACCTCTCCCTTTCCCCTCAGCATGGCTGGCTCAGGAATTCTGGGAGTTGAAGTCCACGAGTCATAAAAGAGCCAAGGTTGCCTGCCCCTGGGCTAGGCCTAGACCGCTTTATAACTCGTGGACTTCAACTCCCAGAATTCCTGAGCCAGCAAGGCTCAGCTTGGAAACCTCTCCCTATCCCCTCAGCATGGCTGGCTCAGGAATTCTGGGAGTTGAAGTCCACCAGTCATAAAAGAGCCAAGGTTGCCTACCCCTGATGTAATCTTACAATAGTTCATACTTCTCACTGAGTCTGAACTATAGGTAGTCCTCAGGTTGTGACCACAACTGAGCTCAAAATTTCTCTTGCGCACTTGTGAGGTGAATTTGGACCCACCTTCCTTGCCACAGCGGCTAAGTGAATCACTGCAGTTGTGGAGGTAGTAACCCACTTGTAAAGTGAGTCTGGCTTCCCCATTGAATTCTAGGAGTTCAAATCCAGGCGGCTGAAAATTGCTGAGGTGGAGAACTAAGCGTCCTTGAGATAGGCATGCTGGCTAGGGAATTCTGGGAGTCGAAGTCCATCTGCTGACTGGAGAATTCTGGGAGTCGAAGTCCATCCTTGCTGGCTGGGGAATTCTGGGAGTCGAAGTCACTCATCTAAAAGTTGCTGAGGTTGAGAAATACTACTCTGGAACTAAGCTTTCTTGAGACAGACATGTTGGCTGAGGAATTTTGGGAGTTGAAGTCCATCTGCTGACTGGAGAATTCTGGGAGTCGAAGTCCACCCTTGCTGGTTGGGGAATTCTGGGAGTCGAAGTCCACACATCTTAAACTGGTGTAGGTTGAGAACCCCTGACTTCCAGTAACACAAATCTTTTTCTTTTTTAACCAACAAAACAAAGCAAAACATAACACACATACACACACAGTATATACTCCTTCCCCCCCCCTTTTTAAACAGTGATTACGTAATGGTAATCTTCTATTATTCCCCCCTTATTCTTCTTTAGAATATTTGTCCTTATTGCCCTGTTGTTTCTTATTTACATTTTTCTTCCTTCATATTCTACTTCTTACTAAGCAGAGTTCATATTATTATTATTATACATTATTATACACATATTTTCACTTTTGACCTTTCCATATTTATTCTCCTCTATTATTTCTAGTCTCCAACCAGTCATACCACTTGTTCCATGTTATATAGTACTCTGTGTCTTCCTTTTTTTTTATCTCTTTTGCAGTAACACAAATCTTGCAAATCTGTTCCTGTTTTTCCTTCTCCTCCCCACTTATAATCCCATCCCCCCCCCCCCCCCCCCCCCCCCGTTAAATCACGGAGAGGCTAGGCGAAGCTTCTTCCTAGACCCGCCTCCTTCTCCAGGGCTTAAAAGCTGCTTCTGAACATTTTTCTCAAGGCTATCTCCATGGCGCACTCTCTCTCTCCATTGCTAAAAAGGTAGTGTGACATTGTGATATTGTGATGCAAACTTTGTCTGTTTGTGTTGCAAAGCAAGTACAGTCAGCCCCCCCCCCACTTTCAACTTTCAACCCTTCGCTCAAAGGCGATTCAACGTTATGACGGTGTGGAAAATGCGACTCACAACCAAACTTTGCGCTTGTGACCCATTGCAGCATCCCCAGAATCAAAGGGATCAAAATTTGGGTAGCTGGAGGACCCGCATATATTTACAACGGTTGCAGCGTCCCGGGGCCATGTGAATCGTCATTTGCAACTTTCCCAGCTGGCTTACGAGAAACCAGGTTAATGGGAGAAGCCGAATTCGCTTAATGACCGCACGATTTGCTTAACGACCTTGTCAAATCAGAGGCCCTCTTTAACGACGGCATCACTTAGCGAGGGAAGGTCTGTCTCGTTTGTCGTAAGTCAAGGACTACCTGGGGATGCAAGGAGTGTGTTTTTGCATTGCAGCATTGCGATGCGCCTGCTCGGGCAGTCTTCGGCTTACAACCGTTTGTTCAGTGACATCTGTTAAGTGAGCTTTGCCCCATTTTACGACCTGTCCCGTCGCCCTTGTTAAGTGAATCAGTGCAGTTGTCAAATTAGTCACACGGTCGTTAAGTGAATCTGGCCTTCTCCCATGGACTTTGCTTGTCGGAAAGTCGTGAAAGGGGATCATGTGACTCCCGTGGGGAGGCTGCAACAGTCGTAAGTGTGAAAAACGGTCATAAATACGAGTCAGTTGCCAAGCATCCGAATTTTGATCACAGGAACGTGGGGATGCTACAATGGTCGTAAGTGTGAAAAATGGTCATAAATACGAGTCAGTTGCCAAGTGTTCGAATTTTGATCATGCGTGACCGTGGAGAGGCTGCAAGTGGTCGTGTGAAAAACGGTCATAAATACGAGTCAGTTGCCAAGCGTCCGAATTTTGATCACAGGAATGTGGGGATGCTACAATGGTCGTAAGTGTGAAAAATGGTCATAAATACGAGTCAGTTGCCAAGTGTCCGAATTTTGATCATGTGACCGTGGAGAGGCTGCAAATAGTCATGTGAAAAACGGTCATAAATACGAGTCAGTTGCCAAGCGTCCGAATTTTGATCACAGGAACGTGGGGATGCTACAATGGTCGTAAGTGTGAAAAATGGTCATAAATAAGAGTCAGTTGCCAAGTGTCCGAATTTTGATCATGTGACCGTGGAGAGGCTGCAAATAGTCGTGTGAAAAACGGTCATAAATACGAGTCAGTTGCCAAGCGTCCGAATTTTGATCACAGGAACGTGGGGATGCTACAATGGTCGTAAGTGTGAAAAATGGTCATAAATAAGAGTCAGTTGCCAAGTGTCCGAATTTTGATCATGTGACCGTGGAGAGGCTGCAAATAGTCGTGTGAAAAACGGTCATAAATACGAGTCAGTTGCCAAGCGTCCGAATTTTGATCACAGGAACGTGGGGATGCTACAATGGTGGTAAGTGTGAAAAACGGTCATAAATACGAGTCAGTTGCCAAGTGTCCGAATTTTGATCATGGGTGACCACGGAGAGGCTGCAAATGGTCGTGTGAAAAACGGACATAAATACGAGTCAGTGGCCAAGTGTCCGAATATTGGCCCCAGGACCATGGGGAGGCTGCAACGGTTGTGTGAAAAACGGTCACAAGTCACTTTTTCGGTGCCGTTGTAACTCTGAACGGTCACTAAATGAACTTAGGACGACCTATATAAATATGATCGAGGTGAGATCCCAGTTCCAGAAAACCTGGTGGGGAAAAGGGGGGGGGTCTCGTCGTGATTCTCTCCATGGGGTCCTGGGGGCTCTCGGAGCTTGGTGAGGGTTTTTTTTTTTTTTGCAGATCATGACCCAACTAGGTAACATCATCAGTGCTAGAAGGGAGTGGGGTTTGTAGAGTGAAGGAGGAGAAGGAGGAGGAAGAGGAGGAGGAGGAGGAGGAGGAAGAGGAAAGCAAAGGGGGAGGGGGAGGAGGATAGGGAGAAGGGAGAGAGGGAAAGGGGGAGGAGCAGGAGAAGGAGGGAGGAGGAGAAGGGGAAAGGGAGATGGAGGAGGAGGAAAAGGGAGGAGAAGGAGGAGGAGAGGAGAGGGAGGAGGAGGAAAAGGAAGAGAGGGAAAGGGGGAGGAGCAGGAGAAGGAGGGAGGAGGAAAGGGAGGTGGAGGAGGAGGAGGAAAAGAGGGGAAAGGGGGAGGAGAAGGAGAAGGAGGAGGAGAGGAGAGGGAGGAGGAAGAGGAGGAGGAAAAGGAAGAGAGGGAAAGGGGGAGGAGCAGGAGAAGGAGGGAGGAGGAGGAGGAGAGGAAAGGGAGGTGGAGGAGGAGGAAAAGAGGGGAAAGGGGGAGGAGAAGGAGGAGGAGAGGAGAGGGAGGAGGAAGAAGAGGAAGAGGAGGAAGAGGAGGAGGAAAAGGAAGAGAGGAAAAGGGGGAGGAGCAGGAGAAGGAGGAGAGGGGGAGGAGGAAGAGGAGGAGGGGAAAAAGAAGAGAAGGAAGGAGAGGAGCAGGAGAAGGAGGGAGGAGGGAGGAGGAGGAGAGGAAAGAGGTGGAGGAGGAGGAGGAGAAGAGGGAAAGGGGAGAGGAGCAGGAGAAGAAGGGAGGAGAGGAAAGGAGGAGGAAGAGGAGGAGGAGGAAAAGGAAGAGGGGAGGAGCAGGAAAAGGAGAGGAAAGGGAGGTGGAGGAGGAGGAGAAAAAGGGAAAGGGGAGGAGCAGGAGGAGAGGAAAGGAGGACAGGGGGAGGAGGACAAGGAAGAGAGGGAAAGGGAGAGGAGCTGAGGGAGGAGGAGACGAAAGAGAGGTGGAGGAGGAGGAGAGGGAAAGGGGAGAGGAGAAGGAGAGGAAAGGAGGAGAGGGAGGAGGAGGAGGAGGAAAAGGAAGGGAAAGGGGGAGGAGCAGGAGAAGGAGGAGAGAGGAAGGAAAGTTAGAAGAGAAAGGGGGAGGAAGAGGAGAAGGAGAAGGAGGAGGGAGGAGGGGGAGAAAAGAGGGGAGGAGGAGATTGGGGTCCTTGGTGCTCTCTGAGCTCCATGCTTTGCTTGCACACCTTCTATGACCCAACTAGGCAACATCATCAGTGCTAGAAAGGAAGGAGATTTCAAATTATTTTTTATATCCTAACTAGTGGCTTGCTCTGCCACTCCCAAGAACCAAAAACAAGATTATTTTTTGGGGGGGCAACCGAGTTCTCTGACCTTCAGACTTCTCTGACCTTGAGTCTTTCTCAAACTTGCCCGCTTTAAAGTCCAGGGACTTCAACTCCCAGAATCCCCCAGCCACCACACTGTGGTTTAGGCCTACAAATGCAGACCTGTGAATAAAAACGCCAAAGCTTGCCAATGATTTGGCTTTCAGGAAATATACCTGGGGCTTCCAGAGGCGGGGCCAAAGTGGGCGTGGCCGGACCCCCAAGAGGGCGGGGCTTGGGCTGGGCCTTCCCTGTGGTCCCCCATCCGTGCAGTTTGCCATTTCTTCCCTTTCATTCTTTTATTTATTGGCCTTAAAACCTCTCCCCAGCACTTTAGCGCCTGCGTTTCCCTAAACAGGCCGCCGAATAAAATAAAGCCGCCACGCCAGAAAAGCTATTACAATAAAACAATGCCCAGCCATGGCATTCAGACAGTAAATAGCCATCATGATAATGCAATGTCAAATAGCCGAGAGCAGCCTGGGAATAAAACAATCGAAACAAGCCAGCTTTCGCCCGCCAAATGATAAAAGCGCGTTTAAAAAAGATTTTAATCTGCCGAGCTATCTCGGCCAAGTGTTTTATTTTATTTTTCCTTCTCTCGCTTTGGTTTCTAAAGCGTCGTGAGGCGGTGGGATCCGGCACGGAGGGGCCGATCCTCGACTTATGCCCACAGTGGTCCCCAGGGGTTCTGTCGCTAAGCGAGGCAGGTGTTAAGTGATGGATTCCCCCCCCCATTTTACGACCTTCCTTGCCACGGTGGTTATGTTAGGAACACGGTTATTAAGGTCACAAAAAGGAATCACGTGCCCCCCCATGCTGCGACCGTCGTAAATAGGAGTCAGCTGCCGAGGGTCTCTGTTTTGATCACGTGACCCCCCCGCCGATGCTGCGCTAGTCGTAAGTGTGAAAAATGGTCATTGGTCCCTTTTTTCCAGTAGTGCAACTTTGGACGGTCACTAAATGAACAGGAGCGGGAGGAGGGAGAAGGAGAAGGGCGGTCAGAAGAATTAACCAGTGGAACTCCTTGCCTCCAGAAGCTGTGAATGCTCCATCGCTGGACGTTTTTAACAACAGATTGGACAATGGGTATAAAGTTTTCTGCCTGAGCAGGGGGCTGGACTAGAAGACCTCTGAGGTCCCTTCCAGCTCTGTGATTATGATTATGTTTTTGATCATGATGATGATTACAAAAGAGGAGAAAGAGAAGAGGAAAGAAAGAGGAGGAGGAGGCGGGAGAAGAATTGGCAGGGGAAGGAGAAGGGTGGATGAGGAGGAGAGAGGAGGAGAAGAGGAAAGAGAAGAAGGAGGAAGAGAAGAGGAAAGAGGAGAAGGAGAGAGGAGGAGAGAGAAATAGTAGAAGAGGAAAGAGAAGAAGGAGAAAGAAGAGGAAAGAGAAGGAGAGATGGGAGAGAGAGGAGAGAAGAATGAGAAAGAAGAAAGAGGAGAAGGAGAGATGAGAGAGAAGAGGAGGAAAGAGAAGAAGGAGAAAGAGAAGAGGAAAGAGGAAGAGAAGGAGAGAGGAGGAGGAGAGAGGAAAGAGAAGAAGAAGAAAGGAAAGAGAAGGAGAGATGAGGAGAGAGGAGGAGAGGACAGAGAAGAGGAAAGAGGACGAGAAGCTGAGGAGACAAGGAGAAGAAAGAAGGAGAAAGAGAAGAGGAAAAAGGAGGAGACGGAGAGATGAGGAGAGAGAAGGAGGAGGAGGAAAAAGAAAAGAGGAGGAGAGATGAGGAGAGAAGGAGAAGAGGAAAGAGAAGAAGGAGAAAGAAAAGAGGAAAGAGGAGGAGGAGGAGAATGGGCAGGTGGAGGAGGAGGAAGAGGAGAAGGAAGAAGAGGAGATGGAGAAGGAGCGGTGGTGATGAAGAAGGAGGAGGAGGAGGAGAAAGAGGAGAAGGAGAAAAAAGAGCAAAGAGGAGAAGGAAGGAGAAGAATGAGCAGGTGGAGGAGAGGAGGAGAAAGAGGAGGAGATGGAGAAGGAGTGGTGGTGATGTTGGAGGTGGAGGAGGAGGAAGAGAAAGAGGAGAAGGAGAAAGAGAAGGGGAAGGAGTGCGGGAGGAGGAGAAAAAGGAGACGGAGAAAGAGGGGTGGAGAAGGAAGAGAAGGACGACATGGAGGAGGGGAAGGTCCCAGACACCGAATTTAATGCGTCGCCTTCCAACCATCCGCAAGGAAGTAAGACTCTCTTAGCCGAGTTTCCCCGCAGGTAAGTGGGGGGGGGAGGCCCCTTCCTTCAATAGCAGAACATTCTCAAAACTCCTTCAGACTTTTTTTTTCTTCCCCCCCCCCCGTCTGAAATTCATCAAGTCACCCTGGCGCGGGCGGGGGTTTTGGGGAGGGGGGCTCCCTGAAAGCCCCCTCCCCATCCCCGACTCTGCTTTCAACGAACAGAAGAAACTGGACGCCCCCCCCCGTCTGGCTTGACTTGACCCCTTCCTCCCACCCCCCCCCCCGTTTCAAAATCCTTCCCTTCCAGCTTCCGCTGATTTCGCGGCGCAATCAAAGGCAGCCGAGGCGTAATCAAATCCTGGTTTGGCCGGGGGGGGGGGTCCACGCGCGCGGAAAGTGATTGTGGGATGATTGCAACGAGGCTCTGCCTGGGAGGTGCGGGATCCAAGGGCAGGGTGTAAAGGAGGAGGAAGGGGGGGGGTTGCGGTTTTTTTGGCTTGGGACATTGTGGTGATGGGGTGCGGGGGGGGGGGGAGAGGCGAATTGTAAAGTTCCCCCAAGGAATGGAGACCTTTGGTGGTTCACAACTGCCCTGGTTTCCGGGGGGGGGGGAGGTTCCAAGAGTCAGCAAAATGTGGGAGGACTTAAGTCACTCGTCTGAAATGGTATATACTAGGGTTCTCCTGCCTGAGCAGGGGGCTGGACTAGAAGACCTCCAAGGTCCCTTCCAGGTCTATTTCTATTCTATTCTATTCTATTCTATTCTATTCTATTCTATTCTATTCCATTCCATTCCATTCCATTCCATTCTGTAATTCTATTCTATTCTATTCTAGTCTAGTCTAGTCTAGTCTAGTCTATTCCAGTTTATTCCAGTCTGTTCCATTAACCAGTGGAACAGCCTGCCTCCAGAAGCAGTGAATGCTCCAACACTGGAAGTTTTTAAGAAGAGACTGGACAGCCATTTGTCCGAAATGGTATAGGGTTTTCTGCCTGAGCAGGTGGTTGGACTAGATGACCTCCAAGGTCCTTCCAAGTTTATTATTATTATTTATTCCATCTTCTCTTCTCTTCTCTTCTCTTCTCTTCTCTTCTCTTCTCTTCTCTTCTCTTCTCTTCTCTTCATTCCATATTCTATTCCGTTCCAGTCTATTCTATTCTATTCTATTTATTCCATATTCTCTTCTCTTCTCTTCTCTTCTCTTCTCTTCTCTTCTATTCTATTCTATTCTATTCTATTCTCTTCTGCTCTCTTCTGCTCTAATTCTATTCTATTCTATTCTGCTCTAATTCTATTCTATTCTATTCTATTCTATTCTATTCTATTCTATTCTATTCTATTCTATTCTATTCTATTCTATTCTATTCCATTCCATATTTTCTATTCTATTCTATTCTATTCTATTCTATTCTATTCTATTCTATTCTATTCTATTCTATTCTATTCTATTCTATATTTTCTGTTCTATCCTATCCTATCCTATCCTATCCTATCCTATCCTATCCTATCCTATCCTATCCTATCCTATCCTATTGTTATTAGAAAGGAATGAGATAGAAGGGAGGGAAGGAGTCTGTTATGTCTGTTATCCTACAGTGTAGGGAAAGTTACATCCCGCCCCCTTCTCCTTCCCAAAAGGAGCTGAGAAAATAATTTCTCAATTCATCAGACTTTCTTGAAAAAAAAACAAAAAACAACGCAGGCAGAGTTGGCTAGCTTTCCCTGGAGGGATAAAAACCACCTATTTTCCAGGTCTCTGAGGGCATCTGCTATTAGCCACCAATGACAAGGAAGTTGCTTGCATTCTCTCACTAATGAAAACTAATGGCTAATCATTTCCACTTACCGTTTGCCCAGGAATGATTTAAATACACTTCAAGCTAGGTTCCCACCCTTTTAAGGCTTCCTTCTGTTCCCTTCCAGATCTCCGTAATTATCTCTCTCCCTATGGCTGCCATGCTGCTGAGTGTGTCTAGCACATAGGAGAAAGGCACTAATTGGCCTCATCCATGGACAGGGGGAAAAACAAAAACGGATGCCAACATTATGCAGTTGGCTGGGAAGGGGGCAAAGGGGGACCTGACGCGATGGCAAGTATCCATTGTGGCTTCGGGAAACCAGAATAGCAATTGTGAGGCTGGTCTTGACTCCAGTGTTTCTCAATGGCAGCAACTTTAAGAGGGGTGGACTTCGACTCCCAGAATTCCCCAGCCAGCATGCTTTAAGATGGGTGGACTTCAACTCCCAGAATTCTTTAAGAGGGGTGGACTTCAACTCCCAGAATTCTTTAAGATGGGTGGACTTCGACTCCCAGAATTCCCCAGCCAGCATGCTTTAAGATGGGTGGACTTCAAGTCCCAAAATTCCCAGCTAGCATGCTTTAAGATGGGTGGACTTCAACTCCCAGAATTCTTTAAGTTGGGTGGATTTCAACTCCCAGAATTCCCAGCCAGCATGCTTTAAGATGGATGGACTTCAACTCCCAGAATTCCACTAATATTGGTAGAGAATTCTAGAATTTAAACTCCATACCCCTTAAAGTTGCTGAGTCTGAGAACACTAAGTAATTGTATACAGGTGGTGCTCCAGTTACAACTGTGATTGGAGCCTGACGACCATGTGACCGATATGATTTTACAACTGCTCATTAAGCAAATGCAGTGGTCAAAGAGCAGCCTTCCCCCCCCCCCATGATCATTAAGGGAACACTGTGGTCATTAAGCAAAGCAATGCTTTGCTCTGGGTTCGGCTTTGCCGAAAACCGTAAAGTTAATGTCAGGTTTTGGCAAAAACCACGGTAGAAACACTATCATATGACCGTAGGATGGCTGGAAATGCAATCCAATTGGCAAATGCCTTGTTTAATGATGATGATGATGATGATGATGATGATGATAATAATAATAATAATAATAATAATAATAATAATAATAATAATAATAATAATAATAATAATAATAAAGTTGGAAGGGATCTTGGAGGTCATCTAGTCCAACCCCCTGCTCAGGCACGAAACCCTCTACCATTTCAGACACATAGCTGTCTAGTCTCTTCTTAAAAACTTCCAGTGTTGGAGCATTTACTGCTTCTGGAGGCAGATGGTTCCACTGATTAATTGTCCTCACTGTCAGGAAGTTTCTCCTTAGTTCTAGGTTGCTTCTCTCCTTGATCAGTTTCCATCCGTTGCTTCTTGTCCTGCCTTCAGGTGCTTTGGAAAATAGCTTGACTCCCTCTTCTTTGGGACAGCCCCTGAGATATTGGAAGACTGCTATCATGTCCCCCCTTGTCCTTCTCTTTGTTAAACTAGACATACCCAATTCCAGCAACCGTTCCTTGTATGTTTTAATCTCCAGTCCCCTAATCATCTTTGTTGCTCTTCTCTGAACTTTTTCTAGCGTCTAAACATCTTTTTTACATTGTGGTGACTAAAACTGGATGAAGTATTCCAAGTGTGGCCTTACCAAGGCATTGTAAAGTGGTATTAATACTTCACGTGATCTTATCTAAGTGATTGTCCACTAGGACTCCCAGATCCCTCTCACAGTTACTACATTGAGCAAGGTACCACCTATATCAGGGATAGGCAACCTTGGCCCTTTTATGACTCGTGGACTTCAACTCCCAGAATTCCTGAGCCAGCCTGGCTCAGCTTGGAAACCTCTCCCTTTCCCCTCAGCATGGCTGGCTCAGGAATTCTGGGAATTGAAGTCCACAAGTCATAAAAGAGCCAAGGTTGCCTACCCCTGACCTATATCATGGGTAGGCAACCTCGGCTGTTTTATGACTCATGGACTTCAACTCCCAGCTATGCTGACTCAGGAATTCTGGGAGTTAAAGTCCATGAGTCATAAAAGAGCCGAGGTTGCCTACCCCTGACCTATACTGTACTGTACTTTGGTCATGTGACTACAGAATCGCATGACAGCACCTTTCAGAACTTCATAAGTAGTCTCAAGGTCGCTCTGTCGTAACTTAATAGTGGTTGCTAAGTGACCAGCCATAATTCGAGGACTACTTGTATTTGTGATACAAAGGATTGGAAAAAAAGCTGGAGAGTTTACTGGAGGCCCTCCGTCTTGACTTTTTTTTGGGGGGGGGACTTTTTGTCACTCTACAAAGATGAGCCCTCTGGATTTCTTTCTTTCTTTCAAACCTCCCTGTTTGATTTTTCGACCTAGGGAAAACACACCACTTGGTGATCAAAGCCAGAACAAGGGCACCAAAATCTTGTTCGGATAACGGAAGTGCCGAGTAAAATTTTCCCTCCCCGAATGCTTAGGAAAATAATCGGGCAGGCCTTGTTGAATGTTCAAGCCAAAAAAAAAAAAAAAGAAGGACCAGCTTAATTCAAAGAAGGGATGATGGGAGACAAACAGGAGGGTTGTGTAAGGCTAATTTTGATTTGGCTCTGTGAAGGCACGAGGGGCGGGGCTACGGCTGACAGAGGGCGGGCTTGGAAGAGTAATCCATCAATCAATCAATTAATGGCTATGCAGGCTTTTATCTTGCTGGCAGCCTTATGAGGCTAACTTGCTCACAAGGCAGATGCCAATCACAGAGTCATCATATCTATCTATCTATCTATCTATCTATCTATCTATCTATCTATCTATCTATCTATCTATCTATCTCTATCTGTATCTATATATCTATCTGTATCTATCTCTCTATCTATCTCTCTATCTAACTAACTATCTCTATCTATCTATCTATCTATATATCTCTATCTATTTATCTATCTATCTCTATATCTATATGTATCTCTATCTCTATCTATCTATATGTATATATCTCTCTGTCTAGCTATCTAGCTATCTAGCTATCTCTATCTATCTATCTATCTATCTATCTATCTATCTATCTATCTATCTATCTATCTATCTATCTATCTATCTATATCTCTCTATCTCTATCTGTATCTCTCTATCTATCTATCTTCTCTCTCTCTCTCTCTCTATATATATATATATATATATCTGTATCTCTCTCTATCTCTATCTATTATCTATCTATCTGTCTATATCTATCTATCTATCTCTATCTCTATATCTCTCTATCTCTGTCTATCTATCTATCTATCTATCTATCTATCTATCTATCTATCTATCTATCTATCTATCTATCTATCTATCTATCTGTCTGTCTGTCTGTCTGTCTACCCAGGTCCTACAACATCGTCGTAAATCACCCAACAGAAAGCAAACGGATGGCATTCCCACTTAAGTCTCTCCCTCCCGTCAATTTGGAGCAGTTTCCTTTTATTAAATTAACACCAGCACCGTCAGCCTCCCGTCTGAGCTCTTTCTTCATTTTATTTTTTGAGGAAGCTGGAGTGGGAGGGGGTCTCTAGAGCTAAAGGGATGATTGACGGGTGGACGAGTGGAAGGAGTAGATGTATATGGCCAGTGTGGATCTAGCAGGAGACTCCAGACAACTGAGATCCAGCCAAAAAAAAAAAAAAGAACAAGAGAAAATAAATGAGCTGCTTAAATTAACATTTCTGCCAGAAATCTAAAAAACACAGAAAAAAGCAGCACCATTTTATATACTGCATTTGTACGTATACAATTTTGCTGCCAAATTTGGATGGTGAAGATCAGGGGGGAATCCACAGGGGATTGTGATAAAAGGATGCAGGAGGTAATCTGAGTGCCAAAGCCAGGAGGAGGAGGAGGAGGAGCAGGAGGATTGGAAGGAGAGGAGGAGGGGAGGAGGAGGAAGAGGAGAAAAGGAGAAGGAGGAACAGGAGGAGGAGAAGGAGAAGAGGAGGAGAAGCAGGAGGAGGAGGAACAGGAGGAGAAGGAGGAGTAGCAGGAGGAGTAGAAGGGGGAGCAGGAGAGGAGGAAGACGAGAAGGAGAAGAGGAGAAGCAGGAAGAGGAGGAGGAGGAAGAGGAGGAGGAGAAGTGGAAGAGGAGAAGGAGGAGAAGAGAGGAGAAGGAGAAGGAGAAGAGGAGGAGGAGGAGAAGGAGAAGAGGAGAGGAGGAGAGGAGAAGGAGGAGGAGGAGAAGCAGGAGGAGGAGGAACAGGAGGAGAAGGAGAAGAGTAGCAGGAGGAGTAGAAGGGGAGGAGGAGAGGAGGAGAAGGAGGAAGAGAAGGAGAAGAGGAGAAGGAGAGGAGGAGAAGAAGGAGAGGAGAGGAGGAGGAGGAGAAGCAGGAGGAGGAGGAACAGGAGGAGAAGGAGAATAGCAGGAGAAGGGGAGGAGAGAAGGAGGAGAAGCAGGAAGAGGAGAAGGAGGAGGAGAGGAGGAGGAGGAGGAGGAGGATTGTGGGATGCTTATTGCTCTCTGAGCTTGTTTGCGTTCTTGCAGACATTTCATAACTCTTTCATTTCATGAAAGAGTGATGCTGGTAGTGGTGGTGAAGTAGAAAGACGAGGAGGAGGAGGAGGAGGAGGAGGAGGAGGAGGAGGAGGAGGAGGAGGAGGAGACGACTGGGGGGGTCCTTGGTTCTTTCTGAGCTTGGTTGTTTGCTTGCAAACATGTCATTTCCCAAATAGGTTAACACCACCCGTGTTACAAAGGGAGGGGGCTTTGCTCTCTAATTATATACCAGTAGTTTGCCCTGCCAGTGTGGGTTTGAAGGTTATTTTCTTGGTAGCTAAACTGTACGATGAACGATTGAGGAAATGAAGAGAAGGACGAGGGGGGACATGATGGCAGTCTTCCAGTATCTCAGGGGCTGCCCCAAAGAAGAGGGAGTCAAGCTATTCTCCAAAGCGCCTGAAGGCAGGACAAGAAGCAACGGATGGAAACTAATCAAGGAGAGAAGCAACCTGGAATTAAGGAGAAACTTCCTGACAGTGAGGACAATTAACCAGTGGAACCACCTGCCTCCAGATGTTGTGGGTCCTCCGTCACCGGAGGTTTTTAGGAAGAGATTGGACGACCACTTGTCTGAAATGGTATAGGGCCGGGGTAGGCAACCTTGGCTCTTTTGTGACTCGTGGACTTCAACTCCCGGAATTCCTGAGCCAGCCACGCTGAGGGGAAAGGGAGAAGTTTCCAAGCTGAGCCAGGCTGGCTCAGGAATTCTGGGAGTTGAAGTCCACCAGTCATAAAAGGACCACGTTTGAAGACCCCTGGTATAGGGTTTCCTGCCTGAGCAGGGGGTTGGACTAGATGACCTCCAAGGTCTCTCTCTCTCTCTCTCTCTCTCTCTCTCTCTCTCTCTCTCTCTCTCTCTCTCTCTCTCTCTCTCTCTCTCTATCTATCTATCTATCTATCTATCTACCAACTCTTTGGTTCGTATACAACCAGCACAGAGCAATTTGGCAACTGATTCCACGTTTCACTGAGGATATCTGAGTTGTGGACGGCTGAATCAGGACCTCACAGGTTAATGCCCAGCGTTAACGTTGAGTCCAGAAACAGACTGGCATCAGTCCTCGTTGCCTGCGTTACATTCGGGGGGGGGGGGCGGTGGCAAATGTCCTTCTCCCCCCCCCCTTCCTTTTCTCTTCTCCTGCTTTCCAATCTGGTTCCAGAGTTAACCACGCGTGAAAAATCTTCCACAATGGACATTCCTTCCTGGGCCAACTCCGTCCGAGCCATTTTTTTCTCGCTGGCCAGACGCTGTGGCTTTTGGGGCCTGGGAAAACAGATGTCCAAAAGGAGTTTGGGTTAGGTGGTTGTCTGAATGCCAAAATGAGGGTCGAAGAGCCAACAAGTTGCACACATAACAGATAGTCCTTGAGTCAACGGCCAAAAATTGGGACTTTTTTCTTTCCGTAAAGTTTTTATTAATTTTTTTCATACAATTCAACCGTATTTATTCAACAAACGTGTTGTCCGAGTTTACCATCCGTTAATACAAATTTAATTCCTAATCCTTTATTCTTTTCTCCAGCCGTTGATAAAACAAGTCCCAAGTTTGAAAGTAATCTGTTTCTTCTTTTTCTTTCAACCTCCTAGTGCAGGGGTAGGCAACCTTGGCTCTTTTATGACTCATGGACTTCAACTCCCAGAATTCCTGTGCCAGCATGGGGGAACTATGGCTCCCTCATGACTGGTGGACTCCAACTCCCAGAATTCCTGTGCCAGCATGGGGGAACTATGGCCCCCTCATGACTGGTGGACTCCAACTCATAGCTTGGAAACCTCTCCCTTTCCCCTCACCATGGCTGGCACGGGAATTCTGGGAGTTGAAGTCCACAAGTCATAAAAGAGCCAAGGTTGCCTACCCCTGTCCTAGTGAGTCTGTCCATTTCCGTAACATTCTAGTATTTTTTTTTAATTCTTTCTTTCTCATTTTTTGTGCGAAGATGATTCTTGCCGCTATTATCACTTGTAAAATCAAGTATGTGCTTTGTTTATCCATCTTTTCTGGCATCATACCTAGTTAAAAAAAGTTCAGGTTTAAAATCTAAAGGCTTTCCCAACCTGTTTTTTAGCCAAGTATGTATTTTTTTTTCCAGTACCTCTTCGCTTTAACACAGTGGTTCTCAACCTGTGGGTTGGGACCCCATTTGGGGTCGAACGACCATTTCACGGGGGTCGCCAAACAAGGCTGTCCGCCATTTTTTCCCTTTTTCTTTGGCCACGCCCCTGGCACCCAGTGATGTATAAGTGGTTGGGGGTCACCACAACATGAGGAACTGTATTATGGGGTCGTGGCATTAGAAAGGTTGAGAACCACTGCTTTAACACATGTCCACTGTTGTGTCCTGAGCCTGCAAAAGCAGGTTTGGGACATTGCTATAGTCCCAGCGTTTCTGCAAGCTGCCTGGGACCAGACTGACAGGTGTCAGCCTCGCACGCATGCGCGAGGCGTGAAAGCGCGCCATTAATGTTGCTGTTTTGCCCTGGGATCCGGTCACTAAAAAGGAGGCCTGCGAGCCTCGCTGTTGTTGTTGGAGTGAGCAGAAGGAGAAATAAAGAGCTATTGATTCTACCATGTGTGATCTTCATTCGCCATCGAACGAAGGACTTAACATCCACCGTACATGATGATAAGTCCCTGACTTGTGTTTACATTTCCAATGTCTATCCGACGTATTTTTAAACCTTTTTGCTAACCTTACTGGTGGCGAGTGCCATCTATACAACATTTTATATAGGTTTTCTTTGTAAGTAGTTGGCATTGTCCGTTTGTAATGTCTTTCCCACAAATTTCGCCATTTTTCTAAATCTGTGTTATATCCTAGTGACAGATTTTATCTTCCTGGGCTCCAAGATCACCGCAGGTGGGGACTGCAGCCAAGAAATTAAAAGACGCTTGCTCCTGGGGAGGAAAGCGATGGCAAATCTAGACAGCATCCTAAAAAGCAGAGACATCACCCTGCCAACAAAAGTGCGTATAGTCCAGGCCATGGTTTTCCCAGTTGCAATGTATGGCTGTGAAAGGTGGACCGTAAGAAAGGCTGAGCGCAAAAGAATGGAGGCCTTTGAACTCTGGTGCTGGAGAAGACTCCTGCGAGTCCCCTGGACTGCAAGGCGATCCAACCGGTCAGTCCTAGAAGAGATCAACCCCAACTGCTCTTTAGAAGGCCAGATCCTGAAGTTGAAACTCAATTACTTTGGCCACCTAATAAGAAGGAAGGACTCACTGGAGAAGAGCCTGATGCTGGGAAAGATGAAGGGCAAGAGAAGAAGGGGACGACAGAGAAGGAGGTGGCTGGATGGAGTCACTGAAGCAGGAGGCATGAGCTTAAATGGACTCCAGAAGATGGTAGAGGACAGGAAGGCCTGGAGGAATGTTGTCCATGGGGTCGCAAGGGGTCGGACACGACTTCGCAACTAACAACAACAATAAGGTGACCAACCGTCCTCCTTTAGGGAGGACAATCCTCCTTTTGTAAGTTCTGCCCTCTCTCAAAAGATGTCCTCCTACATGTCCTCCTTTTTGATATTTGAAGACTAATCTGTAAATCTCCGTATTCGATTGATACCGATCCGTTGTGTGTGATGTGATGTATTTGTATTTGACATGACAATTCGTCAAGGTTCGGTACAGTGCGGCAAGACGCGATTATGAGACGCATGCGCTCCGCACAGGAGAATTGTTTTGAGAGAGTGCGCCGCACGCAAGTGGCTTTGTTTACTTCTTACCGAAACATGACATGGCACACACGCACGCATTAGACTCACTATTTTTTTCTTCCATTTATTTGTGTCCTCCTTCTCATTGTAAAAAAGTTGCTCACTTTAAAAATTCTTTGCCCATGTTATCATGGGACGGGAACTTCCATTGCACTAAGCAAAGAGACAGTTTGGTGAGTCATTTACGCCCAATTTTACAAGCTTTTCAGCCCTGATTGTTAAGTGACTCCTGCTTCCCCACTGACTTTGCTTCTTTCTAAGACGGAAGGATGTTGGATTGCTTTGGCAGAGTTCGTGTGGATCCAAGCAGCCCAGGCCTTGGGCCACTTACTGAGGGACAGGTTGTAAATGCCCTGATTTTCTAAGTGGGGTCCACTTTGTTGTTGTTTTTTGGAAGGAAGAAAAAAGAGGGATGAAAGTGAGAGAAGGAGGAAAATTTAGGCAAGAAAAACCAAATGTATAGGTATAATATAGGTGGTCCCTGGCTCAATAGTACAACTGTGAGAGGGACCTCGGAGTCCTAGTAGACAATCACCTAAATAGGAGCCAGCTGTGTGCTGCAGCTGCCAAAAAAGCCAACACAGTGCTGGGCTGCATTAACAGCCCAGGGATAGAATCAAGATCACGTGAAGATAGCAGTCTTCCAATATCTCAGGGGCTGCCCCAAAGAAGAGGGAGTCAAGCTATTCTCCAAAGCTCCTGAAGGTAGGACAAGAAGCAACGGATGGAAACTAGTCAAGGAGAGAAGCAACCTGGAACTAAGGAGAAATTTCCTGACATTGAAAACAATCAGTGTGGAACAACTTCCCTCCAGAAGCGGCGAATGCTCCAACACTGGAAGTTTTTAAGAAGAGACTGGACAGCCATTTGTCTGAAATGGTATACGGTTTCCTGCCTGAGCAGGGGGTTGGACTAGATGACCTCCAAGGTCCCTCCCAACTCTATTCTATTCTATTCTATTCTATTCTCAATAAAGATTTTATTTTATTCTATTCTCAATAAAGATTCTATTCTATTCTCAATAAAGATTCTATTCTATTCTATTCTATTCTATTCTATTCTATTCTATTCTATTCTATTCTATTCTATTCTCAATAAAGATTCTGCTCTCTTCTCTTCTCTTCTCTTCTATTCTATTCTATTCTATTCTCAATAAAGATTCTGTTCTATTTTATTCTATTCTTATTAGAAAGGAATGAGATAGAAATGAGGGAGGAAAAGAGGGAGGGAGGGAGGAAATGGAAGAGAGGGAAGGAACGGAGGAAGGGAGGGAGGAAGGAAGGAATGAAAGGAGGGAGGGAAGGAAGGAAGGAAGGAAGGAAGGAAAGAGGGATGTGGAGAGGGAAAGGAAGGAGGGAAAGAAGGAAGAGAGAGGAAGGAAGGGAAGAAAGGAAGGAAGGAAGGAAGGAAGGAAGGGATGTGGTGGAGAGGGGAAAAGGAAGGAGGGAAAGAAGAGAGGGAGGGAGGTGACATATCCGCAGGAGGAAGACGGGCACATCTAATCTTCCAGGCATCCTGAGGTGATTCAAGCGATGCCATCACGATAGAATTGATGTCACCCCACCTGCTTCCTGAGGTCGAGCACCTCCAGAACCATGGATCCTGCAGTCCAGATTCCAACCAGCTCTCCCCCTCTCTAACCACCGGGGAGGGGGGAGGATTCATCGGGGATGGGAAAGCCCAGCAGCTGCCCTTAAGCCCCCCCCCCCCTCGTCCTCTAGAGTGCCAGGCTGGGGCTCCCCTCATTTTTCCACCTTGGCAGGCTCCAGTCCCCCCCAGGGCCCGGCTCCCCTCTTTCCTCCCCCTGTCTCACCCCCTCCCTGCCCGAGATGCCCGCTGGCGTGCCAGGGTGGTCTTGGCAAGGACAGGCGGCCAATCTGAGACTGTCACACCAGGCCAGGCCAAAAGTGGGGGAAACTCTTTGGAAACTTGGGGAAAACGGCCAACGAGGGTTTGGGGTTTTTTTGTTTTGTTTTGTTTTCCTGCCGGAGTTGCACATCCCCCCCCCCGTAATATTTGCATCTGAATGCATAATTAATTTCCCCGAAAGTAACACATCCTCCGTCCATCCCTTCCTTTTCTCATCTCCACCACATCCCTCTTTCCTTCCTTCCTTCCACCCTCCCTCCCTCCCTCCATCCTTTCCTTCCTTTTCCCATCTCCACCACATCCCTCTTTCTTCCCTCCCTCCCTTCCTTCCTTCCACCCTTTCTCCATCCATCCATCCATCCATCCCTTCTTTCCTTTTCCCATCTCCACCACATCCCTCCCTCCTTCCTTCCTTTCCTCCTTCCTTCCTTCCTTCCTTCCTTACACCCTCCCTCCCTCCCTCCCTCCCTTCCTTTTCCCATCTCCACATCTCTCTTTCCTTCCTTCTTTCCCTCCTTTCTTCCTCCCTCCGTCCATCCCTTCCTTCCTTTTCCCATCTCCACCACATCCCTCTTTCCTTCCTTCCTTCCCTTTCCTTCCACCCTCCCTCCGTCCATCCCTTCCTTTTCCCATCTCCACATCCCTCTTTCCTTCCTTCCTTCTTTCCTTCCTTCCTTCCACCCTCCCTCCCTCCCTCCCTCCGTCCATCCCTTCCTTCCTTTTCCCACCTCCACATCCTTCTTTCCTTCCTTCCCTCCTTCCTTCCTTCCTCCCTCCCTCCATCCCTTCCTTTTCCCCTCCACCACATCCTTCCTTCCTTCCTTCCTTCTTCCCTCCCTCCCTCCCTCCCTCCCTCCCTTCCTTCCTTCCTTCCTTCCTTCCTTCCTTCCTTCCTTCCTTCCCTACTTTTTTGCTCATCATCCAATGCGGCTGGATTTGCACATCCCCCCCCGTAATATTTGCATCTGAATGCATAATTAATTTCCCCGAAAGTAACACATCCTCCCCGTCATATTTGCCTTGCTGTAAAATGGTCTTGGGAGACTTTATTATAATTCTCGCCAGGGAAAAGGGAACAAGGGGGGGGGGGGAAACTCAACTTCAAAGGCTTTTGCCTTGCTTTTGAATCATGTATGAACTTTGTTTGATAAATATTCCTGGGGGGGGGAGGGCTATACGCAGCTCCCAGTGTCTAAGGAACCCTTTGGCTGCAAGACGCCCGTTGGGGAAAAAAATAGCAATTAACACCGTGTGAAATTGGGCACAAAAGGCCCAAAGTGGGGGGGGGGAAACCTGGAAACGTCTTGGTTAAAACCAAGAGATGCTCCATCATCCAGGCCCCTGGTTGCCCCAAAGGTGCTTTTTTTTTCAGGAGGCAACTGGACTTTCTTGTTTTTTTCTTTGAAGATGTTTCGCTTCTCCTCCCAGAAGCTTCCTCAGCTCTGACTGGATGGTGGGGAGTGGAAGGAGACAGTCGGTCATTTGCCTCCTTTTTTAGAGAGTCCCTGGGGCCACCTGGAGGTTTAGCTGTGTCCTCAGGGTCACCTGAGTGATGCAGCCCTCCCTCAACAGAGGGGGAGGGACACGACACCATCTATCTCCAGTCTACAACACAGTCTTTTCAAGTAGTTCCAAGAAGGCTCCACCCCCATTTGCACCACTCGGGTGACCTTGAGGACACAGAAAAAAAATCCAAGTGGCCTCAACGACTCTCTAAAAGGATGCAAATGACTGGCTGTCTGCAAGGAGTATAAATCCTTCCATAGATAGATAAGAGAGAGAGAGAGAGAGAGAGGATAGATAGATAGATAGATAGATAGATAGATAGATAGATAGATAGATAGATAGATAGATAGGAAGGTAGATAGACAATAGATAAAATGGATGGATGGATGGATGGATGAATAGAGATAGATAGATAGATAGATAGATAGATAGATAGATAGATAGATAGATAGATAGATAGATAGATGATAGGTAGGTAGGTGTAGGTAGGTAGGTAGATAGGTAGGTAGATAGGTAGATAGGTAGATGATACACAATAGATAAAATATAGATGGATGGATAGATGGGTAGGTAGGTAGGTAGGTAGATAGATAGATAGATAGATAGATAGATAGATAGATAGATAGATAGATAGACAATAGATAAAATATGGATGGATGGATGGATAGATAGGTAGGTAGGTAGATAGATAGATATAGATAGATAGGTAGATGATAGACAGAATAGATAAAATATGGATGGATGGATGGATGGATGGATGGATGGATGGATAGGAAGGTAGGTAGGTATGTAGGTTGGTAGATGATACAGACAATAGATAAAATATGAATGGATGGATGGTAGGTAAGGTAGGTAGATGATAGTTAGACAATAGATAAAATATGTATGGATGGATAGATCGATAGATCGATAGATCGATAGATCGATAGATAGATAGATAGATAGATAGATAGATAGATAGATAGATAGATAGACGATAGATAGATAGATAGATAGATGTCTCACTTGGCTGTAGAAATTTTGAGCTCACTTGTGGTCGTAAGCCGAGGACTCACTATATTAGATACGATTGTCATCTTGACTTACAGGTAATACTCAATTTACAACAATTGAGCCCAACATTTCTGTTGTTAAGTGAGACATTTGTTAAGCGAGGTTTGCCCCATTTTGCGACCTGTCTTCTCACCGTTATTAAGCGGATCTCCCAGAGCTGATCAGTTAGCAACGCGACCGTTAAGCGAATCGAGCTTCCCCCGACTTTGCTGGTCGGAAGGTCGCAAAAGGAGATCAGATGCCACAAACCGTCGTAAGTACGAGTCAGTTTCCAAGTCTCCGAATTTTGATCACGTGACCGGGGGGGGGGGGAAGGCCGCAAACGGTCGGAAACGCTCCCGAGTGACTTTTTTTCTAGTGGCGGCGTCACTTGGAAGGGTCCCTAAACGAAACATTATAAGTTGAGGACCGTCTTTATTGATAAAGTAAGGAAACTGGGATTAAACATCAAGCGAATAAATCCATTTATATCCCGTTTGACTCTCCAAGACATTGCGGGGGGAGCACATAAAATGCAAGACCCGGACCTACTGCCTGCTTTGCCCCCTCCCAGCCCCCCCCACCCTATTGCCATCAAGAATTTATTTCCCCAAAGATCCCCCCCCCTTTCTCCAGACTTCTGACTCCCCTCCCCTCTGTCATCTTTTTTCTGCGGCTGCTTTTCCGTTTAGAGCCAGCGGGAAAATCTCCCGCACCTTTGATCAAGGCAGGTAGCAGCTTCTCCTGACAATCAAAGCCCCTTCCTCACTTTCCAGCCGAGCCCTCCCCCTGCTTTTTCAGAGGCTTTAAAAGATGTATGGGGAGCAGCCAGTGATAGCCCCCCCCCCGGTGTGCCAGGGGAGGGGGCTGGCTCAATTTCCTTCTGATGGGAAAATTAATTATTCACCATCCCCAAGATGAGAAAGAAAGGTGGGGAGTGGGGGGGGGGCTGGCGAAGCAACGTGGGGAAGGAAAGGGAGGGGGCGTCCTTGGGGAAGGGCAGAGGAGGGGGGGGGTCTTCCACAATTTTTTAAAAGTGGGGAGGATCCCCAAAGTTTAAGAAAACACTGCTGGGGGGGGGGCTGGCCAGGGAATTCTGGGAGTTGAAGTTCACAGGTGCTGGCCTGGAATTCTGAGAGTTGAAGTTTACAGGTGCTGACCAGGGAATTCTGGGAAGTGGTCCACAGATGCTGGCCTGGGAATTCTAGGAGTTCAAGTCCACAGGTGCTGGCTTGGGAATTCTGGGAGTTGAAGTCCACAAATGCTGGCTTGGGAATTCTGGGAGTTGAAGTCCACAGGTGCTGGCCTGGGAATTCTAGGAGTTGACGTCCACAGGTGCTGGCCTGGGAATTCTGGGAGTTGAAGTCCACAGGTGCTGGCCTGGGAATTCTAGGAGTTGACGTCCACAGGTGCTGGCCTGGGAATTCTGGGAGTTGAAGTCCACAGGTGCTGGCCTGGGAATTCTAGGAGTTGAAGTGTTGAAGTCCAGACGTCCCCTTGCTATCCTTTTGCAGAATTCAGAAATTTGAAGTTCACCGATGCTAGCCAGGGAATTGTGGGTGTTGCAGTCGGCTTCCTAGCTAGGGAATTCTGGGTGTTCAAAATCTATTTCTTTGTTAAGGAATTCTGGGAGATAGTGAGTCCACTCCTTAGCCAGGCAATTCTAGGAACTGAATTCCATATATCCTTCTCGGGAATTCTGGAAGTTGATGCTCACAGATGCTGGTCAGGGAATTCTGGGAGTTGTACTCCACAGTTGCTGGCTGGAGAATTCTGAGTGTTGAAGTCCAGACGTCCATTCACTAAGGTTGAGCAACAGGGACCTTGGAGTCCTAGTGGACAATCACTTGACTATGAGCCAGCTGTGTGCAGCAGCAGCCAAAAAAGCTAATGCAATCCTGGGTCGTATAAACAGAGGCCTAGAATCAAGATCACACGAAGTAATATTACCGTTTTATAAAACCCTAGTAAGGCCACACCTGGAATACAGAAGTATGCCAATTTTGGTCACCGTATCACAAAAAAGATGTTGAGACTTTGGAAAAAGTTCAGAGAAGAGCAACTAAGATGATCAGAGGCCTGGAGACTAAAACATACAAAGAACGGCTACGGGACTTGGGTTTGGCTAGCCTAAAGAAAAGAAGAAATAGGGGAGACATGATAGCAGTATTCCAATATTTGAGGGGCTGCCACAAAGAAGAGGGGTCACGTTATTCTCTAAAGCAGGAGAAGGAGGGCAGGAGAAGAAACAATGGTTGGAAATTGATCAAGGAGAGAAGCAACCTGGAACTAAGGAGAACTTTCCTGACAGTGAGAAAAATTAACCAGTGGAACCACCTGCCTCCAGAAATCGTGAGCGCTCCATCACTGGAGGTTTTTAAGAAGAGACTAGACAGTCACTTGTCTAAAATGACATAGGTTCTCCTGCTTGAATAGGGGACTGGACTAGAAGACCTCCAAGGTCCCCTCCAGCTCTATTCTATTCTGTTTTGTTCTGTTCTGTTCTGTTCCAAATTCTATTCTATTCTATTCTATTCTATTCTATTCTATTCTATTCTATTCTATTCTATTCTATTCTATTCTATTCCATTCCATTCCATGACTCTATTCTATTCTATTCTATTCTATTCTATTCTATTCTATTCTATTCTATTCTATTCTATTCTATTCTATTCTATTCTATTCCTTATTTTCTCTAGATTGGCCAAATCCAAATCCTGCAACCGTTGGTGGGAAGTCAGCCCCCCAGAGAAGGAAATATTAAAAAGGCAGAAAAATATATTTCCTCCAAGGATCTTAAAGAGACAGAAAAGCATGTCCAGTTTTTCTTAATAGCCCCAAGTCTGCCTCCTCCAAACAGAAGCCAGCTTTGTACAAATGCAGATGTAAACCATCACGAAAGTTGGACCTAGGAGATTAGGAAGACAAAGATCTAAAATCTGCATACCCCACCTGGGACAGGACACATCCAAACTCAGGTCAGAATACATGACACGGGAAATAGCCTCAAAACAGGAACAGGAAATAACTCCAAACAAAAGGCTCCAGAGGGTATAAAAACCTACTTCCTACATGTGCTCAGTCCTTTTTTTCACTTTTCTTCCCAAAGCTGTTGTGCCATGTTTATTCCCAGCTTGGATGAACCAGGATGAAGACTTTTCTTCCAACACGTTCTTCGTATGTTTTTGTCTCCAGGCCCTTAATTGCTCTTCTCTGCATTTTTTCCAAAGTCTCAATATCTTTTTTGGTAATGTGGGGACAAAAACTGGCCTTACTAAGGCTTTGCAAAGAGGTACGAATGCGACGTTGGCCGGAATCTGATTTGATACAAATCTGACGGATGAAGGATCAGGGGTCCTGCCTCACCTCTTCCAGTCTGAAATGTTTGGAGCGTGGTCATCCGTTTCTGCTGCTGCTCGACCATCTTTTATTTTATTTTTATTTTTTTAAAAAAATATTAATTTTCCAGTTTTACATTTACATATTTGAAAAGCAGCGTGGCGGCTGGGTTGGTTCATAATTCAATAACATACATATTTCTTTAGTACAGATCACAAACCCTTATATTAAATATTTCCTCTCTTTTTTCCCTTGGTATTTACTGTCTCACATTTGAATTAATACAACTCTTCAGTTGTATTATATCAGTTTAATACAAATCGCTTTCTTACATTTATCAATAATTTTTAGTTTATACCTATCTTAGTCATTTTAACATTCAATCTTTTTAGACCAGCCATGTCCTGGTAATAATAATAATAATAATAATAATAATAATAATAATAATAATTCATTTGCCTGTAAACAAAAACTGGTGGGATCATAAAATAGAGAAAGTCATAGAAAATGATAAAATTAAACTGCTATGGGACTTCAGAATTCAAACAGACAAGCACCTGCAACATAGCACCCCAGACTTAACAATTGTCGATAAGAAAGACAAAAAAGTCTGGATACTGGACGTGGCAGTGCCTGGAGACAGCAGAATAGACGAGAAAGAACTGGAGAAGATAACAAAATACAAAGACCTACAAATAGAAATAGAAAGACTGTGGCAAAGGCAAGCAAGGGTAGTACCAATAGTCATATGCTCCTTGGGTGCAATCCCAAAACAACTGGAGCACCACTTGAACACCATTGGCATTGACAAATTCGCTATTAGTCAATTGCAAAAGGCGGCCTTACTAGGAACTGCTTCCATCCTGCGACGATATCTGTAATATCATCAAACATCCACATCTGCCTATCCCAGGTCCTGGGTAAGGACTCAATAGGTAGACAAAATGCCAAATCCAGTCTGAACATCTGGCTGACTGTGCGATGATCAATAATAATAATAATAATAATAATAATAATAATAATAATAATAATAATAATAATAATAAAGTTGGAAGGGACCTTGGAGGTCATCTAGTAGTCCAACTCCCTGCTCAGGCAGGAAACCCTATACCATTTAGGAGAAATGGCTGGTTTTCCCAATTTATAGTTTCCCGTGAATATTTAAATTTAACGTTTCATAAGTTTCCAAATTTTAAATAACCCCAGTTCCCTTTATCACAATTCATCCCTGGATCTTACATCAGCTGGTTAACCATACGGTATAATATTCTTATTTTCTGGTAATTTCCAAATATCTTAAATTTAATAACCCAAATTCTTCTTATTTCAACCTTTAATACTTCCTCTTTTTTCTCTCAATATCTGCTATCTGATATTTAAACTCATAATTTTTAGTATTACCGCTAAATAAAAACGTATTTGTTACATTCATCAATACGTTTCTAGTTTATGTATATCTTAATTGCCCGCTTGAGCATCTTTTAATTACATCTCAGCCCAACTTGCTGTTCTCTTTCGGGGCGAGGCTGCCACAGTGACTAGAACACAAGGACGGTGAAGCAAAGACACCAAAGGGATTGTAGATAAAGCTTGTTTCCTCCCACGCCGTTCGCGATATCGTTCGGTATCATTTTAACCTTGCCGACAGACGTTTCTGCAGCATGTGTGTGTGTGTGCGCGCGTTTGTGTCACAATCTTCAAGAAGCCAGGCGCACCTTTGCAGTTGTCATCTCGCCCTTTTCCCACTGCTCTCTCCCTGCAAACGCCCCTTTCTTTTCAACCTTTGCTTGCAACCCTTTCCTCCCTCTCTTTTTTTCCCATGTGTAATCAGAGCTGGAAGGGACCTTGGAGGTCTTCTAGTCCACCCCCCTACTCAAGCAGGAGATCCTATACCTGTGGTCCCCAATGCCTGGGCTACAGCCCCACTGCTTGGCTGTAGCCTGTTCAAAACTGGTGTGGGAAGTCAGCTCCCCCCCCCCAGAGAAGGAAATATTAAAAGGGCAGAAAAATATATTTCCTCAAAGGATCTTAAAGAGGCAGAAAAGCATGCCCAGCTTTCTTAATAGCTCCAAGTCTTCCTCCCCCCCCCAGCAGAAACCAGCTCTGCAGAAATGCAGATGTAAATAATCCATTTGGGAAGGTTGGAGCCCTCCAGCTAGAAGCTCAGGAAACAAAGACATTTAAAATCTACATACCCCACCCAAACTCTAAGACAGGACATAATAGGACTAACCAACAGATGCCAAAGAGGCACACTCAGACTCAGGTCAAAAGACATGACACAGGAAATACAAAGCCTCAAACAGGAACAGGAAACAACCTCAAGAGCCCCAGAGGGTATAAAAACCCACCCCCTATATGTGCTCTTTTCTCTTTTCTTCCAGAGCCATCTTTCTGTCTGGCTCTCCTCTCCCATAAACTGCAACCTTCTTTCTAAAGCAGTCGCCATGTTGTTTATTCCCGGCTTGGACTGAACCACGATGAAGACTTTTCCTTCAACACCGGGCTGCGGGAGAAATGTGGAAACGTGCGTGAAGCTTCAGCCGCGTGAACGGAGCGCACTCGTGTTCGCATGTGAAGTTCCATTTGTGTGAATGGAGCTTCACGTGTGAGCGCCCGCCAGTCACATGAGTGGAGCTTCACGCACAAGCACAAGGGCCCTCTGCTCACGGGCCTGACACTCACTCACTCACACACACACACACACACACACACACACACACCACCCATGCCGGTCTGGGCTGCCGACCTGGAAAGGTTGGATACGACTGTCCTATACAATTTGAGACAAATGGCTGTCCAGTCTCTTCTTAAAAACCTCCAGTGATGCAGCACCCACAACTTCTGGTGGCAAGCTGTCCCACTGGTTAATTGTTCTCCCTGTTTGAGCCTTCCAGCTAGAAACTGAAGAAATTAGGAAGACCCCTAAAAACTACAGTACATACCTCCACCCAAATTCTAAGGACAGGATATGACCTTTGGGACATAATAGGATTAACCCACCACCATCAGAATACCAGAAAGGCACACGCAGACTCAGGTCAAAGTTCATGCCACAGGAACAACTCCAAACAAAAGGCTCAAAAAGATATAAAAACCCACTCCCTACATGTGCTCCCTCTCTTTTCTTCCAGAGTCATCTTTCTATCTGGCTCTCCTCTTCAATAAACTGCAAGCTTCTTTTTAAAGCAGTCGCCATTTTGCTTATTCCCAACTTGGACTGGACCCTGATGAAGATTTTTCTTTCGTTAGTTTCCGTCCGTTGCTTCTTGTCCTGCCTTCTGGTGCTTTGGAAAATAAATTGATTCCCTCCTCCTTGTGGCAGCCCCTCAAATATTGGAATACTGCTGTCATGTCACCCCTATTTTTCTTTTCTCTAGACTGGCCAAACCCAAATCCTGCAGCCGTTCTTCGTATGTTTTAGTCTCCAGGCCTTTAATCATTTTGTTTGCTCTTCTCTGCACTTTTTCCAAAGTCTCAACATCTTTTTTTGTAATGTGGTGACCCAAAACGGATGCAGTACTCCAGCTGCAGCTTTCCTAAGGCTTTATAAAGCGGTACTAATACTTTGTGTGATCTTGATTCTATGCCTCTGTTTATACAACCCAGGATTGTATTGGCTTTATTGGCGTCTGCTGCACATGGCTGGTGTTTTAAGTTTAAGCACACCGTTTAAACAATTAAGCAATGTTTAAGCACACTGCTGGCTCATGAAGTTCAACGCAAATTCAGGATGCTATTAAATATCCTTCCCCCCCCCCCCAGTGTTTCTCAACCTTGACAATTTTAAGGCATGTGGACTTCAACTCCCAGAATTCCACAGCCAGCAATGCTGTCTGTGGAATTCTGGGAGTTGAAGTCCACATGCCTTAAAATTGTCAAGGTTGAGAAACACTGCCAGACCCTTCCAGATCTAAAGATTTTTTCTTGCATGTTGAGCTCTGCAACACCACCCTCGTTGGTTAGGAGACTAAGACAGTGTGTAATTTAACAACTCAGCGTCAAGGAAAGCCAACAATCAGCAGGAGGTATAATACAGATTTTGTGTGGTCTGTGAAGCAACACAATATGATATTAAGAGCTCAGCTGCAGCTTTCTGTTCCCCAAGTTTACTTTTCTGCATCTTTCCAGCCGAGATTCAAATTTAGTAGTTAAGGAGCATGTTTAATCCTCACTGTGCTGTTTTTCTGCAACCTGCTGGTAAACAAGGAGGAGGAGGCCTTAATATTATTATTATTATTATTAATTAGAATAATAATAGTAAAGTTGGAAGGGACCTTGGAGGTCATCTAGTCCAACCCCCTGCTCAGGCAGGAAACCCTATACCATTTCGGACAAAAGGCTGTCCAGTCTCTTCTTAAAAACTTCCAGTGTTGGAGCATTCACCGCTTCTGGAGGCAGGCTGTTAATAATAATAATAAAGTTGGAAGGGACCTTGGAGGTCATCTAGTCCAACCCCCTGCTCAGGCAGGAAACCCTATACCATTTCGGACAAAAGGCTATCCAGCCTCTTCTTAAAAACTTCCAGTGTTGGAGCATTCACCGCTTCTGGAGGCAGGTGGTTCCACTGGTTAATTGTTCTCACTGTGAGGAAGTTTCTCCTTAGTTCCAGGTTGCTTCTCTCCTTGATTAGCTTCCATCTGTTGCTTCTTCTCCTGCCTTCAGGCACCTTGGAGAATAGCTTGACTCCCTCTTCTTTAGGGCAGCCCTTGAGATAGTGGAAGACTGCTATCCTGTCCCCCCTCGTCCTTCTCTTCGTTAAACCAGACATCCCCAATTCCAGTGACCGTTCCTTATATGTTTTCGCTCCCAGTCCCCTGATCATCTTTGTTGCTCTTCTCTGCACTCTTTCCAGAGTCAACATCTTTTTTACATCGTGGTGACCAAAACTGGATGCAGTATTCCAAGTGTGGCCTTACCAAGGCCTTGTAAAGTGGTATTAACACTTCACATGATCTTGATTCTATCCCTCTGTTAATGCAGCCCAGCACTGTGTTGGCCTTTTTGGCAGCTGAAGCACACGGCTGGCTCATATTTAGGTGATTGTCTACTAGGACTCCGAGGTCCTTCTCACAGTTACTACTATTGAGCATGGTGCCACCTATGTTGTACTTGTGCATTTGGTTTTTCTTGCCTAAATGTAGAACCTTGCTTTTTTTGATCACTGAATTTCATTTTGAAAAAGATGTTTTCAGTTTATGCAACCTGTGAGTGCCTGAGCTTTCTCATTCCTTCTTGCTTATCCGATGTCTCTTCATTCAAGGCGGCCTTTGCCAATGGAACCGGCTCCCCAGCCAGTTATCAGTTAGCGAGGCCTTTCGGTGAGCCAAATTTGATCCCCGTTTAACCCCATCTTCCGCTTTTCTCACAACATGACCGGGAGATGGGAGATCGGCTGCACTTTCGGTGGATGTTCCTCGAATCTGGTCACACCATCTTGGGGATGGTTCTTTTCTTCCTCCATCCCATCTTGCAAAACGTTGAAATTCAGCATTTCATTCCCATCAGGAAGGAGAGGGAGAAAGAGGAGGAGGAGAAGGAGGAGGAAGAGGAGGAGGAGGAGCTGGTGGTTGGCATCCAAGCTGGTTGAGAAATTAAGAGACTATATACCCCAGCCCAGACTGAATAACAGAGTTGGGTAAGTGGAGAAGATGGAGAAGGGTGGTGAGGGAGGAGGAGGAGGAGGAGGAGGAGGAGGAAAGAAAAGAGGAGGAGGAGAAATAGAAAAACAGAAGAGGAGGAGGAGGAGGAGAGGAACAGAAGAGGAAGAGGGAGAAAGAGGAGGAGGAGGAGATGAGGAGGAGGAGGAGGAAGAGGAGAAGAGGAGAAGGAGAAGAGGAGGAGAAGAGGAGGAGGAGAAGAGGAAGAGGAACAGAAAAGGAGGAGGAGAAGGAGGAAGAGAAGAAGAAGTGGAGAAGGAAGAGGAGGAGGAGCAGAGGAGGAGGAAAACAGGAGGAGCAGAAGAGGAAAAGGAGCAGAAGATGAAGAGGAGGAGCAGAAGACGAAGAGGAGAAGGAAAAAGAGGAGGAGGAAGAGGAGTAGAAGAGGAAGAGCAGCAAAAGAAGAAGAAGAGGAGGAGGAGAGGAAAAGGAGGGAGAAAGAGGAGGAGGAGGAACAGAAGAGGAGGAGGGAGAAAGAGGAGGAGGAGAGGAAGAGCAGAGGAGGAGGAGAAGCAGAAGGAGAAGGAAGAGGAGGAGAAGAAGAAGAGGAGGAGAATAGAAAAGGAGGAAGAGGAAAAGGAGAAAAAGGAGAAGGAGAAGGAGAAAGAGAAGAGAAAGTGGAGAAGGAAGAGGAGGAGGAGAACAGGAGAAGGAGGAGAAGGAGGAAGAGGAGAAGCAGAGGAGGAGAAGGAAAAAGAAGAGGAGGAGGAAGAGGAGGAGGAGAGGAAGAGAGTGAAGAGGAGCAGAAGAAGAGGAGGAGGAGAAGGAAGAGGAGGAGCGGTAGAGGAGGATGAGGAGGAGAAGATGGAGAAGGGTGATGGAGGAGGAGGAGGAGAAGAGGAGGAGGGAGAAAGAGGGGAAGGAAAAGAGGAGGAGGAGGAGAAGAAGAACAGAAGAGGGAGAAAGAGGAGGAGGAGTAGTGGAGGAGCAGAGGAGGAGGAGGAGAAGGAAGAGGAGGAGGAGAAGGAGGGGAAGGAGGAGGAGGAGGAGGAGAAGAGGAAGAGGAGCAGAAAAGGAGGAGGAGGAAGAGGAGAAAGAGAAGAGGAAGTGGAGAAGGAAGAGGAGGAGGAGCAGAGGAGGAGGAGGAGCAGAGGAGGAGGAGGAGCAGAAGAGGAGGAGGAGCAGAAGAGGAGGAGGAGGAAGAAAAAGAGAAGAGGGGGAGGAAGAGGAGGAGGAGAGGAAGAGGAGTAGAAGAGGAAGAGGAGCAGAAGAAGAGGAGGAGGAGAAGGAAGAGGAGGAGCAGCAGAGGAGGATGAGGAGGAAAGGGTAAAGAGGAAGAGGTGGAGAAGGAGGAGGAGGAGAACGGGGGAGGAGGAAGAGAAGAGGAAGAGGAGGAGGAAAAAGAGGAGGAGGAAGAGGAGTAGAAGAGGAAGAGCAGCAAAAGAAGAAGAAGAGGAGGAGGAGAGGAAAAGGAGGGAGAAAGAGGAAGAGGAGGAACAGAAGAGGAGGAGGGAGAAAGAGGAGGAGGAGAGGAAGAGCAGAGGAGGAGGAGAAGCAGAAGGAGAAGGAAGAGGAGGAGAAGAAGAAGAGGAGGAGGAGAAGAGTAGAAAAGGAGGAAGAGGAAAAGGAGAAAAAGGAGAAGGAGAAGGAGAAGAGAAAGTGGAGAAGGAAGAGGAGGAGGAGAACAGGAGGAGGAGCAGAAGAGGAAGAGGAGGAGCAGAAGAGGAGGAGGAAGAAGAAAAAGAGGAGGAGGAAGAGGAGGAGGAGAAGGAAGAGGAGGAGCAGCAGAGGAGGATGAGGAGGAAAGGGTAAAGAGGAAGAGGTGGAGAAGGAGGAGGAGAACGGGGAGGAGGAAGAGAAGAGAAAGAGGAGGAGCAAAAGAAGAAGAGGAGGAGGAGGGAGGAGGAGGAGACTGAGGAGCAGAAGAGGAAGAGGAGGAGCAGAGGAGGTGGACGACGAAAAGGAAAAGAGGAGGAAAAGGAGAAGAGAAGAAGAAGAGGAGAGGAAGAGGAGGAGGAGGAAAAGAGGAGCGGGAGGAGGAGAAGAGGGGGAGGAGAAGGAGGAGCTTACATCCTTGACCAATGGACTGAAGGGTCGTAACTCAGCCCCCAATTCCTGGCGTTTTGATGGTGTCTCCTGTCAGGTCAATGGACAAAATGGTTCTGATTGGCCCCTTGGGGCTGCCGTCCCCGAACAGCCCGATCACCTTCAGAAGCAGCCCCGGTGGCCCCGCCCTGAGCCCCAGGAGCACAAGGGGGGGGGGCAGGAGGAGCTCCCTCAGACTGACAAGGTCCCCTTATAAGACCCACCTCAATCTCGGGGCTTGTAGCTTCCCTGGGGAGGGGATTTTGTCTCGTTTGGGGGGGGGCTGAGCCCTGTGCAACGCCCCCCTTCCTATTTATAAGGCCTTCTCTCTTTTCCCCTTTCTCTTTCTCTCTTTCCCTTTCTCTTTCAATTTCTCTCTCTTTCTCTCTCTCTCCTTTGTCTTTCTCTCTTTCCCTTTCTCTCTTTTTCTCTCTCTTTCCCTTTCCTTCTCTTTCTTTGTCTCTTTCACTTTCTCTCTTTCTTTGCCTTTCTCTCTCTCTTTCTCTTTCACTTTCTCTCTCTCTTTTTGTCTCTCTTTCACTTTCTCTTTCCCTTTCTCTTTTTCTTTCTTTCACTTTCTCTCTCTCTCTTTCCCTTTCTTTTTCTCTCTCTTTCCCTTTCTCTCGTTCTCTTTCAATTTCCCTTTCTCTCTTTCCCTTTCCCTTTCTCTTTCTCTGTCTCTTTCACTTTCTTTCCCTTTCTCTTTTTCTCTTTCTTTCACTTTCTCTCTTTTTCTCTCTTTCTCTGTCTTTGTCTCTTTCTCTTTCTTTCTCTTTCTCTTTCTTTCTCTTTCTTTCTCTTTCCCTTTCTCTCTCTTTCTCTCTTTTTCTCTTTCTCTGTCTTTCACTTTCTTTTTCTTTCCCTTTCTCTTTCTCTCTTTCCCTTTCTCTCTTTCTCTCTTTCTTTCTCTTTCAATTTCCCTTTCTCTCTTTCTCTTTCCCTTTCTCTCACTTTCTCTTTCAATTTCTCTTTCTCTCTTTTCCTCTTTCACTTTCTCTTCTCTTTTCCTTTCTCTCTCTTTCACTTTTTCTCCTTTCTCTCTCTCTCTCTCCTTCTCTCTCTTTCCCTCTTTCTCTTCTATGTCTTTCTCTTTCATTTTCTCTCTCTCTCTTTCTCTCTCTCTCTCTCTCTCTCTCTCTCTCTCTCTCTCTCTCTCTCTCTCTCTCCAGCCAATTCCTCATTCATTTCTTGTAATCCCTTTAAGAGACAGAGAGAGAGAGAAAAAACCCTCCACCAGATTTCTCCATTACTAATTTATAGCAAACATGAGAAGAAATAAAGCCGGGCCATAAAACAATGAAATGAGATTGTGTATTTAGAGGACAGGCAATAAGAATATAAAGCACTTTTTTCCCCATACTTGGCTATCATAAAGTCTGTGTCCTGACGCTGAGCTTCCCAGGTCAATCCATCAGCCGGATGCTATTTAAATGACACTTCCCTCTCTTGTGCCTGTGTTCACACAACACACTGTCCGAAGTTGCAGGCGGTCCTCGACTTACAACCACAATTGAATCCAAGGTTTCTGTCGCTATACAAGACGGTTATTAACTGAATTTGGCCTCATTTTACGCCTTTCTT
>JAKSXO010000020.1:6655226-6672726 GCA_024509115.1 Crotalus helleri | reverse complement strand
CCTCCTCTTCTTCTTCTCCTCCTCCTTCTCCTTCTGCTTCTGCTTCTCCTCCTCCTTCTCCTTCTTTCTGCTCCTCCTCTTATTCTCCTTCTTCTTCTGCTTCTCCTCCTTCTCCTTTCTGCTCCTCCTCTTCTCCTCCTCCTTCTTCTGCTTCTCCTCCTCCGTCTCCTTCTTTCTGCTCCTCCTCTTCTTCTCCTCCTTCTTCTGCTTCTCCTCCTCCTCCTCCTTCTCCTTCTTTCTGCTCCTCCTCTTCTCCTCCTCCTTCTTCTGCTTCTCCTCTTCTGTCTCCTCCTTCTTCTGCTGCTTCTCCTCCTCCTTCTTCTTTCTGCTCCTCCTCCTCCTTCTTTCTGCTCCTCCTCCTCCTCTTCTTCTCCTCCTCCTCCTTCTGCTTCTGCTCCTCCTCCTCCTTCTCCTTCTTTCTGCTCCTCCTCCTCTTCTCCTCCTTCTTCTGCTTCTTCTCCTCCGTCTCCTTCTTTCTGCTCCTCCTCTACTCCTCCTCCTCCTTCTGCTTCTCTTCTGTCTCCTTCTGCTGCTTCTGCTTCTCCTCCTCCTTCTTTCTGCTCCTCCTCCTCCTTCTTTCTGCTTCTCCTCCTCCTCCTCTTCTTCTCCTCCTCTCTTCCTCTCCTCCTCCTCCTCCTTCTGCTTCTCTTCCTCCTTCTCCTTCTGCTTCTCCTTCTTTCTGCTCCTCCTCTCCTCTTCCTCCTCTTTTCTGCTTCTCCTCCTCCTATTTCTTCTTCTGCTTCTCCTCCTCCTCCCCTTCCTTCTCCTTCTTCTCCTCCTCCTGCTTTCTGCTTCTTTCTGCTTCCCCTCCTCCTCTTTTCTTCTTCTGCTTCTCCTCCTTCTCCTTCTTTCAGTTTCTCCTCCTCCTTCTTTCTTCTCCTCCTCCTCCTTCTTTCTGCTTCTTCTTCTTCTTCTTCTTCTCTTTCTTCGAATCACTGGTCTTTTTTTCAGCGCAGTTATAACTTCAAACTAAAGTCACTAAGCCCACGGTTGTAAGACGAGGATTATCTGTATTGTGATTTTTTTTAAAAAAAATAAATTCTCCAGATGTATCTGGGGATCCTTGATAGGAGCACCTGATCATTCCAGGAAATGCTGCAGAGGGAGTTCAAAAGATCCCTGCACTCACTGTGGATCCATACTTATGAATGACGCTTGAAGGCTGTTTGGACTTCCAAGCGTTTGTGCACAAACAATGGGAAAATCATTTATTTAAATGCAAATGTGCCGCAAAAAAAAAAAAATCTACCGTTTGGTTTTGCTTTTTAAAGGAGGCTGTGCTTTCAATAGGGATCGAAAGATTATTTCAAAGCCGTGTTTGATCTGGTTCCTAGCACAAAGGCGAGAGATCAAATGGAAGCGAAGGGGGGGAAAAAACATATTTTATTTACGGATAGGGTGGCCTGGGAGAGCAGTGGCTAAGGAGAATTCTCGGCAGAACTGAATGGAGAAGGGCCTGGTCCTCGTTATACGGCCTAGGCTAGGCCGGCATCCGCGGTCGAGAAAGGGGAACCACAAGCTTACTAGAAACGCCTCGCAAACGGGAAACGGATAGGAGAGAATATTGGTAGCTCAGGGTTGAATTGGTTTTCCTGCAGACGTTTCATGACCCAACTAGGTAACATCATCAGTGCTTGAAGGGAGTGAGTTTTGGGAGGAGGAGGAGGAGGAGGAGGAGGAGCAGGAAGACTGTGGGGTCCTTGGTGCTCTCCGAGCTGGGTGGTTTTCCTGTAGACGTTTCATGACCCAACTAGGTAACATCATCAGTGCTTGATGGGAGTGAGTTTTGGGAGGAGGAGGAGGAGGAGCAGGAAGACTGTGGGGTCCCGTGTGCTCTCCGAGCTGGGTGGTTTTCCTGCAGACGTTTCATGACCCAACTAGGTAACATCATCAGTGCTTGAAGGGAGTGAGTTTTGGGGGGGGGGAGGAGGAGGAGGAGGAGGAGGAAGAGGAGGAGGAGGAGGAGGAGGAAGAAGGGGCAACTCTGGGGTCCCTGGTGCTCCCTGAACTTGGTGGTTTTCCTGCAGACGTTTCATGACCCAACTAGGTAACATCATCAGTGCTAGAAAGGGAATGGGGTCTACTCTCATTTTTTTATACTAGTACCTTGCCCTGTCAGTGTTGGTTTTAAGGGGAGAAACATCACGAACATTCCCACCAACAAATGACAGGGCAAACTATGTATATATAAATAGAGAGCCAACCCCACCACCTTCTAGCACTGATAATGTCACCTAGTTGGGTCATGAAACGTCTGCAAGAAAACCACCAAGCTCAGAGAGCACCAGGGACCCCACAGTCATTGTTCTCCTCCTCCTCCTCCTCCTCCTCCTCCTCCTCCTCCTCCTCCTCCTACTACTACTACTACTACTACTACTACTACTACTACTACTACTACTACTACAACAACTACCCCACATTCCGTTCTAGCACTGATGATGTTACCTAGTTGGGTCATGAAACATCTACAAGAAAACCATCAAGCTCAGAGAGCACCAGGGACCCCACAGTTATTGTTCTCCCCCCCCCCCTCCTCCTCCTCCATTAATCTATTTTGATTTATCTATCTTAGTCTAGCCAACCAACCATTTTGATCCATCCGTCCATCCTCTTTCTCTCCCTTTTCTATCTGTCTGCCTCCCTTAACAACTGTGGCCAGCAAAGTTGGAAAATGGAGCAAAACTCGCTTAAGAACCGTCTTGCTTAGCAACGGACCTGTTTGAGCTCAGCTCTGGTCATCTGAATTTTGATCCCATGATGATGGGGATGCTTCAACGGTGTGAGAAACGGTCACAAGCATAAGTCACTTTTTCCAGTGGCATTGTAACTTTGAACGGTCACTAAATGAATACACATAAGCCGAGGACGGTCTGTCCTGTTGAGCCAGGTACCACCTATTCTATACCTGTGCATTTGGTTATCGTTACCTAAGCATAGCACCTTAGTTTTATCTCACTGAACCACACACTTAGCCTTCCATTCTGCATGCTGGCTGGGGAATTCTGGGAGATGAAGTCCACACACCATAAAGCTGGCTGGGGAATTCTGGGAGTTGACGTCCACCCATCCTAAAGCATGCTGGCTGGGGAATTGTGGGAGTTGAAGTCCACCATCTTGAAGCATGCTGGCTGTGGAATTCTGGGAGTTGAAGTCCACCATCTTGAAGCAGGCTGGCTGGGGAATTGTGGGAGTTGAAATCCACAAAATGGTGGCTGGGGAATTCTGAGAGTTGAAGTCCACCCTCCTTGAAGTTTCTAAGGTTGAGAAACGCTGTTCTGCAGCGTGTTCTGAGGAATTCTGGAAGTCGAAGTTCACAAAATGCTGGCTGGGGAATTCTGGGAGTTGAGGTCCACAAACCATAAAGCTGGCTGGGGAATTCTGGGAGGTGGAGTCCACTCACTTTGAAGTGTCTAAGGTTGGGAATCTCTGCCCTGCAGGCTAGCTGGGGAATTCTGGGAGTCTACACAATGCTGGCTGGGGAATTCTGGGACACAAAGTCTACACACAGCTTGCTAAGGCTGGGAAACATTGCTGTAAAGAACGAAGCTGATTAGATAGGAACCACAGTTCTCAGGATAGGGAAAACCAGGGGCCTTCAAACTTGGCCCTTTTATGACTTGTGGACGTCAACTCCCAGAATTACATCTATCTAGCCATCCTTCTAACCATCCATCCACCCACCCCTTCCTCTGTCCCCTCCTCCATCCTTCCTTCCTTCCTTCCTTCCTTCCTTCCTTCCTTTCCTCCATCCATTCCATCCATCCACTTACCCATCCATCCTTCCCTTCCTTTCATCCATCCATCACCCATCCACTCATTCTATCCATCCATCCATCCATCCAATTCCATCCATCCTTCCTTCCTTCCTTTCCTCCATCCATTCCATCCATCCATTCCTCCATCCATTCCATCCATCCACCTACCCATCCATCCTTCCCTTCTTCCATCCCTCCATTCCATCCATCCATCCCTCCATCCACCCATCTCCCATCCATCCATCCTTCTATCACTTCCTCCCTCCCTCCATCCATCCACTAATCAATCTACTCATCCATCCACCCATCTATCCACCCATACATATATATATAAATACGTACATAAATACATACATACACCGTTCTTTTCCTCCATCCATCCCCCATCCACTTCCTTATCCATCCATCCATCCACCCACCCATTTTTCCTTTCATCCATCCATCCTTTTTTCCTCCATTCATCATCCATTTCATCCATCCATCCCTTCATCCATCCATCACCCATCCACTCATCTTATCCATCCATTCATCCACCCATCCATTCTTCCCTTCCTCCATTCATCCCTCACCCATCCACTCATCCTATCCATCCATCCATCCATCCACCTACCCACCCACTCATCCATCCATCCATTTATCCTTCCTTCCCTTCCTCCATCCATTCCATCCATCCACCTACCCATCCATCCATCGTTCCCTTCATCCATCCATCCATCCATCCATCTATCCATCCATCCATCCACTAATCCATCTACTCATCCATCCATCCATCTCTCCACCCATACATATATACATAAATACATACATACACTGTTCCTTTCTTCCATCCATCCCCCATCCACTTCATCTTATCCATCATCCATCCTTCCTTCCTTCCCTCTTTCCATTCATCACCCATCTCCTATCCATCCATCCATCCACTCATCCTATCCATCCATCCACTCATCCATTCCATCCATCCATCCACTCATCCATTCCATCCATCCATCCACTCATCCTATTCATCCATCCTCTCATCCTATCCATCCATCCATCCATCCATCCACTCATCCATTTCATCCATTCCACCCATCCATCCACTCATCCTATCCATCCATTCCATCCATCCATCCCCAAATCACATTTTGCTTGATTTATGTATGGGCCACCCTCATTCTGCTCCACTTCCATCTCAGACACCTTCAGTTCTGAAGCGGAAGGACCGTCCGGTGGATTTGGGACCTAGAGGTCTCCATGGAAAGGGGTCCAAAAAGCCAAAATGGGATCCACGGCAGGGTGTCCCTTTTTTTGCACAAAGCTTCAAGTCATGCTGGGATGGCCCGTTGATTTTTGGATAATCTGCCCTAGTTGGACATCCCCGGTGGCCCAGAAACCAAGATGGTCCCAATGTCAACAGCTGTTTAGAAGCTGGTTAAGAGACAGGGCCTTCAACCACCCTGTAGGCCTTAATTGGTTTTTAGCCCACAGTTATTTTTAACATCACCATCATCATCAGTATCATTTTAATGTTATTATTACACTCCAATCACTCTCCGTTGGGCTACGCTTGACGGTCCCACGGATTTTAGATTTAATTTAACTTAATAATGGCATATCCAGGCCTGGTGGTAGAGATGGCTCCACTACTCCCTGGGGAATTTTTGCTGTGGGATGTTGTATAGACAACACAGTTGCCTGGATATTTTAACTGTATCTGCATTTATGGGTTTTGGATTGGGCGCATGTGAGTTGCAAGCACAGACAATTTAATTGAAATACTCGTTGTGCTGCTAATTATTGCAAACTGCCGAGAGTCGGGGGACGATGGTGGGTAGAAATATTATAAATAGAATCAATAAATAATAAGGAAAGTCTTCGGGATTGCCATCGTTCCTGACAGGTTTGGCAATGCGAGGGAGGAGCAGGCAGGTAAGCAAGAAAGCAAGCAAAGAGAAGGAGGGAGGGGAGGAGGGAGGAGATGGGGGGGGAAGGGAAGAAGGGAGGAAGAGAGGGGAGGGGAGCAGCGAGGGAGGAAGGGGGGAGAAGAAAAAAGAAAGGGAGGGAGGAGAAGAGGGAATGGGAGGGGAGGGGAGGGGAGGGAGGAAGGAGAGGAGAGGAGAGGAAAAAAGAAAGGGATGGAGGAGGAAGGGGAGGGCGAGGGAGAGAGGGGAGAGAGGAGAAAGGAGATGGAAGGAAGGAAGGAAGGAAGAAGGAAGGAAGAAGATGTGAATGGGGAAGCAAGGAAGAAAGGACAGAGGAAGGAAGGAAGGAAGGAAAGAAGGAAGGAAGGAAGAAAAAGGAAGGAAGGAAGGAAGGAAAGAAAGAAAGAAAGAAAGAAAGAAAGAAAGAAGGAAGGAAGGAAGGAAGGAAGGAAGGAAAAAGATGTGAATGGGGAAGCAAGGAAGGAAGGACAGGAAGGAAGGAAGGAAAAGAAAAAGGAAGGAAAGTGTGAATGGGTTAAGGAAGGAAGGGACAGGAAGGAAGGAAAGAAGGAAGGAAGGAAGAAAGGAAGGAAAAGAAAAAGGAAGGAGTGTGAATGGGTTAAGGAACAAAGAGAGGAAGGAAGGAAGGAAGGAAAGGAAGGAAGGAAGGAAGGAAAAGAAAAAGGAAGGAGTGTGAATGGGTTAAGGAACAAAGAGAGGAAGGAAGGAAGGAAGGAAAGGAAGGAAGGAAGGAAGGAAAAGAAAAAGGAAGGAGTGTGAATGGGTTAAGGAAGGAAGAGAGGAAGGAAGGAAGGAAGGAAAGAAAGAAAGAAGGAAGGAAGGAAAGAAGGAAGGAAGGAAGGAAAAGAAAAAGGAAGGAGTGTAAATGGTTTAAGGAAGGAAGAGAGGAAGGAAAGAAGGAAGGAAAGAAGGAAAGAAGGAAGGAAGGAAAGAAGGAAGGAAGGAAAGAAAGAAGGAAGGAAAGAAAGAAGGAAGGAAGGAAAGAAGGAAGGAAGGAAGGAAAAGTAAAAGGAAGGAGTGTAAATGGTTTAAGGAAGGAAGAGAGGAAGGAAAGAAGGAAGGAAAGAAGGAAAGAAGGAAGGAAGGAAAGAAGGAAGGAAGGAAAGAAGGAAGGAAGGAAGGAAAGAAAGAAGGAAGGAAAGAAGGAAGGAAGGAAGGAAGGAAGGAAGGAAGGAAGGAAGGAAGGAAGGAAAGAAAGGAGATGATAGTAAGGGATGGTGACAGAGATAGATGATAGAGAAATGAATAAATGAATGAATGAGATAGACAGACAGACAGATTCCATTCAGCAATCCTGCTTCTTTCTACTTCACCCCCCCCACCAGTCTGGTTATCTAGTGGAAAGCTGAGATCCATTTGGAGATAGATCCAAGTTCTGGATGTTTTTACCTGAATCCCACCAGCCCCCCCTCCTCTTGATTCTCCTGGGTCACTTTAACCCAGGGATCCTCCGAACAGATTCCAAAGGTGGAACTCCCGCCGGATCCGGAAAGGGTCTAGAACTCCCGAATTCACCATTCCAAGCAGGTGACAGGAAATGGCACCGATCCTATTTCTCCAGAGACCCGGCTGCCGGGGTTTCGCACCCAGAACCAGGTGCTGTTCGTGCCATGTTTCACCCATTTGGAGTGGAGTTCCCCAACTCAGGCATCGTGGCAGAACTTGAACTCGCTCCCTGAAAAAAGAAAGAAAAAAAAACCCCTTTCTATCTGGAATCAGGCCTGGTTGAAATGGAGGCCAGAATTTTGGGAATCCATGTGGTCAAGGATCCTGGGTGGTCTGGGAAATCCCTGGAAATGAAGTCCACCCACTGGAAAGTTGGGAAACGTCCGTGTAATGGCTGTCCCACGGAAGAGGGGAGGTTCTGGTCTCTGTGGAAATCGGAGGAGGAATTTGGAGATGGTCAAGAAGAGACCGGACCTCCATTTTGTCTGAAATGGGATGCAGGGGGAGGCAACCTTGGCTCTTTGATGACTCGTGGACTTCAACTCCCAGAATTCCTGAGCCAGCCATACTGAGGGGAAAGGGAGAGGTTTCCAAGCTGAGCCATGCTGGCTCAGGAATTCTGGGAGTTAAAGTCCACAAGTCATAAAGGAGCCAAGGTTGCGTACCCCTGCCCTAGATGACAGACAGACCAACCGACCAACCAGGGATAGGCAACGTTGGCTCTTTTATGACTCGTGGACTTCAACTCCCAGAATTCCTGAGCCAGCATGGCTCAGCTTGGAAACCTCTCCCTGTCTCCTCAGTGTGGCTGGCTCAGGAATTCTGGGAGTTGAAGTCCACAAGTCATAAAGCGGCCTAGGCCTAGGCCAGAGGTAGGCAACCTTGGCTCTTTTAGGACTTGTGGACTTCAACTCCCAGAATTCCTGAGCCAGCCATGCTGAGGGGAAAGGGAGAGCTTTCCAAGATGAGCAACGCTGGCTCAGGAATTCTGGGAGTTGAAGTCTCATAAAAGAGCCAAAGTTGCCTACCCCTGGACTAGGGTCTCCTACCTGAGCAAGAGGCTGGACTAGAAGACCTCCAAGGTCCCTTCCAACTCCGTTATTCTAGTAAACTCTTCCTCTAAGTGGCTTGAATTAGTTTTCCTGAATGATCAGGATGGACTGGATGACCTTCAAAGCCCCTTTCGACTTGACAGCCTAGGAAAATAAAAACAGACAAAGTCTTCTACACAGGAGGTTTTTAAGAAGAGATTGGTATACCAGGTTTCCTGCCTGGGGTTGGACTAGAAGACCTCCAAGGTCCCTTCCGAATCTGTTATTCTGCTTTGAAATTAGGAACCGTTACTGGGAAGCGACAGGACAGTTGCTTATTTACGATTGTTTGAGGTGCTAGCTTAGAGGAGTGCAGCGCCGAAGGGAGGGAGGGAGGGTCAGACTAGAGGACCTCGCAGTTCCCTTCCCGCTTAGAACACTTGAGGTATATAGGTAGTCCTTGGCTTACGATCTGAACTGCGCCCAAAATTTCCATCGCTAAGCCAGACGGTTGCTGAGTTTTGCCCCATTTTACGACCTTTCTTCCCACCGCCGCTAAGCAAATCACTGCCGTTATTAAGTGAGGAACACACTTGTTCAGTGAATCCAGCTTTCCTGCCGTTGACTTTGCTGATCAGACAGTCGCAAAAGGGGATCCCCCGACCCCGGTATACAGCGACCGTCGTAAATACGAGTCCATTGCCAAAAGTCTGAGTTTTGATCACTTGCCGCGAGGGTCGTAAGCATGAAACGCGGCCGTGTCACTTTTCACAGCGCCGTTGCCGCGTTGAACGGTTGCTAAACGAATAGTCGTAAGTTGAGGACGACGTGGATGAGAAAATATCTCCTCCAGTCGGTCTTCGGGACGTCCCTTCCTGGGTGGAAAATAAAATGGATGGTTTGCCAGGAAAAAAAAAAAAAGGAGAAAAAGGGAGAAAAAAGCATCTTTTTTAGCCTGGTAGTGTCTGTAGATTAGCATGAAGGAGCCGCTTCCCCCCTTGTCAAAACTGATGGATTTCCAATCCATCAACAGCTGTCAGGTGCCCGATGGCTGTTTTATTATAGGTTAATCCGTTGGGAAGGAAACAGCTGGAGATTTGAGGGGAGGACACCTCCACTTCTCCACCTGGGAAGAGGGGGACGAGTGGGGGAACATGGGCTCACCTCCGTGGTTCCCACCTGGTGCAGGTAAAGGGCAGTGATGCAAAGGGGGGGGGGTCCACCTCAGCCTGCCAGGGTGCCCGGGAAGGCACGACCAGGCTCACTCACTTGGGTTGTCTCATCTGGGCCTTGCGAAGAAGTGATTCCCCCAGGGAGCAAGGCCATGGAGCGCAGGGACTGAAGGGCCTTTGAGCTCATATACGCACACACACGGAGGGGGAGGAAAGGAAGGAAGGAAAGAAAGAAAGATGGAAGAAAGAAAGAGAAAGAAAGAAAGAAAGAAAGAAAGAAAGAAAGAAAGAAGAAAAAGAAAGGAAAAAATGGAGAGATGGAGAGAAAGAAAGAAAGATGTAGAGGTGGAGAGAAGGAAAGAAAAAAAGAAATAGAAATAAAAAGAAAGAAAGAAAAAATGGAGAGATGGAGAGAAGGAAAGAAAGAAAGATGGAAAGAAAGAAAGATGGAAAGAAAGAGAAAAAGAGAGATGGAAGAAAGAAAGAAAGATGGAAGAAAGAAAGAAAGAAAGAAAGAAAGAAAGAAAGAAAGAAAGAAAGAAGAAAAAGAAAGAAATAAAGAAAAATGGAGAGATGGAGGGAAAGAAAGAAAGAGAAAGAAAGAAAGATGGAAAGAGAGAAAAAGAGAGATGGAAGAAAGAAAGAAAGAAAGAAAGAAAGAAAGAAAGGAAGGAAGGAGAAAAGGAAAGAAAGAAATAGAAAAAGAAAGAAAGATGGAAAGAAAGATAGAAAGAGAGATGGAAGGAAGAAAGAAAGAAAGAAAGAAAGAAAGAAAGAAAGAAAGAAAGAAAGAAAGAAAGAAAGAAAGAAAGAAAAAGATGGAGAGAGAGAGAGAGAGAGAGTCCTCGACTTATGACCACAACTGAGCGCCAAATTTCTCTTGTTAAGTGAGACAGTTGTTAAGCGAGTTTTGCCTCATTCTGTGACCTTTCTTGCCACAGTTGTTAAGTGAATCGCTGCACTGGCTAAATTAATAACATAATTGTTCATGCACTCTGGCTTCCCCTTTTTGTCAGAAGGTCACGAAAAGGGATCACGTGACACCCCCCAGGGACACCGCCACCATCGTAAATAGGAGTCAGTTGCCAAGCCTCCGAACTTTGATCACGGCACTGCGAGGAGACCACGACGGTCGTAAGTGTGAAAAATGGTCCTAAGTCACTTTTTTCAGGGACTTTGTTGTGACTTTGAACGGGCACTAAACGAACGGTTGTAGACGGTCTTGCGCTTGTTCAGGCTATACGTTGGGCACAAAAGAGTTTTTTTTTCCCCAGCACACACACACACACACACACACACACACACACCACAATCCTCACGTACGGAGCAGGACTTTGTTTAAACGCAGACTGCTTTTTTTACCCTGCTTGCCGGCTTAAAAAAAAACCCTAAAATGGGAATAAAAGCAGCTTTTCCTGAATGAACTTCCCACAAAGGTTTCTTTAGAAAACGCCAGTTCGGTTGTCGTTTTCCGTATGTGGCTAAACTTCGAGAGAGGCCTCCCCCCCCCCCCCCCGGAGAAAACGGACTAGACAAAACTTCCCTTCTTCAAGCTTGGATAAAGAATCCCATCTCTGTGTACACATTCGCAAAGTCGCACGCACAAATACAGAGGCGTTTCTCTCTTTTCCCCCCCTCTCCTCCCCTTTTCAAATTTGGAAAAGAAAGATGATGGACAGGTGACTCACCCTTTCCATCACTGTCACAAAGATGCAGAGCTGGGCCGTTCCCCTTCCTCCCTCCCTCTCTTTTTTCCTCTTTGGGCGCATTTTCTCCGCCAAGTCAGACTTGTGTGCGTGACATTTGTGGCAGAATCCTTTTTGGTGCCTATTGTTAAAAATTCCCATCCCTGGTCTCCTTTGGGCCAAAAAGCTGGTTGATCGCTTGCAGGCCAAGCCCCAGTTGGCATCGGCTACTTTTAGAGGTTGCTGCAATGGTGGGGAGGGTATTGTGTAGCCTTTGTGGGTGTGAGTGTCACTGGCACACAGAGGTGTCCAAAGAAAGGATGCACCAGGCTATTCTGTGAGTGTGCACAGGGCAGGGCGTTTTGCTATTCTGCATGGGCATGGGGAAGGGTGCTTCGCTTCTCTGCGTGTGAATGGGGCAGAGTGTTTTGCCACCCTGGGTGTACACGGGGAAGTGTGTTTTGATACCCTGGTGTTCACAGGGAAATGTGCTTCGCTTCTCTGGTGTGAATGGTGAAGTTGTTTTGATACCCTGGGTGTGCACGGGACAGTGTCTTACTACCCTGGGTGTGCACAGGACAGTGTGTTTCGCTTCTCTGGGTGTGAATGGGGAAGTGTGTTTTGATACACTGGGTGTGCATGGGGAGGTGTGCTTCACTTCTCTGGGTGTGAATGGGCAGTGTGTTTTGCTACCTTGGGTGTGCATAGGACAGTGTGTTTTGGTACCCTTGGTGTGCACAGGACAGTGTTTTACTACCCTGGGTGTGCACAGGACAGTGTGTTTCGCTTCCCTGGGTGTGCATGGGGCAGTGTGTTTTGATACCCTGGGTGTGCACGGGGAAGTATGCTTCACTTCTCTGAGTGTGTACAGGACAGTGTGTTTCGCTTCTCTGGGTGTGCACGGGGCAGTGTGTTTTGATACCCTGGGTGTGCACGGGGAAGTTGCTTCACTTCTCTGGGTGTGCACAGGACAGTGTGTTTCGCTTCCCTGGGTGTGCATGGGGCAGTGTGTTTTGATACCCTGGGTGTGCACGGGGAAGTATGCTTCACTTCTCTGAGTGTGTACAGGACAGTGTGTTTCGCTTCTCTGGGTGTGCACGGGGCAGTGTGTTTTGATACCCTGGGTGTGCACGGGGAAGTTGCTTCACTTCTCTGGGTGTGCACAGGACAGTGTGTTTCGCTTCCCTGGGTGTGCAGGGGGCAGTGTGTTTTGATACCCTGGGTGTGTATGGGGAAGTATGCTTCACTTCTCTGGGTGTGTACAGGACAGTGTGTTTCGCTTCTCTGGGTGTGCACGGGGCAGTGTGTTTTGATACCCTGGGTGTGTATGGGGAAGTATGCTTCACTTCTCTGGGTGTGCACAGGACAGTGTGTTTCGCTTCTCTGGGTGTGCTCGGAGCAGTGTGTTTTGATACCCTGGGTGTGCATGGGGAAGTATGCTTTACTTCTCTGGGTGTGTACAGGACAGTGTGTTTCGCTTCTCTGGGTGTGCACGGGGCAGTGTGTTTTGATACCCTGGGTGTGCATGGGGAAGTATGCTTCACTTCTCTGGGTGTGCACAGGACAGTGTGTTTCGCTTCTCTGGGTGTGCTTGGAGCAGTGTGTTTTGATACCCTGGGTGTGCATGGGGAAGTATGCTTTACTTCTCTGGGTGTGTACAGGACAGTGTGTTTCGCTTCTCTGGGTGTGCACGAGGCAGTGTGTTTTGATACCCTGGGTGTGCATGGGGAAGTATGCTTCACTTCTCTGGGTGTGCACAGGACAGTGTGTTTCGCTTCTCTGGGTGTGCTCGGAGCAGTGTGTTTTGATACCCTGGGTGTGCATGGGGAAGTATGCTTTACTTCTCTGGGTGTGTACAGGACAGTGTGTTTCGCTTCTCTGGGTGTGCACGAGGCAGTGTGTTTTGCTACTATGTGTGTTTTTAAAGTTTTTAAAGGAAAGATGCACAAGGCCGTCTGTTTTGCTTCTCTCTCCCTCCCCCCTCCTCCTTCCCCCCTCCCCTCCTCTCTCTGTGTGTCTGTGTGTGTATTTGTAAGGATGGCTACCCCTGCTTTTCCTCCCCAAGGCAGTGTGTGAGTGTCACAAAAGTCAAGATGGCGGCCACAGCAGTGTGAAACAAAATCCTACGCCTTTCTGGCACTTGGTGACGGGGCCTCCCCCTGAGAATCCAAAGCAAAAACCGGGAGAACATAATAGCCCCATGATAAATATTAGCCTTAGTACTAATATTTAACTTTGAATTGACTATCATTTCATCTTGGTTTATTTATTTATTACTTCTCTCCTTCTGGCTATTGAGGATTTACTTATTCTTTTCCTTTCCTATGACTACCTCGTTGAATCACAATGGGGGGGGGTCATTTCGGGGACCCGGCATATTGTTGGATCAAAGCCGCAGTACCTCCCTTGATCACTCGGTGGTGGCAAAAGACACTTAAACTCATTGGCACCCTCTGTTGGTCATCTAAATATTTGCAGCCCAAAACGGGTAACCCCAATCCAAATCAAGGAAGTGTCTTGGAGTCCTAGTGGACAATCACTTAGATATGAGCCAGCTGTGTGCTGCAGCTGCCCAAAAAGCCAACACAGTGCTGGGCTGCATGAACAGAGGGATAGAATCAAGATCATGTGAAGGGTTAATACCACTTTACAAGGCCTTGGTAAGGCCACACTTGGAATCCTGCATCCAGTTTTGGTCACCATGATGTAAAAAAGAGGTTGAGAGTCTAGAAAGAGTACAGAGAAGAGCAACAAAGAGGATCAGGGAACTGGAGGCTAAAACACATAAGGAACGGTGGCTGGAATTGGGTATGTCTAGTTTAAAGAAGAGAAGGACTAGGGGGGACAGGATAGCTATGTGCCAATATCTCAGGGGCTGCCCCAAAGAAGAGGGAGTCAAGCTATTCTCCAAAGCACCAGAGGGCAGGACAAGAAGCAACGGATGGAAACTAATCAAGGAGAGAAGCAACCTAAAACTAAGGAGAAACTTCCTGACAGTGAGAACAATTAACCAGTGGAACAACCTGCCTCCAGAAGCGGTGAATGCTCCAACACTGGAAGTTCTTAAGAAGAGACTGGACAGCCATTTGTCCAAAATGGTATAGGGTTTCCTGCCTGAGCAGGGGGTTGGACTAGAAGACCTCCAAGGTCCCTTCCAACATTATTATTATTATGGATCATCGCACAGTCAGCCAGATGTTCAGACTGGATCTGGCATTTTGTCTACCTATCGAGTCCTTACCCAGGATTTGGGATAGGCAGATGTGGATGTTTGATGGTATTACAGATCTCGTCGCAGGATGGAAGCAGTTCCTAGTAAGGCCGCCTTTTGCAATTGACTAATAGCGAATTTGTCAATGCCAATGGTGTTCAAGTGGTGCTCCAGTTGTTTTGGGATTGCACCCAAGGCGCCTATGACTATTGGTACTACCCTTGCTTGCTTTTGCCACAGTCTTTCTATTTCTATTTGTAGGTCTTTGTATTTTGTTATCTTCTCCAGTTCTTCCTCGTCTATTCTGCTGTCTCCATTATTATTATTATTATTATTATTATTATTATTATTATTATTATTATTATTACTACTACTACTACTACTATTACTATTACTATTATTATCTTAGAGCAGGGGTCTCCCACCTCCGGTCCGTGGATTGGTACCGGGCTGCGGCACACACCCTCCACTCCGTGGAAAACCCTCTCTCCACGGAACCGGTGGTCCCTGGCGCCCCAAAGATTGGGGTCCTCTGTCTTAGAGGTATCCAGGGGAGGGTCAAAAAAGTCACGAGGGCAGCAGCAACTGTGTGATCGAAGGCCCCTACACTTTTGCATCTATTGTGAGATGGAGCTTGGGTGACCCAGCCGTGGCTCCCATCTCAATTTTTCCCGACTTATCTCTTTTCGTTACTCAGGAAGCCTGGAGATTGCTCTCACCATTTTCATTTATTAAATGCATCTGTGATCCCATTTTCTAGCGAAGGGTCAGAATTTTAACGGGAAGCTTTCCGGTCAAAACAATTATTCTATAATGAGGAGAATTGTTTAAACCCTCCTTTAACTCCCTAGCTGAGTTGAGCTGACCTATCGACGAAGAATCTGTCTCTGGAACACCTCAGTTTGGGCTGCAATCATCTCGGCACCAGTTTTCCGACGTTTTTTGTTGTTGTTGTTGTTTTTTTCTTTTTCTTTAACACACATACCTTCCGATATACAGCGATGGTGCAATTTGTGCAGAATAAACACTGAAAGGATTGTTGTTGTTGTTAGTTGCGAAGTCGTGTCCGACCCATCGTGACCTCATGGACAACGTTCCTCCAGGCCTTCCCGTCCTCTACCATCTTCTGGAGTCCATTGAAGCTCACGCCTTCAGTGACTCCATCCATCCACCTCCTTCTCTGTCCTCCCCTTCTTCTCTTGCCCTCCATCTTTCCCAGCATCAGGCTCTTCTCCAGTGAGTCCTTCCTTCTCCTTAGGTGGCCAAAGTACTTGAGTTTCGACTTCAGGATCTGGCCTTCTAGAGAGCAGTTGGGGTTGATCTCCTCTAGGACTGACCGGTTGGATCGCCTTGCAGTCCAGGGGACTCGCAGGAGTCTTCTCCAGCACTGTAGTTCAATGGCCTCCATTCTTTGGCGCTCAGCCTTTCTTATGGTTCAACTTTCACAGCCATACATTGCAATTGGGAAAACCATGGCCTTGACTATACGCACTTTTGTTGGCAATTGAAAGGATAAGAGGATCAAATCTGGTCTGCAGATGTCCAGATGACCACTAGATGGTGGCAGAGGTAAGGTTTTTTTGGCATAACTTTGCTGCCATCTAGAGGCTATCTAGATGATTGCAGGACAGGAATCATCCCGTATTGGAGGGGCTGCCACAAAGGGGGGGGGTGTTCTACCTCTTCTCCAAAGCACCAGAGGGCAGGACAAGAAACAATGGTTGGAAACTAATCAAAGAGAGAAGCAATCTGAACTTAAGGAGAAATTTCCTAACAATAAGGACAATTAACCAGTGGAACAGCTTGCCACCAGAAGTTGTAGATGCTCCGTCACTGGAGGTTTTTAAGAAGAGACTGGACAGTCACTTGTCTGAGATGGTTTAGGTTCTCCTGCTTGAGCAGGGGACTGGACTAGAAGACCTCCAAGGTCCCTTCCAACTCTGCTATTCTATTCTATTCTATTCCTATTCCTATTCCTATTCCTATTTCTATTTCTATTCCAATATCTGTTTCTATTGTCTATGGAGATTCTCAGTCATCCAGGTCATGGTTATCCCAAAAGATGCTTTTTCAAGAGGCAACTGGACTTCTTTTGTTTTTCCTTCCAGATGTTTCGCTTCTCATCCAAGAAGCTTTTTCATTTCTGACTGGATGCTGGGGAATGGAAGAATTTATATTCCTGGTTGTTTTGGGATTGCACCCAAGGCGCCTATGACTATTGGTACTATCCTTGCTTGCCTTTGCCACAGTCTTTCTATTTCTATTTGTAGGTCTTTGTATTTTGTGACCTTCTCCAGTTCTTTATCGTCTATTCTGCTGTCTCCAGGCACTGCCACGTCCACTATCCAGACTTTTTTGTCTTTCTTATTGACAATTGTTAAGTCCGGGGTGTTATGTTGCAGATACTTGTCTGTTTGAATTCTGAAGTCCCAGAGCAGTTTAACTTTACCATTTTCTATGACTTTCTCTATTTTATGATCCCACCAGTTTTTACTTACAGGCAAATGATACTTTTTGCAGATCTTTTAATGCACCATTATTGCTACTTTGTCATGCCGCTGCTTGTAGTCAGTCTGTGCAATCTTCTTGCAACAGCTTACCAGGTGGTCCACTGTTTCTTCAGCTTCTTTGCATAGGCGGCACTTACTGTCTGTTGCTGTCTTCTCAATTTTGACTTTGTATGCATTTGTCCTTAAGGCTTGGTCTTGTGCAGCCAGAATTAGTCCCTCTGTCTCTTTCTTCAATTTTCCTGCTCTTAACCATTGCCAGGTCTTATTATTATCTGCTTTCCCAGCTATTTTTTTTAATGTATTGGCCATGTAGTGCTTTGTCTTCCCATGCCTCTATTCCAGCGGTTCTCAACCTATGGGTCGCGACCCCATTTGGGGTCGATCGACCTCTTTTATGGGGTCGCCAAAGGTGGCGATCCGCCATTTTGTCCCCTCCGGGGGCGCACTGCGCCTCCGGGGGGGCGGTGCCGCGCACGCGCGCCGCGCGTGGGGGCGGCGGCGCGCCTCCGGGGGGCGCCGCCGCGCATGCGCGCTGCGCGTGGGGCGGCGGCGCGCCTCCGGGAACGCCGCCGCGCATGCGCGCCGCGCGCGGGAGCCCGCCCTCATGCGCGCCGCACGCGCGGGGGCGCCACTGCGCATGCGCGCTGCGCGCGGGGGCCCCGCCCCCATGCACGCCGCGCGCGGGGGGGCAGCGCCGCGCATGCGCGCCGCGCGCGGGGGCCCGCCCCCATGCGCGCCGCCGCCGCGCATGCGCATAACCTTTGTGTG
>JAKSXO010000020.1:6630226-6652726 GCA_024509115.1 Crotalus helleri | reverse complement strand
AGAATAGAATAGAATAGAATAGAATAGAATAGAATAGAATAGAATAGAATAGAATAGAGTAGTAGAGTAGAGTGTAAAGTAAGAATAGAATAGAATAGAATAGAGCAGAGCAGAGCAGAGTAAGAATAGAATAGAATAGAATAGAGCAGAGCAGAGTAAGAATAGAATAGAATAGAATAGAGTAGTAGAGTAGAGTGTAAAGTAAGAATAGAATAGAACAGAGCAGAGCAGAGCAGAGCAAGAATAGAATAGAATAGAATAGAATAGAATAGAATAGAATAGAGCAGAGCAGAGTAAGAATAGAATAGAATAGAATAGAATAGAATAGAGCAGAGCAGAGTAAGAATAGAATAGAATAGAATAGAATAGAATAGAATAGAATAGAATAGAGTAGTAGAGTAGAGTGTAAAGTAAGAATAGAATAGAATAGAATAGAGCAGAGCAGAGCAGAGTAAGAATAGAATAGAATAGAATAGAGCAGAGCAGAGTAAGAATAGAATAGAATAGAATAGAGTAGTAGAGTAGAGTGTAAAGTAAGAATAGAATAGAACAGAGCAGAGCAGAGCAGAGCAAGAATAGAATAGAATAGAATAGAATAGAATAGAGCAGAGCAGAGTAAGAATAGAATAGAATAGAATAGAATAGAATAGAATAGAGCAGAGCAGAGTAAGAATAGAATAGAATAGAATAGAATAGAATAGAGTAGTAGAGTAGAGTGTAAAGTAAGAATAGAATAGAATAGAATAGAGCAGAGCAGAGCAGAGTAAGAATAGAATAGAATAGAATAGAGCAGAGCAGAGTAAGAATAGAATAGAATAGAATAGAGTAGTAGAGTAGAGTGTAAAGTAAGAATAGAATAGAACAGAGCAGAGCAGAGCAGAGCAAGAATAGAATAGAATAGAATAGAATAGAATAGAGCAGAGCAGAGTAAGAATAGAATAGAATAGAATAGAATAGAATAGAATAGAATAGAATAGAATAGAATAGAATAGAGCAGAGCAGAGTAAGAATAGAATAGAATAGAATAGAATAGAATAGAATAGAATAGAATAGAATAGAATAGAATAGAATAGAGTAGTAGAGTAGAGTGTAAAGTAAGAATAGAATAGAATAGAATAGAATAGAGCAGAGCAGAGTAAGAATAGAATAGAATAGAATAGAATAGAGTAGAGCAGAGTAAGAATAGAATAGAATAGAATAGAGCAGAGCAGAGTAAGAATAGAATAGAATAGAATAGAATAGAATAGAATAGTAGAGTAGAGTGTAAAGTAAGAATAGAATAGAATAGAACAGAGCAGAGCAGAGCAGAGCAGAGCAGAGCAAGAATAGAATAGAATAGAATAGAATAGAGCAGAGCAGAGTAAGAATAGAATAGAATAGAATAGAATAGAATAGAATAGAATAGAATAGAATAGAATAGAGTAGTAGAGTGTAGAGTAGAGTAAAGTAAGAATAGAATAGAATAGAATAGAATAGAGTTGAAAGGGACTTTGGAGGTCTTCTAGTCCAGCCTCCTGCTCAAGCAGGAGAACCTACACCATCTCAGACAAGTGGCTGTCCAGTCTCTTCTTTAAAAATCCCAGTGATGGAGCACCCACAACCTCTGGTGGCAAGCTGTTCCACTGGTTAATTGTCCTCACTGTTAGGAAGTTTCTCCTTAATTCCAGGTTGCTCCTCTCTTTGATCAGTTTCCAACTATTGTTTCTTGTCCTGCCTTCAGGTGCTTTGGAGAACAACGTGACCCCCTCGTCTTTGTGGCAGCCCCTCAAATATTGGAATACTGCTATCATGTCTCCCCTATTCCTTCTTTTCTTTAGACTAGCCAAACCCAAATCCTGCAGCCGTTCTTCACAGGTACGTGCCTCAGTGGAGAACGTCGTAATTGCCACATCGACATCATTTGCAGATTTTTTGTCCGTGGGGGATTCACATCATTAGGGAATACTGTAATTACTCCTGAATTGACGAGGAAAGAATTCCCACGAGTTGCAAAATTTGTAAAGAAAGATGTCGCGCGATTTGTGTAGTGCAGCCGTGGTATAATAATAAACCAGTCCGAATGTATGGCAGGGGTCCCCAACCTTGGCAACTGTAAGACCTGTGGACTTCGATTCCCAGAATTCCCCGTCGTAAGCCTGAGGAACGGTCGTAAGTCACCTTTTTCAGTGCCGTTGTAATTGCGAACGGTCAGTAAATGAACAGTAGAATTATAGAATATATGTGGGCATATGCACTAATAATAATAGAATATATGTGGCTATATGGGTATGTGCAATTTTTTTTGTCATATTTATGGAGTGTACATTGGAGGTGGTGACCCTTTGAGAGCTGAGTGCAATGAAATTTCATTTTAATGTATGCTGATTAATGTGGATGACAATGTAGTGACAATAAAGTTATTCTGTTCTGTTCTATTCTAGTCACTATATCCCAGTGATGGCGAACATTTTGGAGACTGAGCGCCCAAATTGCAACCTAAAACCCACATGTATCGTTGGGTGACAGTTGGGCATGGCCCAATTGGTGGGTGTGGCCCATTGGGTGGCGTGGCCCATTGGGTGGGCGTGGCTGCAGTGGTAACTGCAGACTGGGTGGGACTAAAAAGTTCAATCAATCCATTCCAACTTTGCGAAATCTTTCTTTCCCTTGAGAAGTTGAAATTGATTGATTGATTGAACCTTTTTTTTTTTGCACATGGCGGAGGCCGAAAGCGAAAAGGTTTTATAAAACCCAGCTGGAGGCCTAGGATTGGGGCGACAGCACGCGTGCCCCGAGAGAGGGCTCTGGGTTCACCACCACTGCTATATCCTATCCTCTCTCGTTATTCCATTCCATATTCTATTCTATTCTATTCTATTCTATTCTATTCTATTCTATCCTATCCTATTCTATTCTATTCTATTCTGTAATTCCATTCCATTCCATTCCCTATCGTATTGTATTGTATTGTATTGTATTCTATTCTATTGTATTCTATTCTATTCTATTCTATTCTATTCTATTCTTACTCTACTCTACTCTACTCTACTCTACTCTACTCTACTCTACTCTACTCTACTCTACTCTATTCTATTCTATTCTGTAATTCCATTCCATTCCATTCCATTCCATTCCCTATTGTATTGTATTGTATTGTTATTGTATTGTATTGTATTGTATTCTGTAATTCCATTCCATTCCCTATTCTATTCTATTCTATTCTGTTCTGTTCTATTCTGTTCTGTTCTGTTCTGTTCTACTCTACTCTACTCTACTCTACTCTACTCTACTCTACTCTACTCTACTCTACTCTACTCTACTCTACTCTATTCTGTAATTCTTATTCTATTCTATTCTATAGTTGAGGACTATTTTCAGATTCTGCTCAAACCTAGCCAACCAAGAAATCAATGACCGTTTCCAAGTCAGCTCCCCGTGTGCAGGCCGGCCAACTTCTCAGAAAGCCTAAAGCAAACTTCAGGCTCTCGTAAACATCAACTCTAGGGAAGGATGAACTGTAAAACCATTAAATTACTCTCTGGCTGAGATAAAAATCCGAACTGGAGAAAAAGTAATTGTCTACCACCCTCTACAACCATCTTGGCTAAGCCTAACCCCCATAGAGGTTACTCTTCAAATCTCCCAGCCCGCAAAACACAAATTTCCCCTTACCCATTGGGGAAACAGAATAACAGAATGGGAAGGTACCCCGGAGGTCATCTAGTCCAACCCCCTGCTCAGGCAGGAAACCCTACACCATTTCAGACAACTGGCTGTCCAGTCTCTTCTTAAAAACCTCCAGTGTTGGAACATCCACAACGTCTGGTGGCAGGCTGTTCCATTGGTTAATTGTTCTCACCTTTAGGAAGTTTCTCCTTAGTTCTAGGTTGCTTCTCTTCTTGATGTAGTTTCCATCCATTGCTTCCTGTCCTGCCTACAGGGGTTTTGCAGAATAAAGTCAGCGAATACAGGGCGTCCTCAACTTACAACAATTCACTTAGTGACCCTTCCAAGTTGCAACAGCATTGAAAAAGGGGACAGATGACCTTACATCAGTGGTTCTCAAACTTTTTAATGCCACGACCCCCAACCGGTCGTAAGTCGAGGACTACTCAACCGGTCTTAAATCGAGGACTATTCAACTGGTGCAGCACCGTTTGCAGAATGGGACTTTTGGCGGGCTCAGCAGGGCAGAGACAGCCTGGACAATTCCTATTGGCTTTTGAAAGCCAATAGAATTAGACTCTATTCAAGAGAGTCTATTCTATTGGCTTCAAAAGCCAATAGAATAAAAGGGAATAGCACAGCTAAGGAAAAGGGGGGGAAAAATGGCGGACTGCGTTGTTTGGCGACCCCTGTGAAATGGTCATTCGACCCCAAATGGGGTCCCGACCCACAGGTTGAGAACCACTGCCTTACCACTGCCGAGGGGCAGGCCATCTTCGGGGAACAAGGACCCGCTATGTTAGAGCGATTCCTTGTTCCGGCCCCTCAAAAGGCTCAGCCTGTAGTACTGGTGACAGGGGAGTACAGGGCCCTAATTGTAGGCTGCTGTTGCTTAATGCCAGGTCCGTTGTCAGCAAAGCCCCCCTTGTCCGTGATTTAATATTGGACGGCGGGGCGGACCTGGCATGTATAACCGAAACCTGGCTGGGCCCTGAGGGGGGTGTCTCCCTCTCGGAGATGTGCCCGGACGGGTTTGTGGTGCTTCATCAGCCTCGACATCAGGGCAGGGGTGGGGGAGTGGCAGTCATCGCTCGGAAGTCCTTGAGTCCTCGTGGGATTCCTGCCCCGGAGGTTGTTGGGTGTGAGTCCCTCCTATTGAAGTTGGGTTCACGGGTTCAGTTGGGCTTGTTGCTGACGTACCTACCTCCCAGCTGCGTTGCAACAGCCCTGCCTGCGTTGCTGGAGTCAGTAGCCGGGTTGGCGGTGGAGTTCCCCAGACTTATAGTACTGGGGGACTTTAACCTACCATCACTCGGCGATCACTCAGAGGCGGCACAGGAGTTCATGGCTTCCATGGCAACCATGGACCTGACCCAGGTAATTCAGGATCCGACCCATAGGGGTGGTCACACACTCGACCTTGTGTTTCTCTCGGGGCAATGGAGACATGATCTGGAATTAAGGGGAATAGAGATTTCGCCCTTGTCATGGACAGATCATTTCCTATTGAGGCTGGACTTCAGAGCATCACTCCCCCATCGCAGGGAGAGGGAACCGACTAGGTGGTTCCGCCCCAGGCGCCTAATGGACCCAGATCGGTTCCAGGAGGAGCTTGGGGAAATACCTGACTCCCTTGTCCACAACTCGTCCGGGTCCCTGGTTGCGGCCTGGAATGAGGCGGCGTCCGGGGCCCTGGATCGAATTGCGCCTTTGCGACCTCTCTGTGGTGGTGGTCCCCGGAGGGCGCCTTGGTTCACTGAGGAGCTCCGGGAGATGAAGCGCCACAAGAGACGTCTAGAGCGACGTTGGAGGGCCAGTAACTCTGAATCTGACCGATCACTATTAAGAGCCTATCTTAGGACTTATTTAGTGGCGATAAGAGCGGCAAAGCGTGTTCACTTTTCCGCACTTATTGCGTCCACAGAATCTCGCCCAGCCGCCTTGTTTAGGGTGACCCGCTCCCTTCTTAAAGTGGAGGAGGCGGAGGAACCCTTGCAGGGGAGAGCTGAGGAGTTTGCTCAGTTTCTTTCGGACAAAATCGCTCAGATTCAGAGGGACCTGGACTCTGACTGGGCAGTGCCAGCCGAGTTGCCAGGGGCTGGTCTTAGTCATATTATCTGGAGCGAGTTTGAGCCTGTGACCCCTGATGAAGTGGACAAGGCCGTGAGGGCAATGAATGCCGCCACCTGTTTATTGGACCCGTGCCCCTCCTGGCTGGTTTCGGCCAGTAGGGAGGTGACACGAGGCTGGCTCCAGGCGATAATTAATGCTTCCTTGATGGAGGGGTCTTTCCCGCAACCCTTAAAGGAAGCGGTGGTGAGGCCCCTCCTCAAGAAGCCTTCCCTGGACCCAGCTGTTTTGAAGAACTTTCGTCCCGTCTCCAACCTCCCCTTTGTGGGGAAGGTTGTAGAGAAGGTGGTGGCATCTCAACTCTTGCGATCCTTGGATGAAACCAATTACCTGGACCCTTTTCAATCTGGTTTCAGGCCCGGCTACAGCACTGAGACCGCTTTGGTCGCACTGACCGATGACCTCTGGCGAGCCCGGGATAGGGGTCATTCCTCTATCCTGGTGCTTCTTGACCTCTCAGCGGCTTTCGATACCATCGACCATGGTATCCTTCTGCGTCGTCTCGGAGAGGTGGGGGTGGGTGGCACTGTATTGCGGTGGTTCTCCTCCTACCTCTCTGACAGGTCGCAGTCGGTGTTGGCGGGCGGACAGAGATCGACCCCTAGGCGCCTCGATTATGGGGTGCCTCAGGGCTCGGTCCTGTCCCCCCTCCTTTTCAACATCTACATGAAACCGCTGGGTGAGATCATTCGGCGACACGGGGTGAGGTATCATCAGTATGCAGATGATACCCAATTATATATCTCCACCCCGTGCCCTTTCAGTGAAGCGGTCGACGTGATGTGCCGGTGCCTGGAAGATGTGAGGGTCTGGATGGGGGTGAACAGGCTTAGACTCAACCCTGACAAGACCGAGTGGCTCTGGGTCCTGCCTCCCAAAGGCCAACTGGATGGTCCATCTTTAGTCCTGGGGGGGGGCAAATTTACCTCCCTCAGTGCAGGCACGCAACTTGGGTGTCCTCCTAGACTCACAGCTAAATCTGGAACAACATCTATCAGCTGTGGCCAGGGGGACCTTTGCACAGGTTCGCCTAGTGCACCAGTTGCGGCCTTATTTGGACCGGGAGGCTTTACTCACAGTCACTCATGCCCTTGTCACCTCAAGACTGGATTACTGCAATGCGCTCTACATGGGGCTACCCTTGAAGAGCGTTCGGAGGCTGCAGTTGGTTCAGAACGCAGCCGCGAGAGCGATTGTGGGCGCGCCAAGGTACGCCCACGTGTCACCTATCCTCCGCGAGCTGCACTGGCTTCCTGTGGGTCTCCGGACGCAATTCAAGGTGTTGGTTATCACCTTTAAAGCCCTTCATGGCATAGGGCCAGGTTACTTACAAGACCGCATTCTGCCGCATAGCTCCCAGAGACCGGTGAGGTCCCATAGATTGGGCCTCCTTCAGGTCCCGTCGGCCAGACAATGTCGGCTGGCGGGCCCTCGGGGAAGGGCCTTTTCTGTGGTGGCTCCGACCTGGTGGAACCAACTTCCCCCCGAGGTTCGAACTACTCCCACCCTGCCGGCCTTTAAGAAGGCTGTTAAAACCCTCCTGTTCCGGCAGGCCTGGGGCTGATGTCCCCGGGGGGCCGGGATATGACCGGACTCGCAGTATGATCGCAGTATGATTGTATTATTTTATTATTTTATTGTTTTTTGACTGTTTTTTAACTTTGTACGCCGCCCTGAGTCCTTCGGGATTGGGCGGCATATAAATATTAAAAATAAATAAATAAATAAATAAATACATGATCAGGGGATCAAAATTCAGATGCTTGGGCACCTGAGTTCTGTTTCACGTATCAGAATAGAAATAGTGCTGTAAGGGACCTTGGAGGTCTTCTAGTCCAGCCCCCTGCTCATGCAGGAGAAGCTATCCTATTTCATTACGACGGTCGCAGTGTGTCCCCAGGGGGGTCACCAGATTCCCCCCTTGGCAGCCTTCTGACAAACAAAGTCCCTGGGGAGGAGACGGATTCGTTTAACGACGGCGTGACTCACTTAGTAACTGCAGTGATTCACTTAACAACTGTATCAAGGGAGGTTGTAAAACGGAGCAAAACTCACTTAACAAGGGTCTTGGGCTCCATTGTGGTCCACCTGGGTTTCTGGACCGAGCGAGTCTCTGGGGTGAAGTTGAGACACACACACACACACACACACACACACACACACACACACACACACACACACACAGACGTCTCTGGGGCCAGATCCTTTCGGCTCTGATTATCCTTTTCCATTCCGAGCGACGGCACCGATATTTAAAAATATCTCCTAATTTTTTTTTTCTTTCCCCGTCTTTCCCCGCCTGCTCGGCCGAAGCTGCAGATCTCACAAGCCCCCCATTTCTCTCCTCTCCCTATAATTAGCATTGTTTCTGCTGGCAGACGACAGTCTGGAGTGGAAACCGTGTTTCCTTAATTAAAACAATTAATTGGAGCAGGGGGGAAGGGGAGAGTGAGACGGGGGGGGGGGAGTGGACTTTCTTTTAAAATGGGAAGAGCGTCACAAAGGGGTCTATGAGGAGTCCCCAAGAGCTGAACGGGGGGGGGGGGCTGGAAGTCCTTGACTTATGACCACGATTGAGCCCACAAATTCTGTGGTTAGCGGTAAAAGGAAAACAGGTGGTTATTCTATTCTATTCCATCCCATAATTCTGTTCTATTCTATTCCATTCCGTTCCATCCCATTCTATTATTATTTTGTTCTTCTCTTCTCTTCCCTTCCCTTCCCTTCCATTCTATTATTATTTTGTTAGTCTATTCTATTCTATTCTATTCTATTCTATTCTATTCTATTCTATTCTATTCTATTCTATTCTATTCTATTCTATTCTTCTATTCTATTCCATTGTATTCCATTCCATTCCATTCTATTATTATTTTGTTCTTCTCTTCGCTTCTCTTCTCTTCTCTTCTCTTCCCCTCCCTTCCCTTCCCTTCCCTTCCCTTCCCTTCCATTCCATTCCATTCCATTCTATTATTATTTTGTTATTCTATTCTATTCTATTCTATTCTATTCTATTCTATTCTATTCTATTCTATTCTATTCTATTCTATTCTAATCTATTCTATTCTATTCTATTCTATTTTCTACTCTATTCTATTCTATTCCATTCCATTCCATTCTATTATTATTTTGTCATTCTATTCTGTTCTTGTTTTCCGGTTGGGTGTTATTTTTGGAAAATAGGGTACAAACCAGGAAAACTGACTGCAGAAAATGTCTATGGACATTCTCAGTCATCCAGGTCCAGCTGCCGACTAACTCAGCGAGGTCCCACATAGCCGGATGCATCCCAGCATGGCTGGTTTCCCTCCCCCTCCCCGTCCCATCCCTCCTGGCCTCGCATGCTCTCTTTTTCCTGGGCACGACCCACTGCATCGCCTCTTCATCCGTCGACCGGCCGTCCAGCTCAGAGGCAGCTTCTCTGAACTGCTGGGGGCGGGTTGCGGAGCCCCAGAGTGTGTTGGTCGAGGGGCTGGCAGGCTGTGACTGCTAACAGACACTGTGAGCCCCCCCCCATGTGCTGGCTGGCCTCTGTGTGCGGGGGCCGATGGTGTCAGGCAACAGTGGCCCCTGCCTCGCCTTGCCCTGTGACAATGGCACCCCTGCCCTGCCTCGCCTCTCCTCACCTCACCCTGCAGGACAAACCACCTGCCCACCGCCCCACCTGCCAGAGACCCCCTGGATCTCCCCAACCCTGCCCGGCCCCCACAGGCATCCCTCCCCACGAGCAACAGCGAGGTGACCATGCCCACCTTGGCCACACCCACCCAATCTGCCATGACCACCACAGCCACGCCCACCCAGTGGGCCACGCCCACCTGGCACCCGGCGATAAATAAGTGGGTTTTGGGTTGCAGTTTGGGCACTCGGTCTCTAAAAGGTTCGCCACCACTGCCCTACACCATTTCAGACAAATGACCCTTTGAACAACCATTTGGAGTTACAACGAGTGATCCATCACAATAATATAAGGCGGGCTATCAATAAATATAAATAAGATAGCCCGCCTGGTTTTTTTTTGTTTTGTTTCCCCCCCCCCCCCGTCAAGCATTCACTTTTGTCTTACCCCTTTTTTTAATTAGGGGTTTTTGTTTTTGCTTTTTGGGGGTGGGGGGGGCGTAGCACCTTGCAAACTCGGCTTAATTGATCGGGCGAGCCAGCCTGCAAACCTTGAAAATTAGGTTAACCAAGAAACATGTTCTGGTTCCAGCCAGTAAATCATTATAAACCAAGGTGCTTCTGAGCAAATGCAGGACACTTTTATGACCCAGCAGCCCCGGGTGTGTGTGTGTGTAGGAGACTGAAGCTTGTGGTCGAGTCAGGGCCTCTGTTAAATGAATCGTGCAGTCGTTAAGCGAATCTAGCTTCCCCCCTCCATTGTCTTTGCTTGTCAGAAAGTGCTGGGAAGGTTACAGATGGTGATTACCTGATTGCTTCCTTTTCCCCTTCCCCTTCTCTTAATAATAATGATGATGATGATGATAATGATGATGATGATGATGATGTTGGAAGGGACCTTGAAGGTCATCAAGTCCAACCCCGTGCTCAGGCAGGAAACCCTATACCATTTCGGACAAATGGCTGTCCAGTCTCTTCTTAAAAACTTCCAGTCTTTATCCATTTACTCCCTTTCCTTAAATAGGAGCCAGCCATGTGCTGCAACTGCCAAAAAAGCCAATACAGTGCTAGGCTGCATTAACAGAGGGATAGAATCAAGATCACGTGAAGTGTTAATACCAATTTACAATGTCTTGGTAAGGCTACACTTGGAATCCTGCATCCAGTTTTGGTCACCATGATGTAAAAAAGATGTTGAGACTCTAGAAAGAGTGCAGAGAATAGCAACAAGGATGATCAGGGGACTGGAGGCTAAAACATATAAGGAACAGTTGCTGGAATTGGGTATGTCTAGTTTAATGAAGAAAAGGACAAGGGGGGACATGATAGTAGTCTTCCAGTATCTCAGGGGCTGCCCCAAAGAAGAAGGAGTCAAGCTATTCTCCAAAGTCCTGAAGGCAGGACAAGAAGCAACGGATGGAAACTAACCAAAGAGAGAAGCAACCTAGAACTAAGGAGAAATTTCCTGACTGTTGGAACAATTAACCAGTGGAACAACCTGCCTCCAGAAGCGGTGAATGCTCCAACACTGGAAGTTTTTCAGAAGAGACTGGACAGCCATTTGTCTGAAACGGTATGGGGCTTCTTGTTCGTTACGGATTGTTCTTTTCAAACATCTGAATGTTTGAATGGCTCTAATACCATTTTCTATACCTCTAATACCATTTTCTTGAGCACAGGTTCTCTTCAGGGCTGTGTCTTAAGTCCGCTGCTGTTCACCCTGTTGACCCATGACTGTTGTGCTAGGTTTGCCACCAACCATATTGTGAAGTTTGCAGATGATACAACAGTAGTGGGCCTTATTCAGGATGACAAGGTGGAAGCTTACCGCAAGGAGGTTGAAAGGTTGGTGAACTGGTGTAAGGAGAACAGCCTAGTTTTAAATACCAGAATAACCAAAGAGATCATTGTTGATTTCAGAAAAGGCAGGCACAGCTACACTTCTCTGTGCATTAATGATTCACCTGTGGAGAGGGTTACCAGCATCAAATTCCTGGGTGTGCAGCTAACAAGTAGGCTGACTTGGTCGCTCAACAGTGAGAAACTGGTGAAGCGGGCACAGCAGCGCCTGCATTTTCTGCGCCGCATGAAAAAAGCACATCTTTCTTCCCCTGGCCTGACCACTTTCTACAGGGGGACGATCGAGAGCATCCTGTCATACAGCATCACAGTCTGGTTTGGAGGCATCCCTGCTTCAGATAGGAAGGCGGTGCAGAGAGTGGTGAGGACTGCAAAAAAGACTGTTGGCAGTTCCCTCCTTCCCTCCCATCCAGGACATGGCGCAGAAGCGCTGTTTGAGCAGGGTCCGTAAGATTATCTGGGACACCACACATCCTCTTCACAACCTGTTTTCTTTGTTACCTTCTGTGAGGAGGGGGCTTCGTGGTATCCAAAGCAGAACATCGAGATTCAGCCAAAGTTTATTTATTTATTTATTTATGAGACTTATATACCGCTTTAAGTGCGAGCACTCTCTAAGCGGTGTACACCAGTAAGCAATGTATATATATATTTACATTGCCCCCAACAATCTGGGTCCTCATTTTACCTACCCCGGAAGGATGGAAGGCTGAGTCAACCTTGAGCCGGTGAGACTTGAACCGCTGACCTGCTGAACACAGTCAGCTAAAGTGGCCTGCAGTACTTGCACTCTAACTGCTGCGCCACCTCGGCTCTTTCATTCCATACCGCATTAACCTTGCGAACTCTCAAGCTTCCTCCTTCCGTTATATATTCAAGATGGACAATATTTAATATTTATTTGCTACGTATATGTAGAGGTGTGGGTCTATACATATGTTGTTCATAGTATGTTTAGGTGTGTGTCATGTATGTGTTTCACTTTGAGAGCGGGCAACTAAATTTCATTTCTGATGTGTGCCATTATGCCCACAGTGTAAAAATGACAATAAAGGTTATCTTATCTTGTCTTGTCTTGTCTTGCCTTGCCTTGTCTTACCTTACCTTACCTTACCTTACCTTTTATCTTATCTTATCTTATCTTATCTTATCTTATCTTATCTTATCTTATCTTATCTTATCTTAGTAATAGTAGTAAAGTTGGAAGGGACCTTGGAGGTCATCTAGTCCAACCCCCTGCTCAGGCAGGAAACCCTGCACCATTTCGGACAAATGGCTGTCCAGTTTCTTCTTAAAAACTTCCAGTGTTGGAGCATTTACCGCTTACCTTACCTTACCTTACCTTATCTTTTATCTTATCTTACTTTACCTTACCTTACCTTACCTTATCTTATCTTATCTTATCTTATCTTTTATCTTCTTACCTTACCTTACCTTATCTTTTATCTTATCTTACCTTATCTTACTTTATCTTATGTTATGTTTTATCTTATCTTATCTTACCTTACCTTACCTTACCTTATCTTATGTTATGTTTTAACTTATCTTACCTTACCTTACCTTATCTTATCTTTTATCTTATCTTACCTCACCTTACTTTATCTTATGTTACGTTTTATCTTATCTTACCTTACCTTATCTTTTATCTTCTTACCTTACCTTACCTTACTTTATCTTTTATCTTATCTTACCTTACCTTACTTTATCTTATGTTATGTTTTAACTTATCTTACCTTACCTTACCTTACTTCACTTTATCTTATCTCTGCAGATGGAGTGGAGTGATTTATTTTTGTCCCAGAGGCGGAAACTAAATTATCCTAGGCCTTCAAACAGAAGCCAGGGAGGCAGCTCGATTTTTGGATGCCCAGGGGTTGGGCTTGATGACCTCACGGAGCCCCTTCCAGCTAATACCATGATTCTACACAACGGGGCAAAGATTTGGCAGCGTTCAGCCGTAGACACGGACCTTGCCTAAAGCAGGGACCGTGAGACCAGTTTAGATTTTCAAAAGGGAAGTAAAAACCCCTAACCAGACTCCTGGCTTTGTTCTAGAAAAGAAGGAGAGGGAAGCAGATTTGAAGGGAAAGAAAGGAAAGGAGAGCTGAAAATAAAGCAGAGCTCCTGAGGGTGGGAAGGGTTGAGTGGTGAGAGAATTTGACCGGCTCAGGGGGGAACCTTCCCAGGCTGCTGTTACTCGTTACACTGATCAATGGATTGGGTGAGATTGCTTCAGAGACAAGTCTTTTAAAAATTGTAGGACTTTGAATAGGTTGAGGGAGAGGAGGGGAGGGGAGAGGGAGGGAGGAGAGGAGAGGAAGAGGGAGGGAAGGAAGGAGAGAAGATGGAAAAGAAAAAGAAAGAAGGAAGGAAGACAGGAGGAAGGAGAGGAGAAGGGAGAGGGAGAGAGGAAGGAGAGGAGGAGAAGAGAGGGAGGAGGAGGGAGGGAAGGAAGGAGAGGAAGAGGGAGGGAGGGAAGGAGAAAAGATGGAAAAGAAAAAGAAAGAAGGAAGGAAGACAGGAGGAAGGAGAGAAGGGAGAGGGAGGGAGGGAAGGAGGAAGGAGAGGAGAGGAGGAGGGAGGGAAGGAGAGAAGATGGAAAAGAAAAAGAAAAGAAGAAGGAAGGAAGACAGGAGGAAGGAGAGGGGGAGAGGGAGGGAGGGAAGGAGGAAGGAGGGAGGAGGGAGAGAAGGAGAAGATGGAAAAGAAAAAGAAAGAAGAAGGAAGAAAGACAGGAGGGAGGGAGGAAGGAGAGGAGAGGGGAGGGGAGAGGGAGAGAAGATGGAAAAGAAAAAGAAAAAAGAAGGAAGGAAGACAGGAGAGAGGGAGGGAGGAAGGAAGGAAAACAGGAGGAAAGGAGAGAAGAGGATGGGGAAAAGGAAGAAGGAAGGAAGAAGGAAGGAAGGAAGGAAGGAAGGAAGGAAAAAGAGGGAGGAAAGGGAGGGAGAGGAAAGAAAGAAAGGAAGGAAGAGAAAGAAAGACAGACAGACAGGCGGGAGGCAGGGAGGGAAGGAGGGAGGGAGAGGAGAGATGGAAAAGAGAAAGGAAGAAATAAATAAGAAAGAAGAAAGAAAAAAGAGAAAGGAGGGAGGCAGGGAGGGAGCGAGAGGAGAGATGGAAAAGAGAAAGAAAGGAAGAAATAAATAAGAAAGAAAGAAAAAGAAAGAAAGAAGAAAGAAAGAAAGGAGAAAGAAAGGAAGAAATAAATAAGAAAGAAAGAAAAAAGAAAAAGAAAAAAGAAAGAAAGGAAGGAAGGAAGAAATAAGAAAGAAAGAAAGATAGGGAGGCAGGGAGGGAGCGAGAGGAGAGATGGAAAAGAGAAAGAAAGGAAGAAATAAATAAGAAAGAAAGAAAAAGAAAGAAAGAAGAAAGAAAGAAAGAAAGAAAGAAAGAAAGAAAGAAAGAAAGGAGAAAGAAAGGAAGAAATAAATAAGAAAGAAAGATAGGGAGGCAGGGAGGGAGCGAGAGGAGAGATGGAAAAGAGAAAGAAAGGAAGAAATAAATAAGAAAGAAAGAAAAAGAAAGAAAGAAGAAAGAAAGAAAGAAAGAAAGGAGAAAGAAAGGAAGAAATAAATAAGAAAGAAAGAAAGATAGGGAGGCAGGGAGGGAGCGAGAGGAGAGATGGAAAAGAGAAAGAAAGGAAGAAATAAATAAGAAAGAAAGAAAGAAAAAAGAAAGAAAGAAAAAAGAAAGAAAGGAAGGAAGAAATAAATAAGAAAGAAAGATAGGGAGGCAGGGAGGGAGCGAGAGGAGAGATGGAAAAGAGAAAGAAGGGAAGAAATAAATAAGAAAGAAAGAAAAAGAAAGAAAGAAGAAAGAAAGAAAGAAAAAGAAAGGAGAAAGAAAGGAAGAAATAAATAAGAAAGAAAGAAAGAAAAAAGAAAGAAAAAAAAGAAAGAAAGGAAGGAAGAAATAAATAAGAAAGAAAGAAAGATAGGGAGGCAGGGAGGGAGCGAGAGGAGAGATGGAAAAGAGAAAGAAAGGAAGAAATAAATAAGAAAGAAAGAAAAAGAAAGAAAGAAGAAAGAAAGAAAGAAAGAAAGGAGAAAGAAAGGAAGAAATAAATAAGAAAGAAAGAAAGAAAGATAGGGAGGCAGGGAGGGAGCGAGAGGAGAGATGGAAAAGAGAAAGAAAGGAAGAAATAAATAAGAAAGAAAGAAAAAGAAAGAAAGAAGAAAGAAAGAAAGAAAGAGAAAGAAAGAAAGGAGAAAGAAAGGAAGAAATAAATAAGAAAGAAAGAAAGATAGGGAGACAGGGAGGGAGCGAGAGGAGAGATGGAAAAGAGAAAGGAAGAAAAAAAGAAAGGAGGGAAGGGAGGAAGAAGGTTAAGCAAAAAACTCAGATCGGAAACAGCAAATGAAACCTTTATCGCACCGGGTAACACTTATCAAACCTTTCTCCACCTCCACGGAAAGCAACTTCTCCTGTAGCAACTGTGCAGTAGGTCTCTCTTCCATGCAGGGGTTTAAATCAGGTATAATAGACTCTTTCCATAAAAAGTATCTTTATATTTCAGTGGGTGCCCAGTTTTCAGACAAGAGGTGAATTAAACATACCTGCCCTCCTTTCCCAACAGCCCATTAACAACTTTATGAATATTAAACCAAATTAGAAACTGCAACAAGTCCAACAGTTAGGATAATGTCCTCGCCAAAAGATTTAATTTCCAGCATACAGAAAAATCTGGCTTGCCCGTCTCACCGTCAGAGGTGTCCGATAAACATGAAAAAGAATATTTCACTCTATTAATTATACCTGAAGATCATAGAATATTGATTTAGCATTCTTTAACATTCTAGTGGTCCATTGATTTGTTCAGATATCCCCAGTCTATTTTTTCCCTAAATTACTTGCCTGTTTCCAATATCGATTCTCGTAAAACTTTTTAATTATCCATACCAATTTGAGAGCTTTCAAAAGTTTTTCCAATGATATTAATAGTTCAGGAGTTTGGAACATTGCTAATGAGGCAGACCCAGATTGCTAAATTGCAAAATATTAATAATAAGAAAGGGAGGGAGGAGGAGAGAGGGAGGAAGGAAGGAAGGAAGGAAGGAAGGAAGAAGATGGAAGTGAGAGAAGGAAGGGAGGGAAGAAATGAGAAGGAAGGAAGGAAGGAGGGAAGGAAGGAAGGAAGGAAGGAAGGAAGGAAGGAGTAGTGGAGAAAGAGAAGGAAGAAAGAAAGGAAGGAAGCAAGAGAAGGAGGGAGGGAGGAAAAATGGAGGGAGGAAGAAAGAGAAAGAGGAGGGAGAGAGGAAGGAAGGAGAAATGGAGGGAGAAAGAGAAGGAAGGAAGGAAGGAAGGGAAGGAGGGAGGGAGGAGAAATGGAGGGAGAGAAGGAAGGAAGGAAGGAAGGAAAGGAGGGAGGGAGGAGAAATGGAGGGAGGGAAGGAAGGAAGGAAGGAAGGAAGGAAAGGAGGGAGGGAGGAGAAATGGAGGAAGGGAGAAAGAGAAGGGAGGGAGGGAGGAAATTGTAGACAGCCTGGTTTATTTACTGCAAAGTGGAAAATATTTTAAAAGACTAATTAATAATGAGCTGATCCAAAATATCCATTTCATTTTTTTTAACTGTGAACTCGAAAAGAGAGATAAACCACCAGGGGTGTCTCTTATCTCTTATCACTGAGAAGCACTGAGTATATTTATGAATTCCTTTGAATCACTACATTTCTTTTTCCCAATATGCTCCTGAGGATTTTAAACCGTCTCTTGATTCTAAAATTAACCTGAGATACATTGCAAAAAAAAAAAAAAATTGTCCTTCCTCAGCAAAGAAATCTTCCTTGGCCTAGCCCAGGGGTAGGCAACCTTGGCTCTTTTATGACTCGTGGACTTCAACTCCCAGAATCCCTCAGCCAGCATGGCTCAGCTTGGAAACCTCTTCTTTTCCCCTCAGCGTGGCTGGCTGAGGAATTCTGGGAGTTGAAGTCCACGAGTCATAAAAGAGCCAAGGTTGCCTACCCCTGAATCTAGGTGAATCTATTGTCCGTCTGTCCATCCGTCCATCCGTCTATCTATCTATCTATCTATCTATCTATCTATCTATCTATCTATCTATCTATCTATCTATCTATCTATCTATCTATCTATCTATCTATCTATCTATCTATCTATCTATCTATCTATCTATCTAGGTGTATCTATTGTACGTCCGTCTATCTATCTATCTATCTATCTATCTATCTATCTATCTATCTATCTATCTATCTATCTATCTATCTATCTATCTATCTACCTACCTACCTACCTACCTACCTACCTACCTACCTACCTACCTACCTACCTACCTACCTATCTATCTATCTATCTATCTATCTAGGTGTATCTATTGTACGTCCGTCCGTCTATCTATCTATCTATCTATCTATCTATCTATCTATCTATCTATCTATCTATCTATCTATCTATCTATCTATCTATCTATCTATCTATCTATCTATCTATCTATCATCTATCATCTAGGTCAGGGATAGGCAGCCTTGGTTCTTTTAGAACTCGTGGACTTCAACTCCCAGAATCCCTCGGCCAGCCTGGCTCAGCTTGGAAACCTCTCCCTTTCCCCTCAGCGTGGCTGGCTGAGGAATTCTGGGAGTTGAAGTCCACGAGTCATAAAAGAGCCAAAGTTTCCCTCATGCTGGCTCAGGAATTCTGGGAGTCATAAAAGAGCCAAGGTTGCCCACCCCTGACCTAGTGAATCTAAGATACGGGGGGAGGGGGGTGTCCTCAGGTTACGACCACAACTGAGCCCAAAATTTCTGTCGCTGAGGTGAAGTCAGCTTTCCCTCACTTTACGACTCTCCTTGCCACAGAGGTGAAGCGCATCACTGCCATTGTCACACGAATTGTGCGGTCATTAAACAAATCAGGCTTTCCCTTTGTCAAACGGTCGCAAAAGGGGATCACGTGACAACCCCCCCATGGACTCTGCAACCGTCGTAAATATGAATCAGATGCTGAGCGCCCAAATTTCAATCACGCGTTCATGGGGGACGCTGCAACAAGTGTGAAAAACAGTCCTCGGTCACTTTTTTCAGAGCCGTTGTAACTTCGAGGACTACCTATATTAAAATCAATTCCAAAAAAATGTACCCCATTTTTTTTTAAAAAAAAAAACCCAATATCCCTAGAAATCGAGAACCGATAGAAAATATGTAAAATTTATCCCATTTCATAGCCTAAGATGGTTTGTCTGGTATTTCTACGTTTTTTTTTTTTTTGGTCAGCACGTCGATTATCATCATCAATGAGGCAAAGAACGTTGTTGGCATACAACAATAAGTTGCGTTCCAACCCAGACACCTTGAAAGCCAACAATGTCCTTAGACTGCTCGTAAAACAGTCCATTAGCTCCAAAGTCAAATTAAATAAAAAGCAGAGAATGAACCTTAAGAGCATCAGGATTACAGGTGACAGGAGCTTCAAACCAGAGAGAGAGATGAAATTGGCAAGATTCTGGCAGGGGATGTTACGATCAAAAGGCTGCCCTACTTGTCGAGGCAGTGTATCTATCAAAACCCTGGTTTGATCAGGGTTGCAGGCTTTTGGCCTCCTTTGCAAAGCGACAAATGCCAGTGCCTGGAAGTGATGATTAGAACAGAACAGAATGGAATAACAGAGTTGGAAGGGATCTTGGAGGTCATCTAGTTCCTCAGCAAAGAAATTTTTCTTGGCCTAGTGCAGGGGTAGGCCACCTTGGCTCTTTTATGACTCGTGGACTTCAACTCCCAGAATTCCTGAGCCAGCCATGCTGAGGGGAAAGGGAGAGGTTTCCATGCTGAGCCAGGCTGGCTTAGGAATATTGGGAGTTGAAGTCCACGAGTCATAAAAGAGCCAAGGTTGCTTACCCCTGACTTGGATCCAACATATCAACATGCAAGAAACAGGAGGTAGGCAACCTTGGCTCTTTTATGTTTGGTGGACTTCAACTCCCAGAATTCCTGAGCCAGCCATGCTGAGGGGAAAGGGAGAGGTTTCCATGCTGAGCCAGGCTGGCTCAGGAATATTGGGAGTTGAAGTCCACGAGTCATAAAAGAGCCAAGGTTGCTTACCCCTGACCTGGATCCAACATATCAACATGCAAGAAACAGGAGGTAGGCAACCTTGGCTCTTTTATGTTTGGTGGACTTCAACTCCCAGAATTCCTGAGCCAGCCATGCTGAGGGGAAATGGAGAGGTTTCCATGTTGAACCATGCCAGCTCAGGAATTCTGGGAGTTGAAGTCCACAAGTCATAAAAGGGCCAAGTTTGAAGACCCCTGGCCTATACCATCTCAGACAAATGGCTGTCGAGTCTCTTCTTAAAAACTTCCAGTGTTGGAGCATTCACCGCTTCTGGAGGCAGGTTGTTCCACTGGTTAATTGTTCTCACTGTCGGGAAGTTTCTCCTTAGTTCTAGGTTGCTTCTCTCCTTGGTTAGTTTCCATCCATTGCTTCTTGTCCTGCCTTCAGGCACTTTGGAGAATAGCTTGACTCCCTCTTCTTTGGGGCAGCCCCTGAGGTACTGGAACATGGTTATCATGTCCCCCCTCGTCCTTCTCTTCATTAAACTAGACATCCCCAATTCCAGCAACCATTCTTCATATGTTTTAGCCTCCAGAAGGAGGAGAAGGAGAAAAAGAAGGAGTGGTGGAGAAGGAGAAGAAGGAGTAGTGGAGAAGGAGGAGGAGGAGGAGTGGTGGAGAAGGAGGAGAAGGAGTGGTGGAGGACAAGAAGGAGAAGAAGGAGTGGTGGAGAAGGAGAAGAAGGAGTGGTGGAGAAGGAGGAGAAGGAGTGGAGGAGGAGGAGGAGTGGTGGGGAAGGAGAAGAAGGAGAAGGAGGAGGAGTGGTGGAGAAGGAGAAGGAGTGGTGGAGAAGGAAGAGAAGGAGGAGTGGTGGAGAAGGAGGAGAAGAAGAAGGAGTGATGGAGAAGGAGGAGAAGGAGAAGGAGTGGTGAGGAGGAGAAGGAGAAGAAGAAGGGATGGTGGAGAAGGAGAAGGAGAAGGAGTGGTGGAGAAGGAGGAGAAGGAGAAGAAGGAGTGGTGGAGGAGGAGGAGAAGGAGAAGAAGAAGGAGTGGTGGAGGAGGAGAAGAAGAAGAAGCAGTGGTGGAGAAGGAGAAGGAGAAGGAGTGGTGGAGAAGGAGGAGAAGGAGTGGTGGAGAAGGAGAAGAAGGAGAAGGAGTGGTGGAGGAGGAGGAGAAGAAGAAGGAGTGGTGGAGGAGAAGGAGTGGTGGAGAAGGAGAAGAAGGAGTGGTGGAGGAGGAGGAGAAGAAGAAGGAGTGGTGGAGGAGAAGGAGAAGAAGAAGCAGTGGTGGAGAAGGAGAAGGAGTGGTGGAGAAGGAGAAGAAGAAGGAGTGATGGAGAAGGAGGAGAAGGAGTGTTGGAGAAGGAGAAGAAGGAGAAGAAGAAGGAGTGGTGGAGAAGGAGGAGAAGGAGTGTTGGAGAAGGAGAAGAAGGAGAAGAAGAAGGAGTGGTGTAGAAGTAGAAGGAGTGGTGGAGAAGGTGGACAAGGAGAAGGAAAAAGAGTGGTGGAGAAGGAGAAGGAGGAGAAGGAGGAGTGGTGGAGAAGGAGGAGAAGGAGTGGTGAAGGAGAAGGGGAAGAATAAGGAGTGGTGGAGAAGGAGAAGAAGAAGCATGGAAGAGAAGGAGTGGTGGAGGAGAAGGAGAAGGAGTGGTGGAGAAGGAGAAGAAGAAGAAGGGGTGATGGAGAAGGAGAAGAAGAAGGAGTGGTGGAGAAGGAGGAGAAGGAGAAGGAGTGGTGAAGGAGGAGAAGGAGGAGGAGGGTGGATTATTATATTGTAAGATAATAAAGGAATTCCACCAAAGTTGAAACAGGGAACAAATTTGAGTGTCCCATCCCAGTGGAATTCCAGATAGAACAGCAATCTCATAGCGACCGGTGACTAGAGTATGTCTTTCTAAAACCAACATTAAGAGCCCACATTACCTGTAGTAACCATGCAAGGTCACTGACATGTCTTCTTCTCTTCTCCTCCTTTTTACCTCTTCCTCCTCTATCTATTTCTTCTCTTCCTTCTCCTCCTCTTCCTCTTCCTCCTCCTTCTCCATATGGCCTCCTCTTCTTTCTCCTCCTCCTCTTGACATTCATCTAAGGCAAGGAAGCGGTTTCACTTTTTGGGGGGGCCAAAAATAGCCCCAAAAAAGGAAGAAAAAAAAATCCTGAACAGCTGGGAGGTTGCTAAGTGGGTTGCTAAGCACAAGGCAGACAAGCGGTCCGCCCAAGTGGCGTTTGGCCAGATTCCCACAATCGGGCTGGATTCCTTAGCAAAAAAGCAGTCACCTCTCATAGCTGTCTTCCCATCCTTGGAGTTGCCCCTTAACGCACCTAAGGGGTCTGCAGCGGGGTCAAAAAAAAGTCAAGATGGTGGATCTGCCGAAGGTGCTTTTTCAAGAGGCATAACAACAGCAGCAACAACAACAACAATAAAGTTGGAAGGGACCTTGGCGGTCATCTAGTCCACCCCCCCTGCTCAGGCAGGAAACCCTATACCATTTCAGACAAGTGGCTGTCCAGTCTCTTCTTAAAAACTTCCAGTGTTGGAGCATTCACCGCTTCTGGAGGCAGATGGTTCCACTGGTTAATTGTTCTCACTGTCAGGAAGTTTCTCCTTAGTTCTAGGCTGCTTCTCTCCTTGATTAGTTTCCATTGGTTGCTTCTTGTCCTTCCCTCTGGTGCTTTGGAGAATAGCTTGACTCCCTCTTCTTTGGGGCAGCCCCTGAGATATTGGAATACTGCTATCATGTCCCCCTTTGTCCTTCTCTTCGTTAAACTAGACATCTCCAATTCCAGCAACTGTTCCTTCTATGTTTTAGCCTCCAGCCCCCTAATCATCTTTGTTGCTCTTCTCTGCACTCTTTCTAGAGTCTCAACATCTCTTACATCATGGTGACCAAAACTGGATGCAGGATTCCAAGTGTGGCCTTACCAAGGCATTGTAAAGTAGTATTAACACTTCATGTGATCTTGATTCTCTCCTTCCAATAATGCAACCTAGCACTGTGTTGGCTTTTTTGGCAGCTGCAGCACACGGCTGGCTGATCTTTAAGTGATTGGCTCATATTTAAGTGATTAGGATCTTAAATCCTAAGATACAACACATGCATCATAAATCCTAAGATGCAACCCTTAGTGATGGTCACTGGATACTAGCTAACCAAACAACATACATCATGCTAGGATACTAAAAAAAAAACCATATAAATCATGAGAGACAAGCAACAAAGTTATAGTCAGAAGGAGATTAGGAGATAC
>JAKSXO010000020.1:6615226-6625226 GCA_024509115.1 Crotalus helleri | reverse complement strand
TTCCATCCGTTGCTTCTTGTCCTGCCTTCAGGGGCTTTGGAGAATAGCTTGACTCCCTCTTCTTTGGGGCATCCCCTGAGATATTGGAAGACTGCTATCATGTCCCCCCTCGTCCTTCTCTTCGTTAAACTAGACATCCCCAGTTCCAGCAACCGTTCCTTGTATGTTTTAGCCTCCAGTCCCCTGATCATCTTTGTTGCTCTTCTCTGTACTCTTTCTAGAGTCTCAACATCTTTTTGACATTGTGGTGACAAAAATTGGATGCAGTATTCCAAGTGTGGCCTTACCAAGGGCTTGTAAAGTGGTATTAACACTTCACGTGATCTTGATTCTCTCCCTCTGTTAAGATATTTGGAACATTTTTTCGTAAGGCCGTCAAAGAATCTGATGCAGATGGGGATTCAGTTCACAGGCCTTTTCTGTCTATTTATCCCAAAATGGATTATTTGTCTTCTTCGGTCACCGATTCCAGCTGGTGGTCCAGAGAATTCTTTCCATTCCTATGTGTCTTTTTCTTCGGCTGGGTCTGGTTGTTTAAGGCTTTGTGATTTCGCCCTAAATCAGGGCAAGTTTTTAAAATGCATTCCAAAAGGAGGCCGGCTTTGCCCTTTTTTTGATTTATTTATTTTGTCTGCCTTTGGTGAAACCCAAGCTTTATCTGCTCAAAAGCAATTCTAACTGGGTTAACGCTCGCTTACTTTTTGGAAAACGGGGACACCATTCTATCTTTTGAAAAGTTCTGCAGCTTGCCCGGCTGATTCTGCGGGCTGCTTACAAAGAGAATCCTAGAGATGGAAGGGTACCCTGAGGTCATCAAGTCCCACCCCCCAATGCGGCATCATTGCTAGAGGAACTGCCTGGCTTTTATTGGCATACATCCAGCAAAAGGGAACCCAGCACTTCCCTGGGAAATTAATTGCTCGGATTATTGAGAATTTATTTTGTAATTTTCTTTTTCTTTCCCATTTTATCTTCCTGTAACTAAGTCCAACGTTCCATGTTGTGAACTCAAAATTAAAAAGAGCAGCCCTGAATTTTTTCTAAACCAGCCTTTGTTTCTTCCTTCTCTCCTTCCTTCCCTCTCCTTCCTTTTCTCACTCCTTCCTTCTCTCCTTCCTTTCTTTTTTCCTTCATTCCTCTCTCTCCTTCCTTCCTTTCTTCCTTCCTTCCCTCTCCTTCCTTCCCTCTCTCTTCCTTTTCTCACTCCTTCCTTCTCTCCTTCCTTTCTTTTTTCCTTCCTTCTCCTTCCTTTCCTCTCTCTTCCTTTTCTCACTCCTTCCTTCTCTCTCTTTCCTTCCTCCTTCCTTCCCTCTCTTCCTTTTCTCATTCCTTTCTTTTTTCTTCCTTCCTTCTCTCCTTCCTTCCCTCTCTTCCTTTTCTCACTCCTTCCTTCCTTCCCTCTCTCTTCCTTTTCTTTCTCCTTCCCTCTCTCCTTTCTCTCTCTCTTTCTTTCTCTCCTTCCTTCCTTCCCTCTGTCTTTCTTTTCCCTCCTTCCTTTCTTTTTTCCTTCCTTCCTCTCTCTCCTTTCTTCCTTCCTTCTCCTTCCTTCCTTCCCTCTCTCTTCTTTTTCTCTCTCCTTCCTTCCCCCTCTCTCCTTTCTCTCTCCTTCCTTCCTTCTTTCCTTCCTTCCTCCTTCCTTCCTTCCTTCTCTCTTTCTTTTCTCTCTCCTTCCTTTCTTTTTCTTCCTTCTCTCTCTCTCCTTCCTTCCTTCCTTCCTTCCTTCCTCCCTCCCTCCCTCCCTCCCTCCCTCCCGGCCTGCATATCTGCCTGCCTAATGAGGAATTCTGAGAGTTGAAGTCCACATCTCTTACATCTCAAGGTTGAGAAACGCTGTTCTAAACCAGTGATTCTCAACCTTTCTAATGCCGTGACCCCATAATACAGTTCCCCATGTTGTGGTGACCCCCAAGTGGGTGTGGCCACCAATAAGAGGGAGTAGGACAGCTAGGGAAAAGGGGAAAAAATGGCGGACAGCGTGGTTTGGTGACCCCCGTGAAATGGTCATTCGACCCCAAATGGGGTCCCGACCCACAGGCTGAGAACCACTGTTCTAAACCAAAGACCCGAAATGAACTTGGGTCCACTTTACGGACGCTTGCATCTTTTCCGTTGGACCGCAGTCCAGCAGGGACTTTCCACGGTGTTACTCCCCCTGCTTGGTTTTTTTTTTTCCTAACACCTTAACCTATCTTAAGATTTCCTGGTGGTCTCCTATCCATCCAGGTCCAACGCAGCTTCACGTCGTTGATCACCCCAAGTCAATATGACGGCCTTGCCCGCCCATAAATTTCCTCTAAGATGTTTGAGGGCCCACGCCTGTCAGTCCTTTTTGGGGGGGTCTCTCCATCCCCCTTCCCCTCTGACCTTTTACCCCCAGCACCCCCAGCTTGCATCTCTGGATGGCTCAAAGGCTGAAGAAGGGGGCCCTCGTGGACAACCAGAATAGTGCAAATGGGCGCAGAACCTTCTTGGAACTGCTGAAAGAAGAGATCTGGACACTGCAGAAATTTCACAGACAGATCCGGTTTTGGTCACCACGATGTAAAAAAGATGTTGAGATTCTAGAAAGAGGGCAGAGAAGAGCAACAAGGATGATCAGGGGACTGGAGGCTAAAACATACAAGGAACGGTTGCTGGAATTGGGGATGTCCAGTTTAACAAAGAAAAGGACGAGGGGGGACAGGATAGCAGTGTTCCAGTATCTCAGGGGCTGCCCCAAAGAAGAGGCAGTCAAGCTATTCTCCAAAGCGCCTGAAGGCAGGACAAGAAGCAATGGATGGAAACTAATCAAGGAGTGAAGCAACCTAGAACTAAGGAGAAACTTCCTGACAGTTAGAACAATTAGCCAGTGGAACAACCTGCCTCCAGAAGCGGTGAATGCTCCAACACTGGAGGTTTTTAAGAAGAGACTGGACAGCCATTTGTCTGAAATGGTATAGGGCAGTGATGGCGAACCTTTTAGACACTGAATGCCCAAACTTCAACCCAAAACCCACTTATGTATCGCCAGGTGCCGGGTGGGTGTGGCCTGCTGGTTGGGCGTGGCTACAGTGGTCATGGCAGATGGACGGGCATGGCCAACTCGATGTTGCTTGTGGGGAGGGACACCTGTGGGGGCCGGGCAGGGTTGGGGGAGATCCAGGGGGTCTCTGGCAGGTGGGGCGGTGGGCAGGAGGCTCGCCCTGCGGGGTGAGGCGAGGCAAGGCGAGGCGAGGCAGGGCGGGGGTGCCATTGTCGCAGGGTGAAGCAGGGGCCTGGCACCATCGGCCCCCACACACAGAGGCTAGGAAGCGCATGGGTGCTGGGATGCATCCGGCCAGGTGGGACCTCAGCAAGTTAGCGGGCAGCTGGTTGAAGAGGACAGTTGCCATCTCCAGGGCATGGCACGGGTGCCCATAGAGAGGGCTCTGAGTGGCATCTCTAGCACGCGTGCCATAGGTTCGCCACTCCTGGTATAGGGTTTCCTGCCTGAGCAGGGGGTTGGACTAGATGACCTCCAAGGTCCCTCCCAACTTTACTATTATTATTATTATTATTATTATTATTATTATTATTATTAAGGTCACCACGTTAGCCAAACAAGGTTGCTTCTTTCCCCCCCCCCCCCGAGATAAATTCCTATTTCTTGTCAGATAAACGTCGGGAGCTGGTGGGGCGTGGAGTCCGGGGGGGGGGGGCAGCAGAGGGGAAGAAGGACCAGCTTGGATTTTGAACAGGCCATTATCCGGCTGACTGGCTCTGGTGAATTTTAATTCCCAAGCAAGATTCAGCAGATGTTGTAAGGGGGAGGGGGGGCCTGGGGGGAAGACAGCTGCTCCTGGCGCCCAAGTTTCCCTCGGCCCTGCAGAGAGAAGCAGCAAAGCAGCCAAATCTCCAAATTTGCAAAAGGGAGGCTAAAGGGGTGTTGTTGTTGTTGTTTTGCAAGAGCTAACTGGACTTTCAGGTTTTGCTTGCAAGACGGTTCTTCGTCTCCTCCAAGACGATTCTTCAGCTCCGACATGAGCTTCAGCTTCTGGGATGAGAAGCGAAAGGTCTTCGAAGAGAAAACAAGAATATCTGATTGCCTCTCGAAAAATGCACCTTTGGGACAACCCTGACCTGGATGATTTGAGAATTTCCAGTGATGGAGCACCCACAGCTCCTGGAGGCAGGTTGTTCCAATGATTAATTGTTCTGACTGTCAGGAAGTTACTCCTTAGTTCCAGGTTGCTTCTCTTCTTGGTTAGTTTCCATCCGTTGCTTCTTCTCCTGCCTTCTGGTGCTTTGGAGAATAGCTTGACTCCCTCTTCTTTGGGGCAGCCCCTAAGATACTGGAAGGCTGCTATCCTGTCCCCTCTCGTCCTTCTCTTCCTTAAACTAGACATTCCCAATTCCAGCAACCGTTCCTTATATGTTTTAACCTCCAGTCCCCTAATCATCTTTGTGCTCTTCTCTACACTCTTTCTAGAGGTCCTCAACCCCCCCGGGGTGTGGACCGGTACTGGTACACGGTGTATTGGGAAACGGGCCACTTAACCAGTGAACACACTTGGAATCCTGCATCCAGTTTTGGTCACCATGATGTACCAAAGATGCTGAGACTCTAGAAAGAGTACAGAGAAGAGCAACAAAGAAGATCAGGGGACTGGAGGCTAAAACATACAAGGAACGGTTGCTGGAATTTGGGATGTCGAGTCTAATGAATTGAGAATGTCTAGTTTAACAAAGAGAAGGATGAGGGGGGACAGGATAGCTGTGTTCCAGTATCTCAGGGGCTGCCCCAAAGAAGAGGGAGTCAAGCTGTTTTCCCAAGCACCTGAAGCCAGGACAAGACGCAATGGATGGAAACTAACCAAGGAGAGAAGCAACCTAGAACTAAGGAGAAATTTCATGACAGATAGAACAATTAACCAGTGGAACAACCTGCCTCCAGAAGCGGTGAATGCTCCAACACTGGACGTTTTTAAGAAGAGACTGGACAGCCATTTGTCTGAAATGGTATAGGGTTTCCTGCCTGAGCGGGGGGTTGGACTAGATGACCTCCAAGGTCCCTTCCAACTTTATTATCATCATCATCATCATTATTGTTATTATCTTGATTCCCTCATCTTTGGAGCAGCCCCTGAGATATTGGAATGCTGCTATCATGTCCTCCCTTGTCCTTCTCTTCATTAAACTAGACATCCCCAATTCCAGCAACCGTTCCTTGTATGTTTTAGCCTCCAGTCCCCTAATCATCTTTCTTGCTCTTTTCTGTACTCTTTCTAGAGGTTACTATCCCCCGGGTTGTGGACTAGTACCAATCCATGGTGTGCTGGGAAACGGCCCACTGAAGCAACGGACAAATGCGTGAAACTTCCTTTGCACATGTGTGGGATCCTGGTTGTGGTTAACAAAAGTATGAAAATTGAAGATCAGGTAGAATTAATAGAGAAAACTGGTTTTAAGGGGGGGAGTAAAAGGTTTGGGTTGTTGTTAGTTGCGAAGCTGTGTCCGACCCATCGCGACCCCATGGACATTGTTCCTCCAGGCCTTCCTGTCCTCTATCATTTTCTGGAGTCCATTGAAGCTCAGGCCTCCTGCTTCAGTGACTCCATCCAGCCACCTCCTTCTCTGTCGTCCCCTTCTTCTCTTGCCCTCCATCTTTCCCAGCATCAGGCTCTTCTCCAGTGAGTCCTTCCTTCTCATTAGGTGGCCAAAGTCCTTGAGTTTCAACTTCAGGATCTGGCCTTCTAAAGAGCAGTCAGGGTTGATCTCCTCCAGGATTGACCGGTTTGAACGCCTTGCAGTCCAGGGGACTCACAGGAGTCTTCTCCAGCACCAGAGTTCAAAGGCCTCCATTCTTTGGCGCTCAGCCTTTCTTATGATCCAACTTTCACAGCCATAGTTTGGGTATGTGTGCTATTTCCAAGTAATTATGTTAAGACATGGAATAAAATGAAGAGGGACATGTTAAGAAGGAAGAAATTAAAAGTGTCACTGTTAGGGAGGATTTCGACAAATGAATGTTTTGTCTAGAACGATGTTTTCGTTTCAGACAATACCTGTTGTGACAACTAGTGTTGATGATGTGCTGTCTAAGCTATGGCAAAAAGATATATTTAAATTTGCATGGCAAGAGGAGAAAAAAAAAACCCCGATGTTAAATATAAAGTGTTGCCAGAAGCAAAGGGAAAAAAAAGAAAGAAAAATGGATCTGAAGCTGTATTTTACAGCTTGTTGCTTGGCTTAGATGGAAAAAATGGGTCTGGCTGAGAAATAAAAGATGCTTAGAGTTAGAAAACCATAAGCTGAAGTTTGGATGGCATGGATATTCAAAATATAGTAAAGTTAATGTGGATTTTGTTTTTTCAAAAAAATTATTAGATGTCAGAGCGCGCACAGTCTAATTGTGCTGAGATAACCCAGGATTAAACACAGTAAACAGTGGTCTATATTAAATGGTGGTTTATCGTACACTATCTACAATATCATACAGCAGGAACAATATACATACACGTGCTAATACAGCAGGATCCAACAAACCACAATTACAGCAGGAAACAGAGGAGAGAGAGCACATCAGCAGAGCCTTCCCTTTATATGAAGGCTCTTAAAGAGACACAGATCTTGCTGGATCATTCCCATCATTATATCTAGTGGACAATCACTTAGATATGAGCCAGCCGTGTGCTGCAGCTGCCAAAAAAGCCAACGCAGTGTTAAGCTACATTAACAGAGGGATAGAATCAAGATGACGTGAAGTGTTAATACCACTTTACAATGCCTTGGTAAGGCCACACTTGGAATATGGCATCCAGTTTTGGTCACCGCGATGTAAAAAACATGTTGAGACTCTAGAAAGAGTGCAGAGAAGAGCAAGGAAGATGATCAGGGGACTGGAGGCTAAAACATATGAAGAAACGGTTGCTGGAATTGGGTATGTCTAGTTTAATGAAGAGAAGGACGAGGGGGGACGTGATAGCAGCATTCCAATATTTCAGGGGCTGCCATAAAGAAGAGGGAATCAAGCTATTCTCCAAAGCGCCTGAAGGCAGGACAAGAAGCAACAGATGGAAACTCATTGAGGAGAGAAGCAACCTAGAATTAAGGAGAAACTTCCTGACAGTTAGAACAATTAACCAGTGGAACTACCTGCCTCCAGAAGCAGTGAATGCTCCAACATTGGAAGTTTTTAAGAAGAGACTGGACAGCCATTTGTCTGAAATGGTATAGGGTTTCCTGCCTGAGCGGGGGGTTGGACTAGATGACCTCCAAGGTCCCTTCCAACTTTATCATCATCATCATCATCATCATCATCATTATTATTGTTATTATCTTGACTCCCTCATCTTTGGGGCAGCCCCTGAGATATTGGAACGCTGCTAGGTCCCTTCCAACTTTATTATTATTATTATTATTGTTGTTGTTATTATTATGATTATTATTATTATTATGCCTTTTAAAAAAGCACCTTCGGCAGATCCACTGTCTTGACTTTTTTTTAACTTTTTTATTATTGTTGTTGCTGCTGCTGTTGTTGTTATTTTACATCTTACATTACATAAGCTGGTTAGCTGTTAAATCAATACTTTGACGTTAGATGTGCCACATTTGAGGATATAGAATAGATATGACCCCGGGACGCTGCAACCGTCATAAATAGGAATCAGTGGCCAAGTGTTTGAATTTTGATCATGTGACCACAAGGATGCTGCAACGGTCATAAGTGTGAAAAAAGTGAAAAAAGTCACTGTTTTTCAGCACTGTGGTAACTTCGAACGGTCACTAAAGGAACTGTCGTAGGTCCAGGACTATCTGTAGCTTATTCAGAAAATTAAAATACAAAGGGGAGAAGAGAAACAATTTACCGAGACAAAACAGAGCTAGACAAAAACATTTTTTAAAAAAGATGTGACTGAAAAAGGCCCCCCAAAAGAAGGATTTGTAAAAAAAAGGTCACAAAAGGGGTCACTGCAACCGTCATAAATACATGCCAGTTGCCAAGCATTTGAATCTTGATCACGTGACCTCCAGGATGCTGGAACGGTCGCTCAGTGTGTGAAAAACGGTCCTAAGTCCCTTTTTCCAGTATTGTCGTAACGCTGAACGGTCCCTAAACGAACGGATGTAGGTCAACCGCTGCCTGTTGTGTTATTTTTCCGTCTCAAGTAGACAGGCCTTTAACTGAGCTGAGTTGGCCGCACATGGTGCGCCTGGGCCACGTTTAAGGGAAAGGCTTGAAGATCCCGTGGAGGGGACACCACCAGGTGATCCCTGGAGACGGTAGGTTTTAGAGGGAAGGCAGCAGCGGCAAAGCGCATCGGTAGCGCCGCAAAGAAAATTGCACAAGAGTGGGGGGGTTTCTAGCGGACAAGGGAGAATCCGCTGGCGCCAGCATCGGGGCGAAGGCCTGCCTGTTTCCTTGCAATCCGGAACACAGGTGGATCATTAAAGGCACGGCGACAGGAACGCCGGAGAAACTGAGGCAAGGAGGCCAGGCAAGCATGGCATCTAATTATGGAGGAAGGCAAGACGGCTTCGTGCCGCTGATCCGGCAAAGTGAAACGTTCCAGCTGAAGTCCTCCTAACAACACACACACCCAACACACACACACAGACAGACACAGACATACACACACATCTTGGCTCAGCCTTCCCTGGGTCCTTTGAAGGCTCCTGCTGTAATTGGAGTGACACCACGTGTAATTGGGCTGAATGAATGAGGTCACCCGTTTTATAAATAATTCATCCAACAGGCGTGTTAATACGGATTAGGGTGGGGGGCCCTCCTGGCTCTCCCCCCTCCCCGCCCGTCCGCCCTGTCAGACGGGAGTCAGCAGGAAAGAGAAAGAAGGAAGAAGATGGGTGAGGAAAGCAGGAAGGCGAAGGAAGGAAGGGAGGGAGGGAGGGAAAGGAAGGAAGGAAAGAAAGAAAAGAAAGAAAGAGAAAGAAGAAAGAAAGGGAGGGAGGGAGGGAGGGAGAAAGGGAGAAAGGGGAGGGAGGGAGGGAGGGAGGAAAAAGGGAGGAAGGAACAAAAAAAGAAAAAAGAAGGGAAAGGGGAGAGAAAGTGAAGAAGGAAGGAAGGGGAGGGAGGAAGAGACAGAGAAAGGGAAGGAGGGAGGGAGGGAGAAAGGAAAGGAGGAAGGAAGGAAAGAAAGAAAGAGAAAGAAGAAAGAGAAAGAAAGAGAAAGAAAGGGAGGGAGGGAGAAAGGGAAGGGAGGGAGGGAGGAAGGAAGGGAGGGAGGGAAAGGGAAAAGGAAAGAAAAAGAAGGGAGGGAGGAAAAAGGGAGGAAGGAACGAAAGAAAGAAAAAAGAAGGGAAAGGGGAGAGAAAGGGAAGAAGAAAGGTAGGAAGAAAGAAAGGAAGGGAGGGGAGGGAGGGAGAGACGGAGAGAAAGGGAAGAAGGAAGGGAGGGAGGAAGAAAGGAAGGGAGGAAGGAAGGAGGGAAGGAAGGGAGAAAGGGAGGGAGGGAGGAAAAAGGGAGGAAGGAAAGAAGAAAGAAAAAGAAGGGAAAGGGGGGAGAAAGGGAGGAAGGAAGGGAAGGAGAAAAAGAGAAGTTGAAGAAAGGAAGGAAGGGAGGGGAAGGAGGGAGAAGAGGAGGGAAGCAGAGAAAGGGAGAAAAGAAGGAAGGGGGGAAGGGAGGGAGGAAGGAAAGAAGGAAGAAAACGGGAAAGGGGGAAGGAAGGGAAGGAGAAAAAGAGAGGGTGAAGGACAAATGGACGAGGAACCAGGAAGTCTGAATAGGTGGACAACGGAGCATCCCCGTAAGGACCCACCCCACTTTGCATCTGAAGAAGACAGAACTCTTGGAATATTTCTTCCAGCAGGCATCCTTTATTAAGAGAAAATGGTTGCAGGTGAGGGAAGTTAGCCCAGAGAAGGAATTATTAAAAAGGGCAGAAAAATATATTTTTCCTCAAAAGGATTTTTTTAAAAAAAAAAAACCAAACCTGGTCCCAAATTATCTCTCTGCCCCAAGCAAGAGCTAGCCCCATACAAATGCAGATGTAAAACCATCAGAAAGTTGAAGCCAGAGCAC
>JAKSXO010000020.1:6570187-6614726 GCA_024509115.1 Crotalus helleri | reverse complement strand
AGAGCACTCAAGAAGACAAAGAGAAAATCTGCATGCCCCACCCAAACTCTAGGAGTCACAAGCCCCATCACCTGGGAAGCAGGATATAGGAATAGGTAATAGTAGTAAAGTTGGGAGGGACCTTGGAGGTCATCTAGTCCAACCCCCTGCTCAGGCAGGAAACCCTATACCATTTCAGACAAATGGCTGTCCAGTCTCTTCTTAAAAACTTCCAGTGTTGGAGCATTCACCGCTTCTGGAGGCAGGTTGTTCCACTGATTAATTGTTCTACTGTCAGGAAGTTTCTCCTTAGTTCTAGGTTGCTTCTCTCCTTGAAGAGAAGCAACCTAGAAGCAACCTATTATCATAATCCTATGATAATAGGATTAAACCACAGATATCAAATCCTAGAAAAATACTCAGAAATAGCCTCAAGGTTCATGCCACAGGAACAGGAAACCATTCCAAACAAGGCTAGATGGGGTATAAAAACCTACTGCCCGTGTGCTCAACCTCTCTCTTTCCTCTCTGCTCCTTGCAAGGACCATCCTTCTGCTCCTTCAATAAACTGTAACCTTCTTCCCAAAGCAGTCGCCATTTTGTTTATTTATCCCGGCTTGGATGAACCAGGATGAAGACTTTACTTCTAACACAGGCGTTCTAGACAGGACCTGGGGCCCAAGGCCCTACAGTTCAAGGTTTTAAGGGAGTGTTCTCAACCTTTCTATGCTGCGACCCCATAATACAGTTCCCCATGTTGTGGTGACCCCCAACCACTTATACATCACCGGGTGCCAGGGGCGTGGCCAAAGAAAGGGGGGGGGAAAAATGGTGGACAGTCTGTTTGGCGACCCCCGTGAAATGGTCGTTTGACCCCAAATGGGGTCCCGACCCACAGGTTGAGAACCACTGTTTTAAGGGGTCCCCAGCAGCTCCACCCCACCCCACCATCTTTCCAGCGACAATCCCAGGTGTTACATTTCCACCCCCTTTTTCCTCACTGCCGGCGGAAGGGAGACTTCAGAGGGGAGTAGATGAAAGCTGACGGCCCCATTGTTATGCTTTAGTCCAGTGGTTCTCAACCTTTTTAATGCTGCGACCCCCAACTGGTGGTAAGTCGAGGACTACTCAACCGGTCGTAAGTCGGGGACTACTCAACTGGTGCAGCACCGTTTGCAGAATGGGACTTTTGGCGGGCTCAGTAGGGCAGAGATAGCCTGGACAATTCCTATGGGCTTTGGAAAGCCAATAGAATTAGACTCTATTCAAGAGAGTCTGTTCTACTGGCTTTCAAAAGCCAATAGAATAAAAGGGAGTAGCACAGCTAAGGAAAAGGGGGGGAAAAATTATGGCGGACTGTGTTGTTTGGCGACCCCCGTGAAATGGTCGTTCGATCCCAAATGGGATCCCAACCCACAGGTTGAGAACCACTGAGTTAGTTCTTTTTGGTGGTATCCACATTCAATCCCTTTGAAGACCCCTTTGTTCTCCCCCCTTCCCTTCACCATGTGACAGAATCCAGAGAGGGCAGAAATGGGGCTTTCCATAGTCGATAACTAGAGATGAAATATAATTGGATTGAGACAATCCCTCTGTTCCAACGTCCACAGCTCCCCCTCCCCCTCTCCTCTTCCTCCCTGCCTTGACCGCCTTCTTCCCAGCTGGAGGATTTCTCCCAGGTGGCCGACTCCCGGCCCCTAGGAGCCATTGGAGCCCTGGGCTGGACTCCCCGAGCCAGGAGGTCCAGCGAGGGGGCGCCTTTCCTTTTTGCATCTCCCCATAGCCCCCCAGCCCACCCTCCCCGCTGGGGTCCCCATGAACCCATCCTGGGTCCTTTGTCTGCCCAGCTCTCTGGAGAAGGGATCCAGCCTTCTCGATCTCTGAGGCCTCCCCAGAGCCTGATCCCAAAGGGCAGAGCTTCTGTAGCCTCATCCGGGTAGACTCCCTTCCTTCCTCCCTCCCTCCCTCCCTCCCTCCCTCCCTCCCTCCCACCCTCCCTGCCTTCCTTCCTCCCTCCCTCCTCCTTCCTCCCTCCCTCCCTCCCTCCCCCTCCCTCTCCCTTCCTTCCTCCCTCCCTCCCTCCCTCCCTCCTCCTTCCTGCCTCGCTCCCTCCTTCCTCCCTCCCTCCTTCCTCCCTCCCTCCCTTCCTTCCTTCCTTCATTCCTCGCTCCCTCCCTTCCTCCCTCCTCCTTCCTCTCCCTCCCTCCCTCCCTTCCTTCCTTCCTTCCTTCCTCGCTCCCTCCTCCCACCCCCCTTCCTTCCTTCTTTCCTTCCTTCAGCCCTCCCTCTCTCCCTCCCTCTTCTTCTTTCTTCCTTCCTCGACCTCCCTCCACTTTTTTCCCTTTCTTCCCTCCGTCCTCTCTTCATCTCCTTCCTTCCTTCGTCCTTCCTTCCGTGCCCTCCCTCCCTCTTCTTCTTCCTCCCCTCCCTTCTTCTCCTTCCTTCCTTCTTTCCTTCCTTCCTGCCCTCCCTCCCTCCCTCCCACTTCTTTTTCCTTCCTTCCCTCCGTCTTCTTCATCTCCTTCCTTCCTTCCTTCCTTCCTTCCTTCCTTCCTTCCTTCCTTCCTTCCTTCCTTCCTTCCTTCTTTCCCCAGTTGCCCTCTCAGCTGTTCTTTTGGGGGCCTCAGGTGCCTTCTGACCTGTTTGAGGGGGGTTCAGCTGTTTTGGGGGAGGGCCTCCAATGCCCTCTCAGCTGTTTTGGGGGTGTCTAGATGCCCTCACAGCTCTTCTGAGGGGCCTCAGGTGCCTTCTGAGCTGTTTGGGGGGGGGCTCCGATGTCTTCTCAACTGCTTTGGGGAGCCCCCAGATACCCTCTCCACTACTTTGGGGAGCCCCCCATGCCCTTCTCTGCTGTTTGGAGGGGCTCCAGATGTCCTCTCAGCCGTTTCGGGGAGCCTCAAATGCCCTCTGGGGGATGGAAGCAGCGAGGGTGACCGAGAAAGCCACCCCCCTGCACAGGGCTGGCTAAGGTCAAGGAGCCCCCCAGCTACCTAGCGGCGCACAGCCTCATTTGTGCAACATCAGCTCAGCGCTGCTACACCGCAGACACGCTCAAGAACAGGCGAGCAGATGCCCCTCCGGGCATCATTAAGGCTTCCTTTGCAGGACCAGCAGCTGGAGCTGAAGACGGGCCTGTAGGGGGAGAAGGGGGCTGCTGTTTGATGGGGAGGGTGGAGAAAGGAAGGGAGACCTGCTTCCTCCTCTCGCCCCCTCCCCCAGCCCCTTCCGTCTGCTTTCCCACGAATCCTCCCGCATGATTTCCTGAAATGGATGCGAGGGATAATTGGCAGTGGTGGTGGTGGTGGTGGGGAAAATGAAGGAACCATCAGAAGAATAATTTGGGGTTCCAACTCAAGCCAGGCCCTTGTGCAAGAAGATTAATAATATAATAATAATAATAATAATAATAATAATAATAATAATAATAATAATAGTAGTAGTAGTAGTAGTAGTACTGGTAGTAGTAGTAATAGTAGTAGTAGTAGTAATAATAATAATAATAATTAATAAAAATAATGATAATGATGATAATGATGATGATGATGATAATAATAATAATAATAATAATAATAATAATAATAATAATAATAATAATAATAATAATAATAATAGTTGGAAGGGACCTTGGAGGTCATCTAATCCAACCCCCTGCTCAGGCAGGAAACCCTGTGCAAGAAGAGGTTGAGACTCTAGAAAGAGTGCAGAGAAGAGCAACAAAGATGATTAGGGGACTGGAGGCTAAAACATATAAGGAATGGTTGCTGGAATTGGGTCTGTCTCGTCTAATGAAGAGAAGGACGAGGGGGGACATGATGGCAGTCTTCCAGTATCTCAGGGGCTGCCCCAAAGAGGAGGCAGTCAAGCCATTCTCCAAAGCGCCTGAAGGCAGGACAAGAAGCAACAGATGGAAACTAACCAAGGAGAGAAGCAACCTAGAACTAAGGAGAAACTTCCTGACAGTGAGAACAATTAACCAGTGGAACAACCTGCCTCCAGAAGCGGTGGATGCTCCAACACTGGAGGTTTTTAAGAAGAGACTGAACAGCCATTTGTCCGAAATGGTATAGAGTTTCCTGCCTGATCAGGGGTTGGACTAGTATCTTAACAGAGGGATAGAATCAAGATCACGTGAAGTGTTAATACCACTTTACAATGCCTTGGTAAGGCCACACTTGGAATCCTGCATCCGGTTTTGGTCACCACAATGTAAAAAAGATGTTGAGATTCTAGAAAGAGTGCAGAGAAGAGCAACAAAGATGATTAGGGGACTGGAGGCTAAAACATATAAGGAACGGTTGCTGGAATTGGGTATGTCTAGTTTAATGAAGAGAAGGAGGAGGGGGGACAGGATAGCCGTGTTCCAGTATCTCAGGGGCTGCCCCAAAGAAGAGGGAGTCAAGCAATTCTCCAAAGCGCCTGAAGGCGGGACAAGAAGCTGTATTCTGAATCGGACTCGGAATAAAGCCTGCAGAGTTCTAGTCCTGCCTTAGGAATGAAAGCAAGCTGGGTGACTTTGGGCCAGTCACCAGGAGACGGTGAGTTCTAGTCCCGCCTTAGGCATGAAAGCCAGCTGGGTGACTTTGGGCCAATCGCCAGGAGACTGGGACTTCTAGTCCCGCCTTAGGCATGAAAGCTATGTGACTATGTGCCAATCACTCCCTCACAGCCTAACCCACCTCACAGGGTCGTTCTTTTGAAGGAAATAGGAGAGGAAATAATATTTAGGTACGTTCACCACCTTGAGTTACATATAAAAAAAACTGGGATATAATTATTTTCAACAAATCCGATGGCGAGGAGCACCCCATCAGCGGCTGCCATATCTCCTCCGCGCCCGAGATTCGCACACACTCTGTGGCCGAAGCGGCGTCCGAGGCAAGGTCCCATCGCCTCGGCCCTTCGTGTGAGTTCCGGGCGCCGGTGCTGTAACTTTAGCAGACACATTTTCTTCCCGGAGGGGAAACGTCTGCCATTCGCAGGGCCGTCATCGCTTTTGAGTTTGTCGCCGTTGCCGTTCCGTTTGCGCCATAATGTTGTTTCATCCCCTTGATTTTGACAGGAGAAGTGGGAAGCTTCCCCCTGGAGAACTGAGGCAGGCCTGCGCTCGGCGGCTTTAATTAGGCATGTGAGATTCCCTCCTGTCGACAGTGACACTAAGCAAACTCAACGCCGGAAAAGATTCCCGGAGAGACGGAGAGGGAGGCAGAAAGATCATAAAATTCCTGTCTTCTTCAGAGCCTTGTCGAACCGAGCCTCCAGAAGAAACTGCTAATAAAGGTGTGTGTGTCTGTGTGTGTGTGTGTGAGAGAGCGAGACTTGGAGGAGTGAGAAACGAGGTCATCTAGACATGCCTTCTCCCCGGAGCCTCTTCCAGGAGGGCAAAAAAGTCAAAATGGAGGGGTAACAATCAAAGCTCGGTACTTTTTGGGGGGCAGAGGGGGGGAATGTGCACCGCATTACAAAACAACCAAGTTGAAAGAGACCTTGGTGGTCTTCTAATCCAACCCTCTGCTCAAGCAGGAGACCCCATAGCTTTCCAGACAAACGATTGTCCAATCTCTCTTCTTAAGATGCCTCCAGGGTTGGAGCCTTCACGACGTCTGGTGGCAAGCTGTTCCACTTAACCCATTTAACAACCGTCTGGCTTAGCCACGAAAATTCCGTGGTGGTCATAATAAACTCAATAGAAGAAGAATTCTGCATAAGAGCAGGTGTGTGATGACCCGGGGCACAGCACCGAGGCCATGCGGTCAGCTGGCGATCCAAACCACCCTTTAATTGCTCCAAATTTCCCCCAAACGCTCCCACGTTTCTGGCCAGCCCCCAAACAAAGGAAGACACACACACTTTCAGCCGCCTCTGGCTGCCAGCAGTTTCACACACAGTCTGATTAGGAGAGGAATTTACTCGAGGCCACGGAGATAACAAGGAATGACACATACATCCAAAACCTAACGAGCCTGTGTGAATTCACGTTGGCCTGAGCAGTTTCAAAAGGGAAGCCCAAATACAGTCTGAGATCTTTGAACATCCAAGCAACATGTCAGCCAGTCCAATGGTCAGAGTTTCCGGGTTTCCAAGCAGAAGTCATAGAACAAGAGATCAGCAACAACACACCCAAAACTCCAAGGAATCAGCGTTTGTTCCCGACAAATGCATCTCCCCACAGCGTCTCCTTAAATCTCAGTCTCCAGGTGTGCCTTGTGGACAGGGACGGGACGCTCTCCTCCCGAGTAGTTGAGCCTGCCTGCGTTGTTCCCTCCTTCTCTCCACTCTCCGTGCTCTAGGATCAGGAGGGGGTGGCCCTTGCTCATCGCCTGAACTCTGCCTCTCGTGTTCCTCCTGTCCCACTCCTGACGGGCTTCTTCCAGCTGTGCTCGTCCGTTGCTTAAAGCGGGTCCCTGAAACTAGATATGCTATTTGTGACGGGATGAATGGAAGGTTGCATTCCAGGTCAACTTCCATCATCTCCAAGGGAGCTTGCAAGCCCGATGGACTGCGAGGCTGCAGAAACACCAGATAGAAGGAAACTTTTTTTCTGCATCTCTCACTCTCTCACTCCATTTCACCCTCCCTTCTCCTGATCTCTCTCTCTCCCCATTTCTCCTTTTTTCTCCCTCCCCGCATTTGTCCTGCCTTCCTTGCTTACTTACTTCTCTTTCTGCCTCCCCATGTATCCTTCCTTCCTTCCTTCCTTCCTCTCTTTGTCCCTCCTTTTCTCCTCCCTTCCTTCTCTTGTTGCTCTTTCCATTTCTCTTTCCTTCCTTCCTTCTTTTCTCTCTTTGTCCCACCTTTTCTTTCCTTCCTTCCCTTGTCACTTTTTCCATTTCTCCTTCCTTCCTTCCTTCCTTCCTTCCTTCCTTCCTTCCTTCCTTCCTTCCTTCCTTTCTCTCTTTGTCCCATCTTTTCTCTTTCCTTCCTTCCCTTGTTACTTTTATTTCTCCCTTTGTTCCTTCCTTCCTCTCTTTTTCCCACCTTTTCTCCTCACTTTCTTCTCTTGTCACTCTTTCCATTTCTCTTTCCTTCCTTCCTTTCTCTCTTTTTCCCATCTTTTCTCCTCCCTTCCTTCTCTTGTCACTCTTTCCATTTCTCTTTCCTTTCTTCCTTTCCTTCCTTCCTTCCTTCCTTTCTCTCTTTGTCCCACCTTTTCTCTTTCCTTCCTTCCCTTGTCACTTTTATTTCTCCCTTTGTTCATTCATTCATTCGTTCGTCCCTTCCTTCTTTCCTTCCTTCCTTCCTTCCTTTCTCTCTTTGTCCTTTTCTCCTCCCTTCCTTCTCTTGTCACTCTTTCCATTTCTCCTTCCTTCCTTCCTTCCTCCCTCCCTCCCTCTCTCTGTCCCACCTTTTCTCTTTCCTTCCTTTTCTTGTCATTCTTTCCATTTCTCTTTCCTTCCTTCCTTTCTCTCTTTGTCCCATCTTTTCTCCTTCCTTCCTTCCCTTGTCACTCTTTCCATTTCTCTTTCCTTCCTTCCTCCCTCCCTCCTTCCCCCTTTCCCTTCTTCCTTCCTCCCTCCAGTTCTTCTTCTTTCCTTCTCTTTCTCCTCCCTTTTCTCCCGTTTTCCTTCCTTTGTCCTTCCCTCCATTTGTCCTTTTCCTTCCTTTTTTCTTAATTCCTTCCTTCCTTCCTTCTCTCTCTTGCCAAACGGTCACCAAAGGGGAATCACCTGACTCCCGTCATAAATAGGAGTCGGTTGCCAAGCGTCTGAATTTTGATCACGTGACCCGGGGGGGGGACGATGCAATGGGTGTGAAAAACAGTTTTAAGTCACTTCCCCCCCCCCCACAGGGCTGTTGTAACTTTGAGTGGCCACTAAACGAACTTATTCTTTCAAATCCTAGACTTCCGACAAACGTCCCGCTAATTGGCTTCTGCTTTTTCCTTTTTGTTTTTTTCCCCTTTTTTGTATTCAAAACAGGTATAGGTGGTCTACCTCACAGGGTTGTTTTGAGGGAGCAGGAAGGAACCTTAAGTAGGCTCACCCTCTTCGGTTATAAAGGCAGTCCTTGACTTATGGTTCGTTTAGTGATCATTCAAAGTAGTAGTAGTAGTAGTAGTAGTAGTAGTAGTAGTAATAAAGTTGGAAGGGACCTTGGAGGTCATCTAGTCCAACCTCCTGCCCAGGCAGGAAACCCTACACCATTTCGGACAAATGGCTGTCCAGTCTCTTCTTAAAAACTTCCAGTGTTGGAGCATTCACCGCTTCTGGAGGCAGGTTGTTCCACTGGTTAATTGTTCTCACTGTCAAGAAGTTTCTCCTTAGTTCTAGGTTGCTTCTCTCCTTGTTTGGTTTCCATCCGTTGCTTCTTGTCCTGCCTTCAGGCGCTTTGGAGAATAGCTTGACTCCCTCTTCTTTGGGGCAGCCCCTGAGATATTGGAAGACTGCTCTCATGTCCCCCCTTGTCCTTCTCTTCATTAAACTAGACATACCCAGTTCCAGGTTGTTGTTAGTTGCGAAGTCGTGTCCGACCCATCGCGATCCCATGGACAACGTTCCTCCAAGCCTTCCCGGCCTCTACCATCTTCTGGAGTCCCTTTAAGCTCACGCCTTCAGTGACTCCATCTAGCCACCTCATTCTCTATTGTCCCCTTCTTCTCTTGCCCTCCATCTTTCCCAGCATTAGGCTCTTCTCCAGGGAGTCCTTCCTTCTCATTAGGTGGCCAAAGTACTTGAGTTTCAACTTCAGGATCTGGCCTTCTAAAGAACAGTCGGGGTTGATCTCCTCTAGGACTGACCGGTTTGATCACCTTGCAGTCCAGGGGACTCGCAGGAGTCTTCTCCAGCACCATAGTTCAAAGGCCTCCATTCTTTGGCGCTCAGCCTTTCTTATGGTCCAACTTTCACAGCCATACATTGCAACTGGGAAATTATACCTAATAAAAAAAAACGTTCGGGTCTAAAATCTACATGTTCTCCCCAACATCTTTTCTAGGCAAGTATGTACCTTTTCCCCAATCATTCTTTACTTTATTGTGTCCACCCAACATGATAATACGTGTCTGCCTTTCCTTCTTGTTGCCAGTTGTCGCCGTAGCATCCTCTACTTATGCTGCCGTAACGGCTGCCAGACGAGAATCAGCAGCTCTGCTCTGTGCAAACCAGCTTAAGGAAACTCTGCGATCTGATTACGGTTTGCAATTACATCTCGCACGGCTGCGGCTTCACAATTGTCACCCCAGGACGAGGAGAGTGACAGAGCAGGCGATAAAAGGACACAGACAACCGCTGACAAATCCGGTTGGGGGATCAAGAGGATTAAACGAGGCTGGCAGTTTCCTTCACTAATTAACAAAGCTGCTTAATTGAGCGTCGTTGCTCAGCTTGCAGCGGGCTGATAACACGAACGGTGGCATCTTTGCCCAGGTTCGTAGGGGAGAACCACGGCAAGCTAGCAATCAATCAGAATAGAGCTGGAAGGGACCTTGGAGGTCATCTAGTCCAGCCCCCTGCTCAGGCAGGAGACCCCATGCCATTCCAGACAAAGGTTTGTCTAGTCTCTTCTTTAAAAAAAAATCACACAAAGTATTTTTTTTATTCATTTTGTCCATACATAACGATAGTAATTTTTCAACCAACGTGCCGTCTGAGTTTACCTGCTAATACATATTTAATTCCTAATGCTTTTTTCTTTCCTCCAGCCGATGGTAAAATCAATTCCAGGTTTGATAATAGTCCGTTTCTTCTTTTTCTTTCAGTCTCAATAGTCAATTGGTCCATCTCAGTGCATTCTAGTATTTTCTTAATTATTTCTTCGTTTTTCCAGTGTTGCGCAATTATAATTCTTGCCGCTGTTGTGACATGCACAATCAAGTATAAGCTTTGTTTATTAGTCTTTTCTGGCATTATACCTGATAGAAAAAGTTCAGGTTTAAAACCAACATGTTCTCCTAACACAGCGGTTCTCAACCTGTGGGTCGGGACCCCATTTGGGGTCGAACGACCATTTCACGGGGGTCGCCAAACAACACAGTCCACCATTTTTTCCCCTTTTCCTTAGCTGTGCTACTCCCTTTTATTCTATTGGCTTTTGAAAGCCAATAAAATAGACTCTCTTGAATAGAGTCTAATTCTATTGGCTTTCAAAAGCCAATAGGAATTGTCCAGGCTGTCTCTGCCCTGCTGAGTCCCATTCTGCAAACGATGCTGTACCAGTTGAGTAGTCCTCGACTTACGACCGGTTGGGGGTCGCGGCATTAAAAAGGTTGAGAACCACTGTCCTAACATCTGTTCTAGCCAAGTATGTGTCTTTTTCCGATAATTCTTTACTTTCTCACGTGTCCACCAAACATGATAATACGTGCCTGACTTATGTTTACATTTCCAACATCTATCTGACATATTTTTAAACATTTTTGCTAATCTTGCTGCTGGCAAGGGCCATCTATAAAACGTATAAAGTCGACATTGTCAATTTATAGTTTCTTTCACACAAAGTATTAAATACTGCTTTACAAAACCCTAATAAGACCACACCCGGAATACTGCAGCCAATTTCGGTCACCGTATCACAAAACAGATGTTGAGAGTCATGAAAAAAAATCAGAGAAGAGCAGCTAAGATCCAAAGCCTGGAGGCTAAAACATACGAAGAACGGCTGCGGGACTTGGGTTTGGCCAGTCTAAAGAAAAGAAGAAATAGGGGAGACTTGATAGCAGTGTTCCAGTATCTGGGGGGCTGCCACAAGGCCGAGGGGGTCAGGTTGTTCTCCAAAGCACCAGAGGGAAGGATGAGAAACAATGGTTGGAAACTGATCAAAGAGAGAAGCAACCTGGAATTAAGGAGAAATTTCCTGACAGTGAGGACAATCAACCAGTGGAACAGCTTGCCTCCAGAAATGATGGGCGCTCCATCACTGCAGATTTTTAAGAAGAGGATGGATCTTCACTTGTCTGAGATGGTATCGTTCTCCTGCTTGAGCAGGGGGCTGGACTAGAAGACCTCCAAGGTCCCTTCCAGCTCTATTCTGTTCTTCTTCTTCAAAAGGCAAACTGTTCCATTGATTGATTATTCTCACTGTTAGGGAGTGTCTCGTTAGTTTTAGGTTGATTAGTTTCCATCCATTGTTTCTTGTCCTGCCTTCTAACGCTTTGGAAAACAGTTTGACTCCCCTCCTCTTTGTGGCAGCCCCTCAAATGCTGGAATATTGCTATCGTGTCACCCCTAGTCCTTTTTTTTTTTTCCTAGAAAAAAACCAAACCCAAATCCTGCAGCCGTTCTTCATATGTTTTGGTCTCCAGGCCTTGGATCAGTTGCTCTTCTCTCCACTTTTTCCAAAGTCTCAACATCTTTTTTGTACTGTGGTGACCAAAACTGGATGCAGTATTCCAGGTGTGGGCTTACTAAGGCTTTATAAAGCGGTACTAATAGTAATAGTAGTAAAGTTGGAAGGGACCTTGGAGGTCATCTAGTCCAACCCCCTGCTCATGCAGGAAACCCTACACCATTTCGGACAAATGGCTGTCCAGTCTCTTCTTAAAAACTTCCAGTGTTGGAGCATTTACTGCTTCTGGAGGCAGGCTGTTCCACTGATTAATTGTTCTCACTGTAAGGAAATTTCTCCTTAGTTCTAGGTTGCTTCTCTCCTTGATTAGTTTCCACCCGTTGCTTCTTGTCCTGCCTTCAGGTGCTTTGGAAAATAGCTTAATTCCCTCTTCTTTATGGCAGCCCCTAGATATTGGAATACTGCTATCAACCCAGGATTCTATTGGGTTTTTTGGCTGCTGCCGCACACAGCTGGCTCATGTTTAAGCGATCGTCCACTAGGACTCCAAGGTCCCTCTCACAGTGACTGTTTTTCAGCCAGGTCTCACCCAACCTGTACTTATACCTTTCGTTTTTCCTGCCTAAATGTAAAACTTTGCTTTTCTCCACACTGAAACTCATTCTTTTGGATACGGTCCATTGTTCCAGTTTGTCAAGATCTTTTTGGATCCTGAGTTTGTCTTCTGGGCTGTTGGCTACTCCTGCCGGTTTGGTGTCACCTGCAAATTTGATGAGTTCTCCTTCTATTCCCTCATCTAAGTCATTTATGAAGAGATGGAAGAGTCCCGGGCCTAAGACGGAACCTTGTGGTAGCCCACTGCTTACTTCTCTCCGTGTGGATGTAATGCCATTAAGGACTACTCGTTGAGTACGGTTTGTCAGCCAGTTACAAATCCATCTGGTGGCAATGTTGTCTATCTCACCTTTTTCTAGCTTGCCAAAGAGTAGGTTGTGGTCTACTTTGCTGAATGCCTTGCTGAACCAAGGCTATTGGCTATTCCTGCCAGCTTAGTGTCATCTGCAGATTTGATGAGTTCTATTCCCTCAAGTCATTTATGAAGATATGGAAGAGTCCCGCTCCTAAGACGGAGACTTGTGGCTCCCCACAAGCTTTTGGTTCCAAAGGTGGAAGGTTAGGTAGGCCACCGTAAAGAACTAATTCTGCTTTAAAATGAGAGAAAAAAATAAATATACAGGTAGTCCTCAGTTTACGACCACAATCGGCATCTTTATTTTCATTGCTGAGCAATATAAACTAGCGTCTGATGTGATGGCTTTTTTTTTTGCTATTGTTGTTAGTAATAGTGGTAAAGTTGGAAGGGACCTTGGAGGTCATCTAGTCCAACCCCCTGCTCAGGCAGGAAACCCTACACCATTTCGGACAAATGGCTGTCCAGTCTCTTCTTAAAAACTTCCAGTGTTGGAGCATTTAGTGCTTCTGGAGGCAGGTTGTTCCACTGATTAATTGTTCTCACTGTCAGGAAGTTTCTCCTTAGTTCTAGGTTGCTTCTCTCCTTGATTAGTTTCCACCCGTTGCTTCTTGTCCTGCCTTCAGGGGCTTTGGAGAATAGCTTGACTGCCTCTTCTTTGGGGCAGCCCCTGAGATATTGGAATACTGCTATCCTGTCCCCCCTTGTCCTTCTCGTCATTAAACTAGACATACCCAATTCTAGCAACCGTTCCTTGTATGTTTTAGCCTCCAGTCCCCTAATCATCTTTATTGCTCTTCTCTATACTCTTTCTAGAGTCTCAGCATCTTTTTTACATTGTGGTGACCAAAACTGGATGCAGTATTCCAAGTGTGGCCTTACCAAGGCATTGAAGAATGGTATTAATACAAGTGAATCTGTTGTTTAATGCGGTCATGAAATGAATCCATCTGCCCCCGTTGTTCTTGGAAGTATGCTTGGAAGGTCACCAGTTAGGATCACGTGATCATGGAGATGCTGGGACGGTCATACGTGTGAGGATCGGCTGGAAGTCACTGCTGTCGGTGCTGTTGTAATGGTGACTAAACAGATGGTCGTAAGCTGAGAACTATCTATAGAAGGAGATTTTTTTTTCTCTTACCTCTTTAATAGGACAGGAGGAAAAAAAAATTGCGAAGTCTATGGATTGCGTTAGTGCGATGTATCACTTTTCTTTTTTTAATGGCTGGTTGTTATTATTTAGATCAGTTTTCAATAGAGTTGTGGCATGTTTTTTTTAAATACCCTGCCAGTTTGACACACGATTGTGGCAGGCTATGATTTAGCTTTATTTGTTTGTTTGTTTATCTGTGATACAAATTAATCGGACCACCCACCTTAATCAAATCAAATCTGGCTGGTGTTAGCAAGCCTAGCGACAGAAATGTACCGATAAATATATATACATATATTTTAAAAAGTAAAAAAACAACAACTCACGTCCCTAATTAGTGCAGGGCTGCACAAAGTGGGATCCATAACCTTCTTCATCCTGAACTTCAAGGGAAGAAACCGGATTTGTTAAGATGTCTAAAAGGCCAACCATTGTGGGCTATCCTAGTTTTTCAACCATGGCCACTTGAAGAGGTGTGGATTTGCTAAGCAATCAAGGTTAGCAGCTAGGTGAAAATTGTACTTCTAGGAAATTTTCCAGCGGGCTGTTTTTGTTTAGAATAGGGCTTTGCAACTGCAGCAGCTTGAAGATGTTTGGACTTTAATTTCCAAAATTCCCCAGCCAGATATCCCAGAATTCTCCTGCCAGATACGTGGACCTCAAGTCCCAGAATTCCCCAGCCAGATATACCAGAATTCCCCAGTCTGATACATGGACTTCAAGTCCCTGAATTCTCCTGCCAGATATGTGGACTTCAATTCCCAGAATTCCCCAGCCAGATATCCCAGAATTCCCCAGTCCAATACATGGACTTCAAGTCCTGGAATTCTCCTGCCTGATATGCAGATTTCAACTCCCAGAATTCCCCAACCAGATATCCCAGAATTCCCCAGTCCCATACATGGACTTCAACTCCCAGAATTCCCCAGCCAGATATCCCAGAATTCCCCCGTCTGATACATGGACTTCAAGTCCCAGAATTCTCCTGCCAGGTATGTGGACTTCAAATCCTAGTTATCCCCAGCCAGATATATGGACTTCAGCTCCCAGAATTTCCCAGCCAGATATTCCAGAATTCTGCCCGATATGTCGATTTCAAGTCCCAGAATTCCCCAGCCAGACATCCCAGAATTGCCCAGCAGATATGTGGACTTCAAATTCTATGATTCCCCAAGTAATGTAATAGCTGAGGAATTCTGGGATTTGAAGTCCTCATGCTGCTGAGATTGAGAAAAAACAGCTTAGACTGAGGATGGTTTGTGAGAAACATCTACCATGAACACAGATACACTGCATGCTATGATTAAAGAGAAGATATTAAAAAAAAAAACTAGCCGAGTTTCATTCACACCATTTTGGTCGCCATCTTGACTTTTTTCACCACACTGCACAGAAGATCCTTGCTGAGGCAAAAGAAAATACAAGAATTTACCAGCCAAAGAGAAAACGCCTGCCAGTCTGAGAAAGACAGACTGCCAGCTGGAATAAGCAGCTCTAAAATAAGAACGAAACTGATCAGATCTTGATTTTACCCAAAAAGCTGAGAAGACTGTTGTTTATTTTTGTCCTTTTCTGGCATTGTTTTCAAAGTAAAAAAGCAATAAAAAAATATAGGTAGGTAGATAGGTAGGTAGGTAGGTAGTAGGTAGGTAGGTGGGTGGGTGAGTGGATAGATGGATGGATGAAAGGAAAGAGAGAGAGAGAGAAAGAAAGAAAGAAAGAAAGAAAGAAAGAAAGAAAGAAAGAAAGAAAGAAAGAAAGAAAGAAAGAAGAAAGAGAGAGAAACAGAGAGAGAAAGAAGGAAGGAAGAAAGGAAGAAGAGAGAAAGAAAGAAAAGAAAGAAAAAGAAAAAAGAAAGAAAATTAGAGAGAGAGAAAGAAAGAAAGAGAAAAAAAAGGAAGGAAGGAAGGAAGGAAAAGAAAGGAAGGAAGGAGAAGAAAAGAGAGAGAAAGAAAAAGAAAAAAGAAAAAATTAGAAAGAAAGAAGAGAGAGAGAAGAAAGAAAGAGAGAAAGACAGACAGACAGAAAGAAGGAAGGAAGGAAGGAAGAAAAGAGAGAGAAAGAAAGAGAAAAGAAAGAAAAAAAGAAAAAAGAAAGAAAATTAGAGAGAGAGAAAGAAGAAAGAAAGAAAGAAAGAAAGAGAAAAAGAAGAAAGAAAGAAAGAAAAAGAAAGGAAGGAAGAAAAGAGAGAGAAAAAGAAAGAAATGAGAAAAAGAAAGAAAGAGAAAAGAAAGAAAAAGAGAAAAAAGAAAGAAAATTAGAGAGAGAAAAAAGAAAGAAAGAAAGAAAGAAAAAAGAGAAAAAGAAGAAAGAAAGGAAGGAAGGAAGGAAAGAAGGAAGGAAGGAAGGAAGAAAAAGAAAGAAAGGAAGGAAGGAAGAAAAGAGAGAGAAAGAAAGAAAGAAAGCTAAAAGAAAAAAAATTAGAAAGAAAGAAAGAAGAAAGTGAAGAAAGAAAGAAAGAAAGAAAGAAAGAAAGAAAAAAGAGAAAAAGAAGAAAGAAAGGAAGGAAGGAAAGAAGGAAGGAAGAAAAAGAAAGAAAGGAAGGAAGGAAGGAAGAAAAGAGAGAGAAAAAGAAAGAAATGAGAAAAAGAAAGAAAGAGAAAAGAAAGAAAAAGAGAAAAAAGAAAGAAAATTAGAGAGAGAAAAAAGAAAGAAAGAAAGAAAGAAAAAAGAGAAAAAGAAGAAAGAAAGGAAGGAAGGAAGGAAAGAAGGAAGGAAGGAAGGAAGAAAAAGAAAGAAAGGAAGGAAGGAAGAAAAGAGAGAGAAAGAAAGAAAGAAAGCCAAAAGAAAAAAAATTAGAAAGAAAGAAAGAAGAAAGAGTGAAGAAAGAAAGAAAGAAAGAAAGAAAGAAAGAAAGAAAGAAAGAAAGAAAGAAAGAAAGAAAGAAAGAAATGGTATGACTGCCTTTGAGAAATAAAACGGTTTCGATAGATTTTTGCCTGGATGCAAACCTCAATAGTTGGCAAATCTGAACTGTGAAAAGAAAAGGCAGAAATTCCTATTTATTAATGGGGGGGGGGGAGAGAAAAATGTCTCTTCTGCAAAACTGTTTTTAAAAAATATCAACCCTGAGTAGTGAAAGGAGGATGAAAGGAGCCACGGATTGCAATTATGCAGCTTGGAGAAATCAGAAGGAAAAGGATGTTGTGTTTTCTTGATAAAAGAAAGGAAGATAAAAATTCAGAAGAAATGGTTGCATTATATCTGGCATCAAATCCAGGGTGTTCACCAAAGAGGGTACGACTGTAACAAAGTGGATCAACTGGATTCAGTTTGCAATTGGAGCACTATGCAGTTGAATCTTTTTTTTTTTTTAAGGAAAACCTTTGTTTATCCTGCCTTTATTGTTTTTATAAATAATTGAAGGTGGTAAATGTATCTAATACGCCGTCCACCTTCTAGTTTCCTCACAACAACCCTGTGGGGTGAGTGGGCTGAGAGAGAAGGACTGGCCCAAAATCACCCAGCTAAGGCGGGACTAGAACACACAGTCTCCTACTGATCGGTGCAAAGTCACCCAGCTGGTTTTCATGTCTAAGGCGGGACTAGAACTCTCCGTCTCCTGGATATTGGCGCAAAGTCATCCAGCCGGTTTTCATAACTAAGGTGGGACTAGAACTCACCATCTCCTGGTGACTGACCTAAAGTCACACAGTCAGTTTTCAAGTCTAAGGCAGGACTAGAACTCACCATCTCCTGGTGATTGACCTAAAGTCACACAGTCAGTTTTCAAGTCTAAGGCGGGACTAGAACTCACCATCTCCTGGTGATTGACTTAAAGTCACACAGTCAGTTTTCAAGTCTAAGGCAGGACTAGAACTCACCATCTCCTGGTGATTGGCCCAAAGTCACCCAGCCGGTTTTCATGTCTAAGGCAGGACTAGAACTCACAGTCTCCTAGTGATTGGTCCAAAGTAACCCAGCTGGTTTTCACTGTCTAAGGCAGTGTGGAAAGAAAAGTCTTCATCGGGGTCTAGCCCAAGCCGGGAATAAGCAAAATGGAGACTGCTTTAGAAAGAAGGTGGCAGTTTGTTGAAGAGGAGAGCCAGACAGAAAGGTGGCTCTGAAAGAAAAGAGAGCGAGCACATGTAGGGAGTGGGTTTTTATACCTTCTGGGGCTTTTGTTTGGAGTTGTTCCTTTGGCATGAACTTTGACCTGAGTCTGAGTGTGCCTTCTGGTATTCTGATGGTGGTGGGTTAATCCTATTATGTCCCAAAGGTCATATCCTGCTTCCCTGGGACTGATGACTGATGAGTGTTGCATTTTTTTGGTGTGAGGGATTGTTGATTCTATCGATCTTTATCTTTCTAATCCCAGCTTCCTGGCTCCAATCTTTCTGACAAGATTATCACATCTGCATTTCTGCAGACCTGGTTTCTGTTTGGGGCAGAGAGACTTGGGGTGGGGGGGTTATCTGCTTTTAAGATCCTTTGGTATATAACGAAAAGCCGGCGTGGATCAATACAAGCGATTCATTTATTATATAATATCCAAATAATTGTGGATTAAAACCAACAGTCAGGCCCCTTGCTTACTTCTTCCCATCCCTTTCATTCCTTTCTTCCCCTCTCCCTCCCTCTCTCCTTCTTTCCTTCCTTCCTTCCTTCCTTCCTTCCTTCATTTCTTCCTTTTTTCCCTTCTCTTCCTTCCTTCTTCCTTCCTTCCTTACTTATTTACTTCTTCCTTTCCTTTCCTTTCCTTTCTCTTCCTTTTCTTTCCTTTCCTTTCCTTGTCTTCCTTCCTTCCTTCCTTCCTTTGCTTTGCTTTCCTCTCTTCTCTTCCCCTTCCCTTCCCTCTCCTTCCCTCCCTCCCTCCCTCCCTCCCTCTCTTTTCTTCTTTTCCTCGTTCCCCTCTAGTTTTATTTCTCTGATATGATTCTATGTTTTTTATCTATCACCCCGTGTATCTGTGATTCGGTGATTTTTATAATATTATCGTTGTATGTTTCTGCCTTTTGGTGATCCTGGGATGCTTTGTGAAGCAAGGGACAGAGATTATTAATGTTGTGACAGTTGTGATTTCCTCCAAATCTCCTGACGTGAAAACGCCTCTCCCCCCCCCACACCACCACCCCTGTCCCAATTAATCCCTCTCTCTGGCAGAAGACTCACACTGGCAAAGGCTGTGCTGCGCATAAAAATGACTCCAGGCGCTTCCAAAATTCCACAACAGCCGAATTGTATCGTCGACGCTGCCGAGCCAAGTCAATGCAAGGGGGCGAAAAGTGGGCTTCCCTGTGCCAAATCCTGCCCTCCCCCCCTCCCCCGTCTTCTCCTGGGCGCCCAAGGACTGCCCACACAGACAGACACAAACACAAACCCTCGCTTTTCCTTCTGGCCAAAAGGATTGTGGGCCAGGCGCCTCCGTCTCGCTCCGCCAAGGGTCTCTTGTGCAGTTCTCCAATTGCCTTGATGAAGTGCACTGGCAGAGGAACGGCCATCCATCATGAGGATGGACAGGAAGGGAACGGGCGCCTTACCCAGTGGTGGGATTCATCCGGTTTGTGCCAGTTTGGTAGAACCGGTAGCTAAATTTTGCTGAGTTCGTAGAACTGGCTGAATGAACACTGCTTCTGGAAGTCCGTTCTAGGCCTTGGAGACCTGCAGGAGGCCTCCCAGGCCTAGAACGGCCCGCCGGAAGTGCATGGATGCCACTTCTGGAAGTCCATTCTAGGCCTCGGAGGCTTGGAGGAGGCCTTCTAGGCCAAGAACGGCCCACAGGAAGTGCATGGATGCCACTTCTGGAAGATTGTTCTAGGCCTGGGAGGCCTGGAGGAGGCCTCCCAGGCCTAGAACCGCCCACCGGAAGTGCATGGATGCCACTTCCGGAAGTCCATTCTAGGCCTTGGAGGCTTGGAGGAGGCCTCCTAGGCCAAGAATGGCCTGTAGGAAGTGCATGGATGCCACTTCTGGAAGTCCGTTCTAGGCCTCGGAGGCCTGGAGGAGGCCTCCCAGGCATAGAACAGCCCACCGGAAGTGCATGGATGCCACTTCCGGAAGTCTGTTCTAGGCCTCGGAGGCTTGGAGGAGACCTCCCAGGCCTAAACGGCCCACTGGAAGTGTATGGATGCCACTTCTGGAAGTCCGTTCTAGGCTTTGGAGGCTTGGAGGAGGCCTCCTAGGCCAAGAATGGCCCGCAGGAAGTGCATGGATGCCATTTCTGGAAGTCCGTTCTAGGCCTCGGAGGCTTGGAGGAGGCCTTCTAGGCCAAGAACGGCCCACAGGAAGTGCATGGATGCCACTTCTGGAAGATTGTTCTAGGCCTGGGAGGCCTGGAGGAGGCCTCCCAGGCCTAGAACCGCCCACCGGAAGTGCATGGATGCCACTTCCGGAAGTCCATTCTAGGCCTTGGAGGCTTGGAGGAGGCCTCCTAGGCCAAGAATGGCCTGTAGGAAGTGCATGGATGCCACTTCTGGAAGTCCGTTCTAGGCCTCGGAGGCCTGGAGGAGGCCTCCCAGGCATAGAACAGCCCACCGGAAGTGCATGGATGCCACTTCCGGAAGTCTGTTCTAGGCCTCGGAGGCTTGGAGGAGACCTCCCAGGCCTAAACGGCCCACTGGAAGTGTATGGATGCCACTTCTGGAAGTCCGTTCTAGGCTTTGGAGGCTTGGAGGAGGCCTCCTAGGCCAAGAATGGCCCGCAGGAAGTGCATGGATGCCATTTCTGGAAGTCCGTTCTAGGCCTCGGAGGCCTGGAGGAGGCCTCCCAGGCCTAGAATGGCCCACCGGAGGTGCATGGATGCCACTTCCCGAAGTCCTTTCTAGGCCTCAGAGGCCCAGGCCTGCATCCAATAAGAGAACCAGTTGTTCAGGTATTTAAATCCCACCACTGGCCGTACCCCCTTTTCCAGAGGCCAAGACAAATGCGCAAGGAAGGCGCAGTGGCTCAGAAGGAAAAGGGGCAAAGTCTGGAGAACCAGGGGCGAGAATTTGGACTTCCTCCCTGCTGTGATGGGACGGAGGCATCCAGGATGGTTGAGAGGGAGTCAGGATGGATCAAAGACCAGACTTTTGGAGTCCCAGTGGATGATCCCTTAAACATGATCCAACCGTGTGCAGCAGCAGCCAAAACAGCTAATGCAATCCTGGGTTGTGTAAACAGAGGCATTAAAATCAAAATCATGTGAAGTATTAGTACCGCCTTATTAAGACCACACCTAGGAATACTGCATCTAGTTTGAGTCACCCCATTAGCAAAAAGATGTTGAGACTTTGGAAAAAACATGCAAAGAAGGGCAACTAAGATGATCAAAGGCCCGGAGACTAAAACATACGAAGAACGGTTGCAAGATTTGGGTATGGCCAGTCTAGAGAAAAGAAGGACTAAGGGGGGGGGGGACATGATAGCAGTTTTCCAGTATTTGAGGGGCTGTCACAATGAAGAGGGGGTCAACTTATTCTCCAAAGCACTAGAAGGCAGGACAAGAAAGAATGGATGGAAACTAATCAAGGAGAGGAGCAATCTGGAATTAAAGAGAAACTTCTTCACAGTGAGGACAATTAACCAGTGGAACTACCTGCTTCCAGAAGTTGTAGGTGCTTCATCACTGCAGGTTTTTAAGAAGAGACTGGACAGCCACCTGTCTCAAATTGCATAGGGTCTCCTGCTTGAGAAGGGGGTTGGACTAGAAGACCTCTAAGATCCCTTCCTGCTTTATTCTGATGATTGATGGATTGATTGATTGATTGATTAGTACTGGAGGTTTTTAAGAAGAGACTGGACAGCCACCTGTCTCAAATTGCATAGGGTCTCCTGCTTGAGAAGGGGGTTGGACTAGAAGACCTCTAAGATCCCTTCCTGCTTTATTCTGATTGATTGACGGATTGATTGATTGATTGATTAGTACTGGAGGTTTTTAAGAAGAGACTGGACAGCCACCTATCTCAAATTGCATAGGGTCTCCTGCTTGAGCAGGGGGCTGGACTAGAAGACCTCCAAGGTCCCTTCCTGCTTTATTCTTTGTTTGTTTGTTTGTTTGTTTGTTTGTTTGTTTGATTGATTGATTAGTACTGGAGGTTTTTAAGAAGAGACTGGACAGCCACCTGTCTCAAATTGCATAGGGTCTCCTGCTTGAGAAGGGGGTTGGACTAGAAGACCTCTAAGATCCCTTCCTGCTTTATTCTGATTGATTGATGGATGGATGGATGGATTGATTGATTGATTAGTACTGGAGGTTTTTAAGAAGAGACTGGACAGCCACCTGTCTCAAATTGCATAGGCTCTCCTGCTTGAGAAGGGGGTTGGACTAGAAGACCTCTAAGATCCCTTCCTGCTTTATTCTGATTGATTGATGGATTGATTGATTGATTGATTAGTACTGGAGGTTTTTAAGAAGAGACTGGACAGCCACCTGTCTCAAATTGCATAGGGTCTCCTGCTTGAGAAGGGGGTTGGACTAGAAGACCTCTAAGATCCCTTCCTGCTTTATTCTGATTGATTGATGGATGGATGGATGGATTGATTGATTGATTAGTACTGGAGGTTTTTAAGAAGAGACTGGACAGCCACCTGTCTCAAATTGCATAGGGTCTCCTGCTTGAGCAGGGGGCTGGACTAGAAGACCTCCAAGGTCCCTTCCTGCTTTATCCTTTGTTTGTTTGTTTGATTGATTGATTGATTGATTGATTGATTGATTGATTAGTACCGGAGGTTTTTAAGAAGAGACTGGACAGTTTCTTGTCTCAAATGGCATAGGGTCTCCTGCTTGCGCAGGGGGCTGGACTGGAAGACCTCCAAGGTCCCTTCCAGCTTCTATTCCGACGGATTGCTTCGGACTTCCCACCCTGCTGGGATGAGACGGGAAAAGCCGGGATGGATCAAAGAGCAGAGCGCATTGCCTGGCTGGAAGGATGCAGCCTGACGGATTGCATTCAAAGGCAGAAGCTGTCTGGAGCAGCGGGTCACTGGTGTTAATGGGCTGAGCTGGCCGTATAATATTTATTAGCGGCTTTGCTTCCTCCAGTTATCCGTCCCAGCCACGGAGCTGGAGAAGAGGCAGGCGAAGATCAAGCAAGTCATCCGCCATCAATAACGCAGAATAAATCGAAAAGCACAAATCAAAGCTGAGAGAGCAGATACCTTATGAAGGTGTCCGACAGATGGGGAAAAAAGGATATTTATGCCTATGCTGGCCCCGGTGCCGAGACGGTTGGGGTGGGTCTTTGTGGCCTAATAGAAGGCCTGGCGCGGTGTTTCTCAACCGCGGCAACTTTAAGATGGGGGTGGACTTCAACTCCCAGAATCCCCCAGCCAGCTTAAAGTTGCTAGGGTGGAGAAAGCCTGGCCTACAGGAATGTCAGCCAATCTCCCAGGGAAGGCAGCTCCACGGGGGACAGTTGGCCCTGCAAGTAATACAGATAATAGTCTTCAATGACATATATTATATACAACTTCCTCCCTCCCTTCCTTCCTTTCCTTTCTTCCTTCCTCCCTCCCTCCCTCCCTCTTTCTTTCTTCCTTCCTTCCACCCTCCCTCCCTCCCTTCTTCCTTCCTTCCTTCCTTCCTTCCTTCCTTCCTTCCTTTCTTTCTTTCTTTCTTTCTTTCTTTCTTCCTTCCTTTTTTCCTACCTCCCTCCCTTCCTTCCTTCCTTCCTTCCTTCCTTCCTTCCTTCCTTCCTCCCTCCCTCCCTCCCTCCCTCCCTCCCTCCCTTCCTTCCTTCCTTCCTTCCTTCCTCCCTCCCTCCCTCCCTCCCTCTCTTTCTTTCTTTCTTCCTTCTTTCCTTCCTTTCTTCCTCCCTCCCTCCCTCTTTCTTTCTTCCTTCCACCCTCCCTCCCTCCCTCCCTCCCTCCCTCCCTCCCTTCCTTCCTTCCTTCCTTTCTTTCTTTCTTTCTTTCCTTCCTTTCTTCCTTTCTTCCTTCCTCCCTCCCTCCCTTTCTTTCTTTCTTCCTTCCTTCCTTCCACCCTCCCTCCCTCCCTCCCTTCTTCCTTCCTTCCTTCCTTCCTTCCTTCCTTCCTTTCTTTCTTTCTTTCTTTCTTCCTTTTTTCCTCCCTCCCTCCTTCCCTTCCTTCCTCCCTCCCTCCCTTCCTTCCTCCTTTCCTTCCTTCCTTCCTTCCTTCCTTCCTTTCTTTCTTTCTTCCTTCTTTCCTTCCTTTCTTCCTCCCTCCCTCCCTCTTTCTTTCTTCCTTCCACCCTCCCTCCCTTCTTCCTTCCTTTCTTTCTTTCTTCCTTTTTTCCTCCCTCCCTCCCTCCCTCCCTCCCTTCCTTCCTCCCTCCCTTCCTTCCTTCCTTCCTTCCTCCCTCCCTCCCTCTCTTTCTTTCTTTCTTTCTTTTTTTCTTCCTTCCTTCCTTCCTTCCTTTCTTCCTCCCTCCCTTCCTTCCTTCCTCCCTCCCTCCCTTCCTTTCTTTCTTCCTTCCTTCCTCTCTCCCTCTCTCCCTCACTCACTCTTTCTTTCTTTCTTTTTCTTTCTTCCTTCCTTTCCTCCCTTCCTCCCTCCCTCCCTCCCTTCCTTTCTTTCTTCCTTCCTTCTTTCCTTTCTTTCTTCCTTCCTTCCTCCCTCCCTCTTTCTTTCTTTCTTTCTTCCTTCCTTCCTCCCTCCCTCCCTCTCTTTCTTTCTTTCTTTCTTCCTTCCTTCCTTTCTTCCTCCCTCCCTCCCTTCCTCCCTCCCTCCCTTCCTTTCTTTCTTTCTTCCTTCCTTCCTTCCTCTCTCCCTCTCTCCCTCACTCACTCTCTTTCTTTCTTTTTCTTTCTTCCTTCCTTCCTTTCTTCCTCCCTCCCTCCCTTTCTTCCTTTCTTCCTATCTTCCTTCCTCCTCCCTTCCTTTCCTCCTTTCTTCCTTTCTCCCTTTCTCCCTCCCTGCCTTCCTTTCTTCCTTTCTCCCTTCCTCCCTTCTTTCCTTTCTTCTTCCCTCCTTTCTCCTATGACTTTTCCTTCTTTCCCTCCCTCCATTCTTCCCTCCCTTCCTCTTTCCCTCATTCTTTCTCCGTCACCCAGATCATGGTTGTCTCAAAAGGTGTTTTTTTTCCAAAAGGCCAGTGGACTTTCTTAGTTTTTCCTTGAAGGCGTTTCGCTTCTCATCCTAGAAGCTTCTTCAGCTCTGACTGAACGTTGGAGGATGGAAGGATTTATATCCCTTGCAGCCCTCTGGCGGTTAGCACCCTTTCGGAGAGCTGTTGAGGCCACTTGGAGGGTTATTTGAGCCCTGGGGGTCAGCTGAGTGGTGCAAATGGGTGTGGAGCCTTCTTGGAGCTGCTGAAAGGATTGTGTTATAAACAGGCATAGGAGGTGTGTATTCCTTGCCCTCTGTTGAGAGAGGGCTGCTCAATTTTCACCTAGATGGCCTCTTTGACCCCTCTTTCAAAGAGCGGTCATCTCTGTCCAAAATGTGGACTTTGTCATCTTCAAAAGAGTGGCCTTTGTCTTTCAAATGCAGATGGACCGCCGATTCTTGTCCTCCTGACGTAGGGTCTGTTCTCCTATGTTGTGCCATCCTATATTATTATTATTATTATTATTATTATTATTATTATTATTATTACTATTACTATTGTCAATAAGAAAGACAAAAAAGTCTGGATAGTGGACGTGGCAGTGCCTGGAGGCAGCAGAATAGACGAGAAAGAACTGGAGAAGATAACAAAATACAAAGACCTACAAATAGAAATAGAAAGACTGTGGCAAAAGCAAGCAAGGGTAGTACCAATAGTCATAGGCTCCTTGGGTGCAATCCCAAAACAACTGGAGCACCACTTGAACACCACTGGCACTGACAAATTCGCTATTAGTCAATTGCAAAAGGCGGCCTTACTAGGAACTGCTTCCATCCTGCGATGATACCTGTAATACCATCAAACATCCACATCTGCCTATCCCAGGTCCTTGGGAAGGACTCGATAGGTAGAAAAAATGCCAAATCCAGTCTGAACATCTGGCTGACTGTGCGATGATTAATAATAATAATAATAATAATAATAATAATAATCCCCCAGTGAGGCACTACCTTGACGTGGTTGTGGGGCTTGTGTACTCTGAGGAAGATGAGAGCTATGCCAGAGGTTCAAACATACTGGACAGGTCTCATCAGAGGAGTCAGACAAAGAGTGTCTCTCCCATAAAAAATATGGTGAGACGTAAATTGCAGAATGCCATACCGGCTCGGATGTCGCCCGGGTTAACAAGGTCCGCGCTAGATATTGGAGTTCCTGGATATCTGGTGAAAAATGGGTTACAGGACTCAGGACTGTTGGCTGAGCAACCAGGGCCAGCAGCTGCAGAACTACTGGAAGAAAAGGTGTTTACCCGTCGCAGATACACAGTGATGGAAAACAAAGAAATAATGATCTGTTACTACAGATCAAGTCCAACAAGACGAGGATATCTAAAACGAATGCACCAGTTCTGGAAAGAACAACATCCAGAATCAGAAATAACAGAACAGAGACTAGCAGATCAACGCCGATTTATAACACGAAATAAAGTATTTACAGAAACAGAATTGGACGAACTGCAAAGGTTTACCCAGGGCAAAGAAATCAAAGCCTTACAAGAAGTAATTCAGAATGTAGAGGCAAACCAGGGGGAGTTGGCAGTGAAAGAATCCAGTAGAGATATACAACTGTTCTCATTTGGAAACCAGGCGCCTATTCCTCAGGAAGAACAAAACCTTCTAACTAAAGAAATAAAAGAATTGAAACAAAGAATAACTGAGCATCTAGAACAGCACAAAAACAACAGAATAAGGCTACCTGCATTGAAGCTTGTTTCAAAGAAACAGCTAGCACAAGCATTAAAAGATGCAAATACTGCAATAGCAAGTATAAGCACCAATTCACTGCAAGAAACAAACCAACTAATGTACAGCACAGCTGCAGTTATAACTGAATACCTGGGATGCAAAATCAACAAAGAAGAAAAACAAACAAACAATGCACCACAAAAATGGAAGGTTAGACTAGAAAATAAGATAAGCAAGTTAAGATCACATGCAAGCAAGCTAGAACAGATGAAAGAAAAGAAGCTGAAGAACAAGAAGACCAAAGAATACCTAATCAAGAAATACCACTTAGAAACAAGGAAGATCAAGGAAGCATTGGAAATAATAAAGCAAAAAATAACAGCTATAGCCAGGAAAATCAGTAGATATGAAGCTCGAATTGCAAACTATAGGCAAAACCTCCAATTTCAATCCAATCAGAAATGTTTCTACCAATCCATCAATGGAGAAACTACAAGGAATCAGTCAGTACCTGACAAGGAAGAAACAGTGCAGTTCTGGAAGCAGATATGGGATAACCCAAAGAAATACAACAAGGATGCGGCTTGGTTAAAAGAGGTGGATGCAAATAAAACAGAAGTTGAAATGAAAGAACTAGTAATAACAACAAAAATGGTAGAAAAAAGAGCAAAGAAAATCAAAAATTGGTCAGCACCAGGTGAAGATGAACTGCATGGGTTTTGGTTGAAACATCTAACTGTTATACACCCACTCATTGCCAAGCAGTTCAACAATATACTACAGGGAGGAGAAATTGAAAAGTGGCTAACAACTGGGAAAACCTACCTAATAATGAAAAATCCAGCAAAAGGGGCAACACCAGGTAACTACAGGCCAATTACCTGCTTACCAACAACTTTCAAATTACTAACTGGTGTGGTAGCTGATGCAGTACAACAGCATCTAGTTGAAAACAATCTCTTTCCACCTGAGCAGAAAGGAAACCGCCCCAATAGCAGAGGAACAAAAGATCAACTCCTAATAGACAAAATGATCTTGGAAAACTGCAAGAGAAGGAAGACCAACCTGAATGTGGCATGGATTGACTACAAAAAGGCATTTGACTCTCTGCCACATGATTGGATAATAAAGTGCCTAGAAATAACAGGAGTCAGTAGAAACATCAGAAAATTTGTGCAAAGATCGATGGCACAATGGAAGACACAGTTGCAGATCAATGGTGAGAAGCTGGGAGAGGTTAATATCAAGAGAGGAATATTTCAAGGAGATTCATTATCACCATTACTATTTGTTATTGCACTGTTTTCTCTGTCAACAATACTGAATAACTCAGGACATGGCTATCAAACATCAAAAACATCTGCTAGACTATCCCACCTCCTCTACATGGATGATCTGAAGCTGTATGGAAAAACATCATCTGAAATAGAATCGCTGCTCAACACTGTCCGTATATATAGCCAAGATATTGTAATGGAGTTTGGCTTGGACAAATGTGCCACACTTACTATCAAACAAGGAAAAATAGTGAAAACTGAAGGAATCAAGATGCCCCACGAAAATAACATTAAGAGTCTGGATGAGGAAGAGTACTACAAATACTTGGGTATCCTTCAAGCTGACAACATCAATCACACTGAAGTCAAGAAAAAGATTAGAGGTGAATACATCAAGAGAGTGAAGAAGATCTTAAAGTCCAAACTCAATGGAGGAAATACCATAAGGGCAATCAACACCTGGGCAATCCCAGTCATTAGGTACACAGCTGGAATAGTGGACTGGACTCAAGCAGAACTAAAAGCAATGGATAGGCAGACCAGAAAAATAATGACAATGAATCATGCCCTTCATCCACGAAGTGACATTGATAGACTTTATCTACCAAGGCAAATAGGTGGGCATGGAATGTTACAAGTACATCAGATGGTTGAAGAAGAAAAAATGGCTTTGGAAGAATATCTGAAGAACAATGATGAAGATGCACTGAAATTAGTATATCAGGAAGGTTTACTAACTACTGGAGAGACCAAACTGGCCTACAAGAAAGACCAAATGAAGAACAGAATAGAGACATGGGAAGACAAAGCACTACATGGCCAATACATGAAAAAAATAGCTGGGAAAGCAGATAACAATAAAACCTGGCAATGGCTAAGAGCAGGAAAATTGAAGAAAGAGACCGAGGGACTAATTCTGGCTGCACAAGACCAAGCCTTAAGGACAAATGCATACAAAGTCAAAATTGAGAAGACAGCAACAGACAGTAAGTGCCGTCTATGCAAAGAAGCTGAAGAAACAGTGGACCACTTGGTAAGCTGTTGCAAGAAGATTGCACAGACTGATTACAAGCAGCGGCATGACAAAGTAGCAACAATGGTGCATTGGAAGATCTGCAAAAAATATCATTTGCCTGTAAGCAAAAACTGGTGGGATCATAAAATAGAGAAAGTCATAGAAAATGATAAAATTAAACTGCTCTGGGACTTCAGAATTCAAACAGACAAGCACCTGCAACATAACACCCCAGACTTAACAATTGTCGATAAGAAAGACAAAAAAGTCTGGATAGTGGACGTGGCAGTGCCTGGAGACAGCAGAATAGAAGAGAAAGAACTGGAGAAGATAACAAAATACAAAGACCTACAAATAGAAATAGAAAGACTGTGGCAAAAGCAAGCAAGGGTAGTACCAATAGTCATAGGCGCCTTGGGTGCAATCCCAAAACAACTGGAGCACCACTTGAACACCATTGGCATTGACAAATTCGCTATTAGTCAATTGCAAAAGGCGGCCTTATTAGGAACTGCTTCCATCCTGCGACGATATCTGTAATACCATCAAACATCCACATCTGCCTATCCCAGGTCCTGGGTAAGGACTCGATAGGTAGACAAAATGCCAAATCCAGTCTGAACATCTGGCTGACTGTGCGATGATCCATAATAATAATAATAATAATAATAATAATAATAATAATAATAATAATAATAATAATAATAATAATATTGCACAGACTGACTACAAGCAGCGGCATGACAAAGTAGCAACAATGGTGCATTGGAAGATCTGTAAAAAATATCATTTGCCTGTAAGCAAAAACTGGTGGGATCATAAAATAGAGAAAGTCATAGAAAATGATAAAATTAAACTGCTCTGGGACTTCAGAATTCAAACAGACAAGCACCTTCAACATAACACCCCAGACTTAACAATTGTCGATAAGAAAGACAAAAAAGTCTGGATAGTGGACGTGGCAGTGCCTGGAGACAGCAGAATAGACGAGAAAGAACTGGAGAAGATAACAAAATACAAAGACCTACAAATAGAAATAGAAAGACTGTGGTAAAAGCAAGCAAGGGTAGTACCAATAGTCATAGGCTCCTTGGGTGCAATCCCAAAACAACTGGAGCATCACTTGAACACAATTGGCATTGACAAATTCGCCATTAGTCAATTGCAAAAGGCGGCCTTACTAGGAATTGCTTCCTTCCTGCGATGATATTTGTAATACCATCAAACATCCACATCTGCCTATCCCAGGTCCTGGGTAAGGACTCGATAGGTAGACAAAATGCCAAATCCAGTCTGAACATCTGGCTGACTGTGCGATGATCCAAAATAATAATAATAATAATAATAATAATAATAATAATAATAATGATGATGATGATGATGATGATGATGATGATGATGATGATGATGATGATGATGAAAGGGACCTTGGAGGTCATCTAGTCCAACCCCCTGCTCAGGCAGGAAACTCTATACCATTTCAGACAAATGGCTGTCCAGTATCTTCTTAAAAACCTTCACGTGAGTTCAACAATTCTCAGAAAGAGTACAAACAACCAGAGGACTGCAAGGAGCATAACTCCTTCCATCCTCCACCATTCAGTCAGAACTGGAGGAGCTTCTTGGACGAGAAGCAGAACATCTTCAAGGAGAACCAAAGTCCAGTTGCCTTTTGAAAAAGCACCTTTGGGTTGTTGTTGTTAGTTGCGAAGTCATATCCGACCCATCATGACCCCATGGACCACGTTCCTCCAGGCCTTCCCATCCTCTACCATCTTCTGGAGTCCATTGAAGCTCACGCCTCCTGCTTCAGTGACTCCATCCAGCCACCTCCTTCTCTGTCGCCCCCTTCTTCTCTTGCCCTCAATCTTTCCCAGCATCAGGCCCTTCTCCAGTGAGTCCTTCCTTCTCCTTAGGTGGCCAAAGTATTTGAGTTTCAACTTCAGGATCTGGCCTTCTAAAGAGCAGTCGGGGTTGATCTCCTCTAGGACTGACCGGTTGGATCGCCTTGCAGTCCAGGGGACTCGCAGGAGTCTTCTCCAGCACCAGAGTTCAAAGGCCTCCATTCTTTGGCACTCGGCCTTTCTTATGGTCCAGCTTTCACAGCCATACATTGCAACTGGGAAAACCATGGCCTGGGCTATACATACTTTCATTGGGACGACCTTCCTAAGTCTTTCGCAGACACCGGGAAATAGGCCCTTCACACAGCCATCTCCTTAGATTCCTCTGCCTCCAGCCCGTGATCGGACATGATCTACAACTCTCGCACCGAGCAGTGTGCCTGTTGTGTATGCGAGTCACCTCCAGGCCTTCGAACAGCTGCCTGCCAAAAGCCCTGGACCTCTTCCAAGCTGCTTTATACCTTGGTTAGGAGACAAAGAGGTTGATTTTTCTCGCAATGGGATCTTTTCAGATCAGCCAAAGATTCTTGGACCGGAGCCCGGAGATGTTTCTCCAAAATCAATACGCCAAATGAAAACATTCTCCTAGATTCGGCAGCCGGGGTCGTAATAACACGGCGTTCGAGTTCCTTGCAAAAGGAGACTCTTTTTTATTCGTTTTTTTTTTTTTTAAAAAAATTATTTTGCAAAATCAGGGGAACGATTGAAATCGGAAAAGAGGGCCAAAGAAGCTCAACCCTTCACCTCCTCCGTCGCTTCCTCGTTCATCAAATCATTCCAGTTTAGTAATAGTAATAGTCGTAAAGTTGGAAGGGACCTTGGAGGTCATCTAGTCCAACCCCCGGCTCAGGCAGGAAACCCTACACCATTTCGGACAAATGGCTGTCCAGTCTCTTCTTAAAAACTTCCAATGTTGGAGCATTTACCGCTTCTGGAGGCAGGCTGTTCCACTGATTAATTGTTCTCACTGTCAGGAAGTTTCTCCTTAGTTCTAGGTTGCTTCTCTCCTTGATTAGTTTCCACCCGTTGCTTCTTGTCCTGCCTTCAGGTGCTTTGGAAAATAGCTTGACTCCCTCTTCTTTTTGGCAGCCCCTGAGATACTGGAAGGCTGCTATCCTGTCCCCTCTTGTCCTTCTCTTCATTAAACAAGACATACCACAATTCCAGCAGCCTTTCCTTATATGTTTTAGCCTCCAGTCCCCTAATCATCTTTTTTGCTCTTGTCTGCACTCTTTCTAGAGTCTCAACATCTTTTTTACATCGTGGTGACCAAAACTGGATGCAGGATTCCAAGTGTGGCCTTACCAAGGCCTTGTAAAGTAGTATTAACACTTGACGTGATCTTGATTCTATCCCTCTGTTAATGCAGCCTAGCACTGTGTTGGCCTTTTTGGCAGCTGCAGCACACTGCTGGCTCATATTTAGGTGACTGTCTACTACAGCGGTTCTCAACCTATGGGTCCCGACCCCATTTGGGGTCGATCGACCACTTTTCGGGGGTCGCCAAAGGCGGCGATCCGCCATTTTGTCCCCTCCGGGGGGTGGCGCCGCGCATGCGCACCGCGCATGGGGGCGGTGCCGCGCCTCCGGGGATGGCGCCGCGCATGCGTGCCGTGCAGGGGGCGGCACCACGCATGCGCGCCGCGTGTGGGGGCGCCGCCGCACATGCACGCCATGTGTGGGGCCCCCACCCCCATGCGCGCTGCGCATGCGCATAACGTTTGTGTGACGGGGGTCGCCGTCACACAAACGTTGAGAAGCACTGGTCTACTAGGACTCCAAGGTCCCTCTCACAGTTACTACTATTGAGCATGGTGCCATCTATACTGTACTTGTGCATTTGGTTTTTCTTTTTCCAGGCAAGGCTCCTACTGGGGGCAGCTTGTGAAACCGTGGAATGCAAATCGTCTTTGCATTTCATTATCCGTGGTCTCCTGTTGTTGTTGTTGTTGTTGCGTGCGTTTGTGCGTGTGTCTGTGTGGGTCCCTTCGTTTTTTTTTCTGTTTGTTTGTGGAAAGAGGGAGGAACCAATCCTGTTTGTCGGCTGTGCATGGCTGCTTGTTTTAATCACCCGTTTTTTTAGATTTATTTCTGATCAGAAAGCAGAGCGGGCCAGAGAGAAACGTGGTTTTAAAGGTGGGGGGGGGAGTGAGCTAAGAAGATGTATTTCCAAGGAAGAAAAACAAAATTAAGGGATTGTTTAGTTGAGGATGAAGTTGAGTGGCTCTTTTCATGTCTGGAAATGTCTTGTGAAAAGGCAGGAGCCTTTGGAAGCAGAGGTATCCACCGGAGGTCAAAAGCATCAAGATTAATACCACTTTACAAGGTCTTGGTAAGGCCACACTTGGAATACAGCATCCAGTTTTGGTCACCATGATGTAAAAAAGATGCTGAGACTCTAGAAAGAGTACAGAGAAGAGCAACAAAGAGGATCAGGGGACTGGAGGCTAAAACTACAAGGAACGGTTGCTGGAATTGGGTATGTCTAGTTTAACGAAGAGAAGGACAAGGGGGGACAGGATAGCAGTCTTCCAGTATCTCAGGGGCTGCCCCAAAGAAGAGGCAGTCAAGCTGTTCTCCAAATCACCTGAAGGCAGGAGAAGAAGCAACGGGTGGAAACTAATCAAGGAGAGAAGCAACCTAGAACTAAGGAGAAACTTCCTGACAGTGAGAACAATTAACCAGTGGAACAACCTGCCTCCAGAAGCGGTAAATGCTCCAACACTGGAAGTTTTTAAGAAGAGACTGGACAGCCATTTGTCCGAAATGGTGTAGGGTTTCCTGCCTGAGCAGGGGGTTGGACTAGATGACCTCCAAGGTCCCTTCCAACTTTACTACTATTATTATTATTATAAGATGGCGGCTGCAGGGGAGGGGGGGTGTCAATGGAAGTTCTGTCTGTTCGTTTTTGTACGTGATCCACATAAAGAACAGGCATGGCAGCTGCCATCTTGACTTTTTTTGACCAGGCCCTGCAGACAACTGTACTTAGACATTTCTTCTTGGATAAACATCTGTGTTTTAAGATGATACAAATCTGATCTCCCAGAGACAGGAAGTCCTCTGGGGCAGGGAACATGGGGCCTCAAGAGAGAGCCTGGTTGAGCCTGATGGAAATGGGTGGTGCCTGGTGAAGATCTGGGCGGAGCTTGGTTGATCTAGGATAAGGGTCTTCAAACTTGGCCACTTTAAGACGTGTGGACTTCAAATCCCAGAATCCCTCAGGAGTCTTCAAACTTGGCCACTAAGATGTGTGAACTTCAGCTCCCAGAATTCCTCAGGGGTCTTCAAACTTGGCCACTAAGACTTGTGAACTTCAGCTCCCAGAATCCCTCAGGGGTCTTCAAACTTGGCCACTAAGACTTGTGGACTTCAGCTCCCAGAATTCCTCAGGAGTCTTCAAACTTGGTCACTTTAAGACGTGTGGACTTCAACTCCCAGAATTCCTCAGGAGTCTTCAAACATGGCTACATTAAGGCTTGTGGATTTCAGCTCCCAGAATCCCTCAGGGGTCTTCAAACTTGGCCACTAAGACTTGTGAACTCCAGCTCCCAGAATTCCTCAGGAGTCTTCAAACTTGGCCACTAAGACTTGTGAACTTCAGCTCCCAGAATTCCTCAGGGGTCTTCAAACTTGGCCACTTTAAGACGTGTGGACTTCAACTCCCAGAATCCCTCAGGGGTCTTCAAACTTGGCCACTTTAAGACGTGTGGACTTCAGCTCCCAGAATCCCTCAGGGGTCTTCAAACTTGGCCACTTTAAGACGTGTGGACTTCAGCTCCCAGAATCCCTCAGGGGTCTTCAAACTTGGCCACTTTAAGACGTGTGGACCTCAACTCTCAGAATTCATCAGGGGTCTTCAAACTTGGCCACTAAGACTTGTGAACTTGGAAATGTGTAGAATCTGATGGAGATGGGCGGAGACCCAGCCTAGCTGATCTGGGTGGAGCCTGATAGAAATGGGCGGAACCTGAAGACATGGGCGGAGACAGTGTCTTGTGGATTTGGGCGGAGCCTGAGGAAGATGGGCAGAGCTTGATGGAGATGGGCAGAGACAGAACCTGCTTGATCTGGGCGGAGACTGAGGGAGATGGGCGGAGACAGAGCTGAACTGATCTGGGTGGAGCCTGGAAATAGGCGGAGTCTGATGGAGGTGGGCAGAACTTGATGGAGATGGGTGGGGACAGAGCCTGCTTGATCTGGGCGGAGCCTGATGGAAATGGGTGGAACGTGACGGTGATTGGTGAAGATGGATAAGGGTGGAGCCTGATGGAGAGGGGTGGAGCCTGATGGAAATGGGTGGAGCCCCCCACCAAGCCTTCTGCCTTGACTCCCGGTCCTTCCATCCTTCCTTTCCTTTGCTCAATTTGGATCCGGCCTGCAGCATCCCCTAAAACCGAAGGGATCTGGTGATCCTGAGACCCCTTCAGCCCTGGGTTCTCCGTCGCAGCCTTCCGATGCTGTTTTCCTGCAAAAATCCACCCACAACTGCTTCAAGAGAGACCCACGTTCCAGAATTTCTCTCTTCTCTGCGAAGAACAAGAATGAAAAGAAAAAAGGGGGAGAGAGAGAGAGAGAGAGAGAGATTGCAGTCACCATGGCAACCGCTGGGGATAGAGAAAGACTTGTTTTCAAAACATGGGTCTGCAAATCGCTTTATTCCGGTGAAAATACAAGCCAGGGGGTCCCAATCCACCCTCTCCTGCCTCCGAGAGTGGATTTCGCCATTCTCCGATCGAAGGGGAAGGTGGACACGGGAATGCCCTCTGTGCACGCTCAGAGGCACTGGGGTCTGTGCGATCGAGACCAAACGTCAGTGATCCAGCCCCAAAGAAAGCTCAGGCTGAAACCGTGGACAGGGCACGCCGAGCACAGCTTTGGCGTCGAATCTCTAAGCGTGGAAAGAGGGCCTCTGACAATAGGCAGAGTTCACTGCTGCGGGGGAACAAGGTTATCGTCTTCTTCAGTCAGGCGGCGGCAGAACGGCCCTCCTTGCTTCTGTTTTCAGAGAAAGAAACAAAAGAAGCAAAATCTTAATTAATCTTCAAGGCATTCTTTGGGATTCTAATTAATTCATGTGTTTCTTCTTCGGGCTTGGATTCCTGCCCTGCCTCGTAGCCACTGGATCACCCAGGTGGTCTGCCAGACTCAAAAGAATATAAATATTAAGATGAACCAGACCAAATAACAAAAAAAGGAATTAAAGCTTAAACAGTACAGCAAGATGAATTAACTCTTTCAAGGAACCTGGTTGCAGATTCCCTATTTAATAATAATAATAATAATAATAATAATAATAATAATAATAATAATAATAATAATAGTAGTAGTAGTAGTAGTAGTAGTAGTAGTAGTAGTAGTAGTAGTAATAAAGTTGGAAGGGATCTTGGAGGTCATCAAGTCCAACCCCCTGCTCAGGCAGGAAACCCTATACCATTTTGGTAGTACCAATAGTAATAGGCTTCTTGGGTGCAATCCCAAAACAACTGGAGCACCACTTGAACACCATTGGCATTGACAAATTTGCCATTAGTCAATTGCAAAAGGCGGCCTTACTAGGAACTGCTTCCATCCTGCGACGATATCTGTAATACCATCAAACATCCACATCTGCCTATCCCAGGTCCTGGGTAAGGACTCGATAGGTAGACAAAATGCCAAATCCAGTCTGAACATCTGTCTGACTGTGCGATGATCCATAATAATAATAGTAATAAAGTTGGAAGGGATCTTGGAGGTCATCAAGTCCAACCCCCTGCTCAGGCAGGAAACCCTATACCATTTTGGACAAATGTCTGTCCAGTTTCTTCTTAAAAACTTCCAATGTTAAAGCATTCACAGCTTCTGGAGGCAAGGAGTTCCACTGGTTAATTGTCTTCACTGTCAGGAAGTTTCTCCTTAGTTCCAGGTTGCTTCTCTCCTTGATTAGTTTCCATTTGTTGCTTCTTGTCCTGCGCTTTGGAGAATAGCTTGACTCCCTCTTCTTTGGGGCAGCCCCTGAGATACTGGAAGGCTGCTATCCTGTCCCCCCTCGTCCTTCTCTTCGTTAAACTAGTGCCGTCTTGTCGTTGTGTTGTGCTTTTAATTGTTATTAGCTGCCTTGAGTTGGGACGAGGAGAAGGGTGGCGATGTCAATTGAAGTACAGGTAGTCCTTGACTTACGACCGATTGCTTAGTGACTGTTCAAAGTTACAACAAAACACCCACTCAAAAATGCTTACAACCCAGATTCGAACTCCTCACCTTGTCCCAAAGATGCTTTTTCTAGAGGCAACTGGACTTTCTTGTTTTTCTTTGAAGACGTTTTGCTTCTCCTTCAAGAAGCTTCTTCAGCTCTGACTGGACAGTGGGGAAATGGAAGGATTGATACTTCTCGCAGACAGCTGGTCATTTGCATCCTTTTGGAGAGTCATTGAGGCCACTTGGAGGTTTATCTGTGTCCTCAGGGTCACCTGAGTGGGGCAAATGGGTGTGGAGCCTTCTTGGAACCGCTGAGGACATCATCCATCTCCAGTCTACAACACGGTCCTTTCAGCAGCTCCAACAAGGCTACACCCCTATTTGCACCACTCGGGTGACCCAGAGGACACAGATAAACCTCCAGGTGGCCTCAACAACTCTCTAAAAGAATGCAAATGACCAGCTGTCTGCAAGGAGTACAAATCCTTCCATTCCCACACCGTCCAGTCAGAGCTGAAGAAGCTTCTTGGAGGAGAAGCGAAACCTCTTCAAAGGAAAAACCAGAAAGTCCAGTTACCTCCTGAAAAAAGCACCTGTGGGACAAAGACCTTCAACTCCCAGACTTCTATGCGGAATTCTGGGAGTTGAAGTCCACCCATCTTCAAACCCGCTAAGGTTGAGAAACACGGCCACTTCATTCATCTTTCCAGCTTGACGGGGCCTTTTAGGAATAATTGTTATGGCACTTAATGTCATGCCACTCGGTGCACACTTAACTAGCTCGCTAATCAGATGTCACGGGGTACTTTATCAAATCAAGATATATTACATCTTCTGACGAAGTTACCCAGTGAGAAAGCGAGCGAGAAAGCGCGAGAGAGGGAAGAGAAAGAGAGAGAGAGAAATTAATTGACAAATTCGCTTCTGCCTAATCCCCGATTTTTACACTGTTTACAGTTCACTCTTTTTATGATCTGCTCTCCAATCTTTAACCCATTTGCTGGACCTTTCTTTCATTTTTCTTTCCTTTTTGAACAGGAAGACAAAACTGGCTCACTTCCAGTCCTCTGACACTGTGCAACTTCTCTCTAAAGCATCTCTGTCGGGGAATGGCGTAGCCGGTGTTCAAATGAAGCCAGAAACGCTGACACATGTAGTTTTATACAAATAAAGATATTTTACATCGATAAGGAGGGGCACATGACGTGGATTTTTTTTTTTTAACTGGTTAACCAGCGCAGTTATTTTGCATTTTAATTTGACTTATTGTCTCTCTTTTAAAATAACGTTCAGGTTGGTTACAGATTGGAATGTACTTTTATCCTACGATCGCATGGATTGATTAACATTACTAAACTGAAAAGATGATTTACGAAAAAGTTTCTTAGTGTCAACTGGCATCTGGTTATAGATCACAACCTACTACTTGATAAGATAGAACAGTGGGTTCTCAACCTGTGGGTCCCGGATCCCATTTGGGGTCGAACGACCATTTCACGGGGGTCGCCAAACAACGCAGTCCGCCATTTTTTTCCCCTTTTTCTTAGCTGTGCTATTCCCTTTTATTCTATTGGCTTTTGAAAGCCAATAGAATAGACTCTCATGAATAGAGTCTAATTCTATTGGCTTTCAAAAGCCAATAGGAATTGTCCAGGCTGTCTCTGCCCTGCTGAGCCCGCCGAAAGTCCCATTCTGCAAACAGTGCTGCACCAGTTGAGTAGTCCCCGACTTACGACCGGTTGGGGGTCGCGGCATTAAAAAGGTTGAGAACCACTGAGATAGAAAAATGTGGGTTAGACAGCATCACCCCAGATGGATCCGTAGCTGGCTGACCGGCCGTACTCAGCATGTGGTCCTCAATGGAACCACATCTACATGGAGGGAAGTGTGTGGTGGGCTGCCCCAGGGCTCTGTTCTGGGCCCAGTGCTCTTCAACATCTTCACCAATGATTTGGACGAGGGGATAGATGGAGAAATCATCAAATTTGCAGATGACACCAAGCTGCAGGAATAGCCAACACTGCAGAATACAGGCTTAGGATACAGGAGGATCTGGACAGATTTGAACACTGGGCGCTATCTAACAAAATGAAATTCAAGGGTGAAAAAAGCAAGGTTCTACATTTAGGCAAGAAAAACCAAATGTACAGGTATAGTATAGGGGGCACCTTGCTCAATAGTAGCAACTGTGAGAGGGATCTCGGAGTCCTAGTGGACAATCATTTAAATAGGAGCCAACCGTGTGCTGCAGCTGCCAAAAAAGCCAACACAGTGCTGGGCTGCATTAACAGAGGTATAGAATCAAGATCACGTGAAGCGGTAATACCATTTTACAACGCCTTGGTACGGCCACACTTGGAATCCTGCATCCAGTTTTGGTCACCACAATGTGAAAAAGATGTTGATACTCTAGAAAGAGTAGAGAGAAGAGCAACAAAGATGATTAGAGGTGGTCCTTGTTGTTGTTGTTGTTGTTGTTATTATTGTTATTATTATTATTAAGTTCAAACAAGCTTTGCAATTGATTTACTGTGCAAAGAGGGGTTACTCTTATCTTCTCCAATCAACAAACACAAAGTCACACTGAATTTACATTCTCCACCTTTTCCCAAGGCCAGCCTTGACCCCAACCACCACCCAACTAGACTACTAGAATATAGAGAGGCACATTATTAATCTAATCAAATAACCCCACCGGGCATCTGAATCTCAAAGGATCCCAAAGGGTATAAAAATCACTCCACTCGCCATGCCAGGATGTCAGCTGTCCCAGAACCGATTGCTGGATGTCACTTCACTTCTGATTCCTAATGAAATGGAGACCTCCTTTCCTGCAGCCTGCCTCCAAATTTATGGGCTCCTGCGTCTTTCTCCCAGCTTGAAACCGGACCAGATTTTACTTCCAACACAAGTGTGGTCTTACCAAGGCCTTATAAAGTGGCAATAACCCCTTGACGTGATGTTGAAACTATCCCTCTGTTAAATGCAGTTTAGGATTCCAACATCCTGTTACTCTAAAACTTCTGTCCTACCTCCTTGTCTTTTCCTCCACAATTTCCCGGTGACTCACGCCCGGCTACCCTCACGAAAGAAGACAGAGCCCAACCAAGATTCCAGTCCCTTTGTTGTCTTTTTCTTACCTGTTACCCTGTGCCATTTTTATTAAGCTGTTGTTCCCCTTAATTCTTTTCTCTTCCTTTTTCTCCCCCCCCACCCCCCAAACATTTAATGTATTTATAGGCGGTTTCCCCAGGCCAGGTCTTCCCTAAGCATGATATATAATAATGATGATGATGATAAAGTTGGAAGGGACCTTGGAGGTCATCTAGTCCAACCCCCTGCTCAGGCAGGAAACCCTATACCATTTCGAACAAATGGCTGTCCAGTTTGTTCTTAAAAACTTCCAGTGTTGGAGCATTCACCGCTTCTGGAGGCAGGTTGTTCCACTGGTTAATTGTTCTAACTGTCAGGAAGTTTCTCCTTAGTTCCAGGTTGCTTCTCTCCTTGGTGAGTTTCCATCCGTTGCTTCTTGTCCTGCCTTCAGGCGCCTTGGAGAATAGCTTGACTCCCTCTTCTTTGGGGCAGCCCCTGAGATATTGGAAGGCTGCTATCATGTCCCCCCTCATCCTTCTCTTCGTTAAACTAGACACACCCAATTCCAGCAACTGTTCCTTATATGCTTTAGCCTCCAGTCCTCTAATCATCTTTGTTGCTCTCCTCTGTACTCTTTTTAGAGTTTCAGCATCTTTTTTACATCGTGGTGACCAAAACTGGATGCAGTACTCCAAGTGCGGCCTTACCAAGGCCTTGTAAAGTGGTATTAACACTTCACGTGATCTTGATTCTCTCTCTCTGTTAATGCAATCTAGCACTGTGTTGGCCTTTTTGGCAGCTGCAGCACACGTCTGGCTCCTATTTAAGGGATTGTCCACTAGGACTCTGAGGTCCCTCTCACAGTTACTACATTGAGCATGGTGCCACCTATACTATGCCTATATTAACATAAAAGAGAGGTTGCTACATGATTTGGGACAGAAAATTGGTTTTCGTTACCACGAGGCAGCCCCGTGGCCTTGTCCATGTCTGCGGAGTGGCAAAGGTTCCCACGAAGGAAGCTATCGCTTGGAAAAGTAGGGAGCCCCTGGTAAGAAAATGTTTTTTAAAAAAAAATCTTTCCGGTGAGAAACAGCTCAGGAGACAAATGTGTTTTTAGGTCTCTTGACTTGTGAAATGCCTTTAGAAAAAGGTTGGGGCCCTGTTCTTTATTCTGTGTTCTACAGGTCACCCTTGACTTGCTACCACAATGGAGCCCAATATTTATGTGGCTAAGTTATGTGACCCAATTTGTGACTTTCCTTGCCACAGTTGTTAAGGGAAACACTGCGGTTGTTAAGTTAGTAACATGTTTGATAAGTGAATTGCCTGCCTGCCTGCCTGCCTGCCTGCCTATCTATCTATCTATCTATCTATCTATCTATCTATCTATCTATCTATCTATCTATCTATCTATCTATCTATCTATCTATCTATCTATCTATCTATCTACCTACCTACCTACCTACCTACCTACCTACCTACCTACCTACCTATCTATCTATCTATCTATCTATCTCTAGCTACCTATCTCTCTCTCTCTATCTATCTATCTATCTATCTATCTATCTATCTATCTATCTATCTATCTATCTATCTATCTCTATCTATCTATCTATCTATCTATCTATCTCTTTCTATATATCTATCTATCTGTATTTCTTCTTTTTCTTTCATCTATCTATCTATCTATCATATATCTATCATCTATCCCTTTATCTCTCTGTATTTCTTTCTTTCTTTCTTTTTCTTTCATCTCTATCTATCATCTATCCATCATCTATCTATCATCTATCCCTTTCTCTTTCTTTCTTTCTTTCTTTCTTTCTTTCTTTCTTTCTTTCTTTCTTTCTTTTTCTTTCATCTATTTATCTATCCATCTATCCATCATCTATCTATATCTATCTATCCATCATATATCCATCATATATATATCATCTATCCCTTTATCTATCTATCTTTCTTTCTCTTTCTATATCCATCTATCCATTTATCTATCTATCTATCTATCTGTATTTCTTTCTTTCTTTCTTTTTCTTTCATCTCTATCTATCCATCATCTATCCATTATCTATCTATCATCTATCCCTTTCTTTCTTTCTTTCTTTCTTTCTTTCTTTTTCTTTCATCTATATCTATCTATCCATCTATCCATCATATATCTATCATCTATCCCTTTCTTTCTTTCTTTCTTTCTTTCTTTCTTTCTTTCTTTCTTTCTTTCTTTCTTTCTTTCTTTCTTTCTCTTTCATCTATCTATCTCTATCTATCCATCTGTCTATCCATCATATATCTATCATCTATCCCTATCTCTCTCTGTCTATCTATCTATCTATCTATCTATCTATCTATCTATCTATCTATCTATCTATCTATCCTTAGAATTCTACCCCATCTTTATTATTTTATCAGTACCTCAAGGTGGTGAACATACACAACATCCTTTCCTTCTATTTTCCCCACAACAAACCTGTGAGGTTGGCTGGGCTGGGAGAGAGGGACTGTCCTAAAGTTACCCAATCAGTTGTCGTGCCTAAAGCGGACTAGAACTCCGCATCGCCTGTTGATTGGCCCAAAGTCACCCAACCAGCTTTCATGCCTAAGGTGGGACTAGAACTTACCAGCACCTGGTTTCTCATCTAACACCTTAACCATTACAAACTGGCTATTGCAGCCAAAGAAGGAAGGGTGTCTTTATCTGAAGCTCCAGGAATTTGGAGCAAGGAAGATAAACCAGAGGTGAGCGAAGCCTTGACAGGTTGCATAAACTCCAGAGGCGCGTGCAAAGAGACGGTCCCGACTGTGCCGTGGCCGTCTTGTGTTTTGTGGTGTGGCGTAGGTCCCTGCCCCTGGCCTTTTTTCTCCCCTCTGGAGGTGATAAATGAATTGCAGAGAGTCCCTTATACATCAGGCGAGGGCTAAAGGGGAGACCTTCACGCTGGGCTGCCGAAAACACCATTTGTCACCGGCTGGGTGTGATGGCCTGGCCTTTTTTTCATTATTTATTTTCATCTATTTGCACAGCTGAGTTCAAACAACAACTGAGGATGAGAGTGACAGCCAAACCTCTTCTGAGAAAGAACCCACCCAAGTTAGAAATTTTAATATTGAATTGTCGCCATCCTTTTCAATCAAGTCGTCTGTTAAAGATTTGGTGATTTGCAAAAAGATAGTTGCATTTTTGTTTAGTTTTTTTTTTTTAACTTTCGTCCTAGCTATTGAATTAGTCCATATAGGTTCTCCTGCTTGAGCAGGGGGCTGGACTAGAAGACCTCCAAGGTCCCTTCCAGCTCTATTCTATTCTATTCTATTCTATTCTTATTTTGTTATTCTATTCTGTTCTATTCTGTTCTGTTCCGTTCCGTTCCGTTCCGTTCCATTCCATTCCATTCCATTCCATTCTATTCTATTCTATTCTATTCTATTCTATTCTATTCTATTCTATTCTATTCCATTCCATTCCATTCCATTCTATTCTATTCTTATTTTGTTATTCTATTCTATTCTATTCTATTCTATTCTTATTTTGTTATTCTATTCTATTCTTATTTTGTTATTCTATTCTATTCTATTCTATTCTATTCTTATTTTGTTATTCTATTCTATTTTATTCTTATTTTGTTATTCTATTCTATTCTTATTTTGTTATTCTATTCTATTCTATTCTTATTTTGTTATTCTATTCAATTTTATTCTTATTTTGTTATACTATTCTATTCTTATTTTGTTATTCTATTCTATTCTATTCTATTCTATTCTATTCTATTCTATTCTATTCTATTCTATTCTATTCTATTCTATTCTATTCCTTTCCATTCCATTATTATTTTGTTATTCTATTCTATTCTGTTCTGTTCTGTTCTGTTCTGTTCTGTTTCCAACATTTGCTTTTTATTTTTTGCCCCAACATCTAAAATGTTGCCAAGAAATTACGTAAGGCAGTCAAGGCCTCTGTCCACCCATCTGTCCATCTGCAGGATCCTCCTCCCCAAATTGAACACAATGGAAGCCCATTTGGGATCAGGGAAGACGCCAGCGAAAGGAAGATGGCAGGTAAAATTGGGGTGAACGGGGCTTGTTGGGGGGGGGTTGCAGAGAAAAGAAAATATCTAAGAAAACAGATACCCCCACCCCCAGTGCTTTGCCTATAGGAGAGCTAAGGGGGCAGTCAGCAATGTCACCATGGTAAGCCCCTCCCTCTGGGTCACACGACCCAAATCCCATGCAGCCCGCCTTTTGCCCGGATTCGCACAAACACCCAGAAGTCCGATGTCAAAGGAGGGAGAGACACGCACACATACATACAGAGAGATATTTTTTTTCTAGGCACAACACATTAAATTAAATCTGCCTCTCCCTCCTATGCTTATGACTGCGAGGGAGGGTGGGGAAGAATTTTTAACATTCATTTTGCAGACAGACTGCATTTTTTTTGTAAAGCATTTGGTTCCAATCTTTCTGTTCTAAAGCAGATGGGGTCCCCCACTTTTTTGGGTGATTATTTTAATCTCGTTCCCTTTTATGGCTCCGTCCTTTGACAAGGAGCGGTCGCCAACCTTTGCAGCTTGGTGGCCCGGCTTAGGGGGGGGGGAGAGAGGGGAACCAGACTGCGTGAATGGCAGGCTGGCCTGCAGGCACGCACACAACTCAACTTGCACAAGTTGAGCAACGCACACGTGTGTGTGCGCGTGCATATCGACCCGCCACTTGCACGAGTTGAGCTTGTGCGGGCCGGTTCTGAATAAGCCACGGCCCGGTATGGGTCACAGCCCGGGGATTGGGGACCTCTAGTGTAATATTTTGTAAGTCAGCCCTTTCTCAGAATCAGAATCAGAATAGAGCTGGAAGGGACATTGGAGGTCTTCTAGTCCAGCCCCCTGCTCAAACAGGAGACCCTATACCATTTCAGACAAATAGCTGTCCAGTCTCTTCTTAAAAACCTCTAGTGTTGGAGCATTCACCACTTCTGGTGGCAAGCTGTTCCACTGGTTAATTGTCCTCACTGTTAGGAAGTTTCTCCTTAATTCCAGGTTGCTTCTCTCCTTGATCAGTTTCCACCCGTTGCTTCTGGTCCT
>JAKSXO010000020.1:6405187-6565187 GCA_024509115.1 Crotalus helleri | reverse complement strand
GGAATAGAATAGAATAGAATAGAATAGAATAGAATAGAATAGAATAGAATAGAATAACAGAGTTGGAAGGGACCTTGGAGGTTATCTAGTCCAACCCCCTGCTCAGGCAGGAAACCCTATACCATTTCAGAAAAATGGCTGTCCAGTCTCTTCTTAAAAGCACCCAGTGTTGGAGTATTCACAACTTCTAGAGGCAGGTTGTTCCACTGGTTAAATTGTTCTCACTGTCAGAAAATTCCTCCTTAGTTCCAGGTTGCTTCTCTCTTTGGTCAGTTTCCACCCGTTGTTTCTTGTCCTGCCTTCAGGCGCTTTGGAGAATAGCTTGACTCCCTCTTCTTTGGGGCAGTCCCTGAGATATTGGAATACTGCTATCGTGTCCCCTCTTGTCCTTCTCTTCATTAAACTAGACATCCCCAATTCCAGCAACCGTTCGTTATATGCTTTAACCTCCAGTCCCCTGATCCCCTTTGTTTTTCTTCTCTGCATTCTAAGTCCAAAGGATCAAGTGAGGGCAGACAAGATTTCTGACCTGATCGAATTTGATTTGCTGTTTTGATTGTCCAACGGCGAGGATTTAAGCCTTCCGTTTAAGGAAAATGTTTGCAGGTATATCTGAGCCATTAAATGAATTAAGGATCTCTGCGTCTCTCTTTGACTTAAACTATTTGCTTGCCCGCCTCCCAGCAGTCTCTCTCCTGCCCTGGGTGTAAATCCTGCTCTCCTTATTAACAGTGCCCAATAAGGACATAGCTGGGTAAATATCACCAGCTTCCATTCCCTACTAGAAAAGAATAGAGTTGGAAGGAACCTTGGAGGTCTTCTAGTCCAACCCTCCACTCCTCTCCTCTCCTCTGCCCTTCTCTTTTCTCTTCTTTCCTCTCCTCTCCTCCTTTTCCCTTCTCCTCTCCTCTCTTCTCCTCTTCCCTTCCCTCCTCCCCTCCCCTCTCCCTCTCCTCTCCTCTCCCTTCTCCTCTCCTCTCCCCTTCCCTCCTCCCCTCTCCTCTTCCGTCTTTTCCTCTCCCCTTCACTCCCCTCCTCTCCTCTCCTTTCCCTCCTCTCCTCTCCTCTCCTTCCCTCTTTTCCTCTCCTCTCTTCTCTCCCCCTCCTCTCCTCTTCCCTCTTCTCCTCTCCCCTTCACTCCCCTTCCCTCCTCTCCTCTCCTCTTCCCTTCTCATTTCCTCTCCTTTCTTCTCTCCTCTCCTCTTTTCTTCTCTCCTCTTCCCTCCTCTCTTCTCCTCTTCCCCTCTCCCCTTCACTCCCTTTCCCTCCTCTCCTCTTCCCTCTTTTCCTCTCCTCTCTTCTCCTCCCCTTCCCTCCTCTCCTCTCCCTCTTCTCTCCTCTTCCCTCTTCTCCTCTCCTCTCTTCTCTTCTTCTCTTCTCTCCTCTCTTCTCTCCTCTCCTCTCTCCTCTCTTCTCCTCTCCTCTACTCCTCTCTTGTCTCCTCTCCTCTCCTCTTCTCCTCTCTTCTCTTCTCTTCTCTCCTCTTCCCTCTTCTCCTCTCTTCTCTTCTCTTCTTCTCTCCTCTTCTCTCCTCTCCTCTCTCCTCTCTTCTCCTCTCCTCTACTCCTCTCTTGTCTCCTCTCCTCTCCTCTTCTCCTCTCTTCTCTTCTCTTCTCTCCTCTTCCCTCTTCTCCTCTCTTCTCTTCTCTTCTTCTCTCCTCTCTTCTCTCCTCTCCTCTCTTCTCCTCTACTCCTCTCTTGTCTCCTCTCCTCTTCTCTTCTCTCCTCTTCCCTCTTCTCCTCTCTTCTCTTCTTCTCTTCTCTCCTCTCCTCTCTTCTCCTCCTCTCCTCTCTTCTCCTCTCCTGTACTCCTCTCTTCTCTCCTCTCTTCTCTTCTCCTCTCCTCTCCTCTCCTCTCTTCTCCTCTCTACTCCTCTCCTCTCTCTTCTCCTCTCCTCTCCTCTCTCCTCTCTTCTCCTCTTCTCTCTTCTCCTCTCCTCTCTTCCTCTTCTCCTCTCCTCTCCTCTCCTCTCATCTTCTTAAAAGCCTCCAGTGATGAAGTGTCTTTCGACATCAGCATAGCCAGTAAAAACCAGCATTGTTTGTGTGTTTGTGTGTGTGTGTGTGTCCCTTTAAGTCAGTCTTCACTCCTGGCAAGATTTCAAAAGAGGTTTGTCCCTGTGGATTTCCTAGGGCTGATAGAGGGGGATTGGCTTTCCTGCTTAAGTTAAGATTAGAACTCACCATTTCCTGATGATTGGCCAACAGTCAGCCAACCAGCTCTTACACCTAAGGCAGAACTAGAACTCACCATCTCCTGGTGATTGGCTCAAAGTTACATCCAGGTGGTGTTGTTGGCTAAAGCAGGACTAGAATTCACCCTCTCCTGGTGATTGGCCCAAAGTCAGCCAAGCAGCTTTCATACCCAAGGCAGAACTAGAACTCTCTGACTCCTGGTGATTGGCCCATAGTCACCCAGCTGGCTTTCATTCCTAAGGTAGAACGAGAATTCACAGTCTCCTGATAATTGGCTTAAAGTCAACCAGCTGGCATTCACACCTAACTAGAACTCACATCACCTGGTGATTGGCCAAAGTCACCCTGTTGGTTTTTATGCCAAAGGTGGAACTAGAAATCACCATCTCCTTGTAATTGCTCCAAAGTGACCCACCTATCTTTCATGCCTAAGGCAGAACTAGAACTTATAGTGTCCTGGTGATTGGCCCAAAATCACCCAGCTGGCTTCGATGTCTAAGGTGGAACTAGAACTCACCATCTCCTGGTAAATGGCCCAAAATCACCCAGCTGATTTCGATGCCTAAGGCGGAACTAGAACTCACCATCTCCTGGTGAATGGTCTAAAATTACCCAGCTGGCTTCGATGCCTAAGGTGGAACTAGAACTTACCATCTCCTGGTGATTGGCCCAAAATCACCCAGCTGATTTCGATGCCTAAGATGGAACTAGAACTCCCCATCTCCTGGTGATTGGCCCAAAATCACCCAGCTGGCTTCGATGCCTAAGGTGGAACTAGAACTCACCATCTCCTGGTGAATGGCCCAAAATCACCCAGCTGATTTCGATGCCTAAGGTGGAACTAGAACTCACCATCTCCTGGTGATTGGCCCAAAATCACCCAGCTGGCTTCGATGCCTAAGGTGGAACTAGAACTCACCATCTCCTGGTGAATGGCCTAAAATCACCCAGCTGGCTTCGATGCCTAAGGCGGAACTAGAACTCACCATCTCCTGGTGAATGGCCCAAAATCACCCAGCTGGCTTCGATGCCTAAGGTGGAACTAGAACTCACATCTCCTGGTGATTGGCCCAAAATCACCCAGTTGGCTTCGATGCCTAAGACGGAACTAGAACTCACATCTCCTGGTGATTGGCCCAAAATCACCCAGCTGGCTTCGATGCCTAAGGTGGAACTAGAACTCACATCTCCTGGTGATTGGCCCAAAATCACCCAGTTGGCTTCGATGCCTAAGACGGAACTAGAACTCACATCTCCTGGTGATTGGCCCAAAATCACCCAGCTGGCTTCGATGCCTAAGGTGGAACTAGAACTCACCATCTCCTTATGATTGGCCCAAAATCACCCAGTTGGCTTTGATGCCTAAGGCGGAACTAGAACTCACCATCTCCTGGTGATTCGCCCAAAATCACCCACGGATTGTTTAACGACTGCAGCATTTGCTTAAGGATGCCACATTTTCTGAACGACCGCCACAAAAAGGTTGTGAAATCAGATCGGTCCTGTGAGTGAGCTGCTTTACAACCTCTCACAACCTACGACTGTAATTGTTAGTCGTAAGTCAAGGACCACTGTCGTAAAGTCACGGAATGCAGAATTTTATTTCTATTTTCCAGTTAATCCAAAAACCCTCATGGGAATTCGTCTTAATCACAGGCGGAATGGTGACTGCTTTCTTTAGGCTCTTTTTCAACTTTGTTTTTTTAAAAAACTGTTGTCTGATCATTACAAACGGACACCAGTTTTGGAAAGCACAGCCAGCCTCAGCTTCATGGCAGCTCAGACAAAGGAGCATTTTGTGACTTGATGGAGGTGGTGACAACGCTGGAGACAGGGCTCCCCAAACGGGGATCCAGCGGCTGTTTTTCTGATTTGTTTCGGTCAAAAGCTGGGACGGGTTTAGCCTCATCTTTCGTCTCCTCAAGCTCAGATTCTTGAACCCGGGCCAAAATAGGGAACAGAAGCTGCACGCCATCGTCCACCAGATCCCGCAGAACAATTAACACACCGAGATTCGTATTTCAAAAGAAATTAAGTGTTTGACAGGTGGACGTGAAGCTTGTTTCTAGCAAGTCCTTCACTGAATTTTCTAGCTGGTTATTTCAACCTCGGTGACTTGAAGATGCGTGGACTTCCACTCCCAGAATCCCTCAGCCAGCATGCTTTAAGAGGGGTGGGCTTCGACTCCCAGAATTCCCCAGCCAGCATGCTTTAAGAGGGGTGGACTTCCACTCCCAGAATTCCCCAGCCAGCATGCTTTAAGAGGGGTGGGCTTCCACTCCCAGAATCCCCCAGCCAGCATGCTTTAAGAGGGGTGGGCTTCCACTCCCAGAATTCCCCAGCCAGCATGCTTTAAGAGGGGTGGGCTTCCACTCCCAGAATCCCCCAGCCAGCATGCTTTAAGAGGAGTGGACTTCCACTCCCAGAATCCCCCAGCCAGCATGGTTTAAGAGGGGTGGGCTTCCACTCCCAGAATCCCCCAGCCAGCATGCTTTAAGAGGGCTGGACCTCAACTCCCAGAATCCCCCAGCCAGCATGCTTTAAGAGGGGTGGACAACTCCCAGAATTCCCCAGTCAGCATGCTTTAGGATGGGTGGGCTTCCACTCCCAGAATCCCCCAGCCAGCATGCTTTAAGAGGAGTGGGCTTCCACTCCCAGAATCCCCCAGCCAGCATGCTTTAAGAGGGGTGGACTTCCACTCCCAGAATCCTCCAGCCAGCATGCTTTAGGATGGGTGGACTTCAACTCCCAGAATTCCCCAAGCAGGATGCTGCCTGTGGAATTCTGGGAGTCGAAGTCCACCCATCCTCAAGTCACTGAGGCTGAATAACTCTGTTCTAGCCCTTTTCTATTCCAACGCAGCAACCTTTTTCGAAAGGGGAAAAACTCAGAATGATCTTTGCATACATGCCAAGACTGAATCCACGACCATTTAGCCCTCAAAAGTGTCTTTTCAGGTCTGGATCTCATAAAAATATGGAATTAACCTGGGAGACTGGGGCCGATTCACACAGCTGGCCCCCAAAACACATCGGCCTCCGGTTTTTGCAAACAGCGACGGTAGCCAGAAGGATTAAAAAATAAATCTGACAATCCAATGGTTCCTCTTGTCAAGATGCGTTATCTTCCATTGGTTATTTTTTTTTCCCTTTTTTGTGGGGGGGGGAGCTTTTGTTTGCTCATACGAAGGCCTCCTGCAGAGCAGAAGATTTGAACAGGGGAAAAAAAATGTAAACCTGGAATAAACCACGATGGGGAAGAGGCGTCACGGAACGACTGTTCACCTGCGCCTCCCTCGCGTTGCTAAAAACGGGTCCCTGCTGCCTGCGAGCTTGTTAGTAAACAAATTAAGCCGGCGGAATAATATGTTTGCGTTTGTCGCAGGCATAAAATAAATACGAACAGCAGGACCGGCCTCTTTATTTAAGGATATTTACTCCGTATTTTGACTTACCAGCATTGACAGTTTATGCTATAGGAGAGTATAATAAGCAAGGCTGGCTTCCCTCCGTCATTAAGGAATTTCAGACTTGATCTCGGGTTAAATTTATTTATGAGACTTATATACCGCTTTAAGTGCGAGCACTCTCTAAGCGGTGTACACCAGTAAGCAATGTATATATATATTTACATTGCCCCCAACAATCTGGGTCCTCATTTTACCTACCCCGGAAGGATGGAAGGCTGAGTCAACCTTGAGCCGGTGAGATTTGAACCGCTGACCTGCTGAACACAGTCAGCTAAAGTGGCCTGCAGTACTGCACCCTAATTGGTTAAATCTCCTGGTATTAAACTCCCGCGTAAAAGAGAATTCAACGTTCGGAGTGCTTCTCTATTCTACAGGCGGTCCTCGGTTTATGACCATTCGTTTAGCGACTGTTCGAACTTACAACGGCACAGGAGAAAAGCAGGACCATTTTTCACACTTACGACCATCACATCCTCCCCACAGTCACGTGATCAAAATTCAGACACTCGGCAACGGACTCATGTTTACGACGGTTTGCGGTGTCCAACTGGGGGGGGGGGTCGTGCGATCCCTTTTGCGACCTTCCGACGAGCAAAATCGACGGGGATGCCAGATTTGTTTAACGACCGTGTGACTAACTTAGCAGCTGCAGTGATTCGCTTAACAACCGTGGCAAGCAAGATCGTCCAATGTGAGGGGGGGAAAGACACTTAACGATGTCTGGCTTAGCAACAGAAATTTTGGGTTCAATTGTGGTTGTTAAGTCGAGGACTACCTGTCTTAAATTCTGCTGTTTGAAAGGACAGGCCCAAAGCAAGCTATGGGGTAGGCCTCAATTTACCGGTTGCTCAGTAACTGAAGTTATGTCGGACGCCCCCTGTCGTTCCTGCCGCAACTTAAACCTCTAAATCAGGGGGCTTCAATCTGGGGGCCTCGGCGTGTGAGTGGTTGGCTAGGGCACGCATGTATGTGCGCGTGTGCACAGCCCCACTCTTGCAAGCATGGCTGCGAACATCACTGTAAGCATTGCGGCTGTTTGAGGCGCCGCTTGCGCGAGCATCGCCACAAGCATCAAAAGTGTTTGAGCGCCGCACGCAACCACCTGCACTGCCACTCGTGCAAGCAACATGCATTCACCCCCCCTCACACACAAAACAATCCCTTCTTCCCCCCCTCTCCCCACTCCAGGCCACCAACCCCAAAATGTTGGGGAACTCTACTCTAAACAGATACGACCCTTGGTTCCATTTGTTGAGAGAGAGATAGTTTTATTAGAGGTCAAGTGTTGTCCTGTGGGAAATCAGCCTCCTCCTCCCAGAGAAGGAAATATTAAAAGGACAGAAAAATATATTTCCTCAAACGATCTTAAAGAGGCAGAAAAGCATGCCCAGTTTTTTTCTTAATAGCTCCAAGTCTGCCTCCCCCAAGCAGAAACCAGCTCTGTAGAAATGCAGATGTAAACCATCATGAAGGTTGAAGCTAGAAGATTAAGAAGACAAAGACACCTAAAATCTACATACCCCACCCAAAGTCAAAGACAGGACATAATAAGATTAACCACAGGTGCCAAAGGGACACAGGTCAAAATACATGACGCAGGAAATACAAAGCCTGAAAACAGGAACAGGAAACAACTCCAAACAAAAGGCTCCAGAGGATACAAAAACCCACTCCCTACATGTGCTCAGCCCTTTTTCCTCTCTTTTCTGCCAGAGCCATTTTTCGGTCTGGCTCTCCTCTTAATAAACTGCAACCTTCTTTCTAAAGCAGTCGCCATGTTGTTTATCCCTGGCTTGGACTGAACCGTGATGAAGACTTTCTTCCAACAGTTCTGTCCCAGCCTACGTGAGTCCTTGTTAAACTCACAGGAAAAAAACAATCCTTTTTTATTATTCACAGACCTGAGTCAATGTCCAAAGCAAACAAAACACAGTTCACAGAAACTTGACTCCTTAACACAGTAAGACAAAGGGGAGACAGGCTGGCAATCTTCCTATTTATTCTATAACTATCCTGCAAATAATTATTCCTTTATTTATTTGTTTGTTAAATTAGTACGGCTGGCTAACTCAAACCAATGACTCTGGATGGTGAAGCGTCGTAAAAATCAATTAAAACCAAACGACAGGCGCCGTACAAATATAACACACAGGAAGTACGTCGGATTATGACTGGACGTAACGACAGACCTGCCCTGAGCTACTTCAAACCCAGTTTTGAAGTTCCAACATCCCCGCCCCAGGCGATCACGTGATCGCATTTGAACAGGCAGGCAACCAGCCCACCTTGATGGATGTTTGCATCGTCACACGATTGTGATTTGTGAGAATTTTTTTTTTTTTTTGCTGGAAAATGGCATTTGGTTTTGAGTTTCCGGCAAATCAGGCCAAACCGGGGACCATGGATAAATTCATTTAACAACCGCTGGGTTTACAGAATACAAAAGAGCAGAGTTGGAAGGGACCTCGGAGGTCATCTAGTCCAACCCCCTGCTCAGGCAGGAAACCCTATACCATGTGAGACAAATGGCTGTCCAGTCTCTTCTTAAAAACTTCCAGTGTTGGAGCATTCACCGCTTCTGGAAGCAGGTGGTTCCACTTGTTAGAAGTAAGGTCTTCATCCTGGTTCATCCAATCTGGGAATAAATAAGCAAACATGGCAACTGCTTTGGGAAGAAGGTTACAGTTTATTGCAGAAAGATGGTTCTTCAGGAAAGTTCAGAGGAGAGAAGGGCTGAGCACATGGGGCAGTAGGCTTTTATACCCTCTAGCCTTGTTTGGAATAGTTTCCTGTTCCTGTGGCATGAACTTTGAGGCTGTTTGAGTGTTTGTCTAGGCCTTGATATCTGTGGTTTAATCCTATTATCATATCCTGCTTCCCAGGTGATGGGGCTAATGACTCCTAGAGTTTGGGTGGGGTATGCAGATCTTCTCTTTTGTCTTCTTGATTGCTCTGGCTCCAACTTTCTGATGGTTTTACATCTGCATTTGTATGGGGCTAGCTCTTGCTTGGGGCAGAGAGATAGATTTGGGGCCAGGTTTGGTTTTAAAAAGTCCTTTTGAGGAAAAATATATTTTTCTGCCCTTTTTAATATTTCATTCTCTGGGCTAACTTCCCTCACACTGGTTAATTGTCCTCATTCTTAGGAAGTTTCTCCTTAGTTCCAGGTTGCTTCTCTCCTTGATGAGCTTCCATCCGTTGCTTCTTGTCCTGCCTTCAGGTGCTTTGGAGAATAGCTTGACTCCCTCTTCTTTGGGGCAGCCCCTGAGATACTGGAAGACTGCTATCATGTCTCCCCTCCTCCTTCTCTTCATTAGATTAGACATCCCCAATTGCAGCAACTGTTCCTCATATGTTTTAGCCCCCAGTCCCCTGATCCTCTTAGTTGTTCTTGTTTATCTCATCTTTTGGGGGGGGGAGGGGCAGGGGACAGAGGATGATGGGAGTTGGGGCTTGGAGGCAGAGGATGATGGGGCTTGGAGGCAGAGGACAGCAAATGAAGGGAGCAGCAGGGGAGGATGCCTTTTGGGGACCAGGCAGCAAGGGGAACAGGGGGAAAAAAAATCTCCTGCATGGGGGGCACATCTCGCCCTTCCTTCCCCCCTCCCCAACCGAGTTGCACACTCCGAATTCGGGGGTGGGATGGGAGGGGGCAGATGTGATCTCTCCAGAAAAGGAAGGGGCTCCTAAATCCCCCCCCCGAAGCCCCCAGAGATTGGGGGATGCTGTTGGGAGGGGGGAGAGAGAGAGAGAGAGAGAGAGAAAAAGAGAGAAGAGCCCGTTGCCCGGCAACCCCCTTCCTGCTCCCCCTCCTCCCCCCTCCTCCAGCAGAAGGAGAGGAGGGGGCTTCAAGCAGCCGCCTCCCCCTCCTCCTCCTCCCCCCACCCCCCCAATTACCTCGGCCTCAAAGCCCCTGCCCAGCCGGGGGAGGCTGCCAGACCGGCTAATTGGGCTGTTGCCAGCCCCGAGGACCCCCGCTGGGCGGCGGGGAGGGGGCTGGAGAACGGCGGAGCCCCCCGCCCGCCGCCCAGATGAGACGCGGCGAGCTTCAAAGGCGCGCGGCGCGGCCAGAAGGTTGAAAGGCGACCCAGATGCAGGCTCGCGCAGCGCCCCCCGCCGCCCGTTGGGGGGTCGGAAGGGGGTGGATGGGGGGGCGAGATCGGGAGCTCTTTTTCTTCTCTTCTCTCTCCTCTTCTCTCCTTCTCTCCTCTCCCCTTCCCTCCTCCTCTCCTCTTTCCTCTTCTCCTCTCCCCTTCCCTCCTCTTCTCTTTTCTCTCCTCTCCTCCCCTTCCCTCCTCTTCTCTCTCTTCTCTCCTCTCCTCTCTTCTTCCCTCTTCTCCTCTCCCCTTCCTTCCTCCTCTCTTCTCCTCTCTTCTCCCCTTCCCTCCTCTTCTCTCTCTTCTCTTCTCCCCTTCCCTCCTCCTCTCCTCTTGTCTTCTCTTCCCTTCCCTCTTCTCTCCCCTTCCCTTCCCCTCTCCCCTCCTCTTCTCTCCTCTTTCCTCTTCTCCTCTCCTCTCCCCTTCCCTCTTCTCTTTTCTCTCCTCTCCTCTTCTCTTCTCTCCTTCCTTCCTCTTCTCTCTCTTCTCTTCTCTCCTCTCCTCTCCTCTTCCCTCTTCTCCCCTTCCCTCCTCTTCTCTCTTTTCTCTTCTCTCCTCTTTCCTCCTCTCCTCTTCTCTTCTCTCCCCTTCCCTTCCCTCCCATCCCCTTCCCTCCTCTCCTCTCCCCTTCCCTCTTCTCCTCTCCCCTTCCCTCCCATCCCCTTCCCTCCTCTCCTCTACCCTTCCCTTCTCTCCTCTTCCCTTGCCTTTTCCTCTCCTTTCCCCTTCCCTCCCATCCCCTCCTCTCTCCTTCCCTTCTCCTCTCCTCTTCGTCCCTTCCCTTCTCTTCCCTCTTTCATTTCAACATCTTCATCAACGATCTGGATGAAGGGATAGATGGGGAACTCATCAAATTTGCAGACGACACCAAGCTGGCAGGAATAGCCAACACTCCAGAAGACAGGCTTAGGATACAGGAGGATCTGGACAGACTCGAACACTGGGCACTAAGTAACAAAATGAAATTCAAATACTGGAATACTGCTATCATGTCACCTCTGGTGTAAAACCTACAAAGAATGGTTGCAGGATTTGGGTATGAAAGAGAAAAGAAGGATGAGGAGGAACATGATAGCAATCTTCCAATATTTGAGGAGCTGCCCCAAGGAAGAGGGGGGGGGGTCAAGCTATTCTCCAAAGCCCCTGAAGGCAGGACAAGAAGCAACGGATGCAAACTGATTAAGGAGAGAAGCAACCTGGAATTAAGGAGAAACTTCTTAACAGTGAGGACCAGTGGAACTGCTGGCCTCCAGATGTTGTGTGTGCGTCATCACTGGAGGCTTTTAAGCAGAGACTGGACAGCCATTTGTCCGAAATGGTATAGGGTTTCCTGCCTGAGCCGGGGGGGGGGGGTTGGACTAGATGACCTCCAAGGTCCCTTCCAGCTCTATTTGGATGGACAGTCCTTCTTTTCTCTAGACTAGACACAGCCAATTCCAGCAACCGTTCTTCGTACGTTTTATTCTCCAGTCCCCTAATCATCTTTGTTGCTCTTTTCTGCACCCTTTCTAGAGTCTCAACCTCTTTTTTATAATACGGTGACCAAAACTGGACGCAGGATTCTAAGGGTGCTCTTACTAAAGCTGAAGGAAGCACCTGAAGGAAAAAGGCAGGAATATGGTATCTATTTTACGTAATGTTTTTAAAACATTTATATAACATCCCTTAAGAGAAAAGCCTCCCGGCGTGTAACTTACGGGTGTTTCTGCACCCACAAATTAAACTTCCAACTAAATATAGCAGCTTTAGCAAAGAGAGAAACTTAATAATAATTACATCAGCTGCCTGGCAGCCGGAATTAAAAGCACAGAAATAAAGTTAATTAAAAGGCTCTTTTACAGCAGAATTAAATTCTTCTTTTTAGTTACAGGACTAGAGCTGCATAACTGGTCTGGAATATCTTGTTTTCCCAAAGAGAGTTCCTCTGCACATATGCAGAGTACATCACCATTCTATTCGGCCATTCCGTTTCCATCAGCCATTCTGTTATTCCGGCCTAATTTCAGCAGTTTCAAATCTGAACCGCTGTTTCTAAACCAAGGGAATCGGGCCCGAAATATAGTGGGCCTCTGCCCATGTGCAGATTGCTTTTTCAAGTCACCGTGAATAGATAGTCCTTGAACAGTGACCGTAAAAGAGCTGGCCCATTACAGTCACGGTGGTCTTAAAATGGGTCGATCCAGAAGCATCCTGATTTTAAAACGCACCGCGTTGCTTAGCAACAGAAATTTTGGGGTCCATTGCGGTCATAAGGCTGAGGACTCCCTGTAGCTCCGAGCAGGTTTGTTGTAACTTCAAACAGTCGCTAAGCGACCCGTCGTAACTCAAGGACTGCCTGCACCGTAGCCTTATCAAAGGAGGGGAAACGGGGTCCTCATCCTTAATGCAGAATACAAAAGGATTTGGGGGAAGGGCTCAAAGTATTATTATTTTTTTTACAGATGCCGTTACCGTAAGAGAGGATAAGGCTAACATTTTCCACCTTCTTTATTTTGGGGAAAGGATAATGGGTTATAGAGTGGCCCATCTCCAACAACAGCTGAAAATCCCCAAGGTAGGATACAAACCTGAGTGTGTTGCTTTGCAGATTAAGGATCGCGACTCAGGATTCCAAGTGCAGAATACAGAATATCAAGAGTTGGAAGGGACCTTGGAGGTCATCTAGTCCAGCCCCCTGCTCAGGCAGGAACCCCATACCATTTCAGACAAATGGCCATCCAATCTCTTCTTAAAAACCTCCAGTGTTGGAGCATTCACCGCTTCTGGAGGCAGGTTGTTCCACTGGTTAATTGTTCTCACTGTCAGGAAGTTTCTCCTTAGTTCTAGGTTGCTTCTCTCCCTGGTTAGTTTCCATCCGTTGCTTCTTGTCTTGCCTTCAGGCGCTTTGGAGAATAGCTTGACTCCCTCTTCTTTGGGGCAGCCCCTGAGATATTGGAGGAAAGGAAAGGGACAGGGATAACAGTTGGAAGGGACCTTGGAGGTCATCTAGTCCAACCCCCTGCTCAGGCAGGAAACCCTATACCATTTCGGACAAATGGCTGTTCAGTTTCTTCTTTAAAACTTCCAGGGTTGGAGCATTCACAACTTCTGGAGGCAGGTTGTTCCACTGGTTAATTGTTCTAACTGTCAGGAAGTTTCTCCTTAGTTTTAGGGTGCTTCTCTCCTTGACTAGCTTCCACCCGTTGCTTCTTGTCCTGTCTTCAGGCACTTTGGAGAATAGCTTGACTCCCTCTTCTTTGGGGCAGCCCCTGAGATCCTGGAAGACTGCTATCCTGTCCCCCCTTGTCCTTCTCTTCGTTAAACAAGACATACCCAATTCCAGCAACCGTTCCTTCTATGTTTTAGCCTCCAGTCCCCTAATCATCTTTGTTGCTCTTCTCTGCCCTCTTTCCAGAGTCTCAGCATCTTTTTTACATCGTGGTGACCAAAACTGGATGCAGGATTCCAAGTGTGGCCTTACCAAGGCCTTGTAAAGTGGTAGTAACACTTCACGTGATCTTAAGGCTACCCCTCCGGTTGATGCCATGAAATCCATGGTCCTGAAGAAGATGCCTTGATCAGCCCTGCAAACGTCCTGGCTGAAATTTTAGGCCAGCTGTTTCACTTCCCTTTGTCCCTTGTTAGTGGCCAAGCGCCAAGCAGAGCAGGTGACACACATACACACCCTCTGTGCCTGATGGCTGGCCCAGCAATTGCCCACTTGGACAGAAGGAACAGATGCTTTTGTGTGTGGGGGGGAATGTTCTGATATGCTTCAGGATGCCCATAGCTTTCCTCTCCCCCCCCCCTTTCCGATTCATCCATGAAAGACCGCCCCCCCCCCCCAATGGACACCCTCAAAAAGGTCTGGACTGCATTGGCAAGGTTAGAATGATGGAGTCAGCCCCAGCACAGCTTCCTGGTCTTAGTGAAGGACAACATGAAGAAGAAGAAGAAGAAGAAGAAGAAGAAGAAGAAGAAGACGAAGAAGAAGAAGAAGAAGAAGAAGAAGAAGAAGAAGAAGAAGAAGAAGAAGAAGAAGAAGAAGAAGAAGAAGAAGAAGAAGAAGAAGAAAAGGCTAGAGTTGGAAGGGATCTTAGAGATCATCCAGTCTGACCCCCAAGTGAGGATTTCCACCTCCAAGGTCCCTTCCAGCTGTATTCTATTTTGTTCTGTTCTGTTCTATTCTATTCTCAACAAAGATTCTATTCTATTCTATTCTATTCTATTCTATTCTATTCTATTCTATTCTATTCTATTCTATTCTATTCTATTCTCAATAAAGATTCTATTCTATTCTGTTCTGTTCCATTCTATTCTCTTTATGCCATATTCTCTTCTCTTCTCTTCTCTTCTGTAATTCTATTCTGTTCTATTCTATTCTATTCTACTCTATACTATTCTATTCTTTTGATATTCTATTCTATTCTGTTCTATTCTATTCTATTATGTTCTGTTCTGTTCCATTCCATTCTATTCTATTTATGCCGTATTATTTTCTTCTCTTCTCTTCTCTTCTCTTCTCTTCTCTTCTCTTCCCTTCCCTTCTGTAATTCTATTCTATTCTGTTCTGTTCTGTTCTATTCTATTCTGCTTTACTCTATTCTATTCTATTTTGATATTCTATTCTTTTGATATTCTATTCTATTCTATTCTATTCTATTCTATTCTATTCTATTCTATTCTATTCTATTCTATTCTATTCTATTCTATTCCATGTTGTTCTGTTCTGTTCCATTCCGTTCCGTTCCCTTTCGTTCCATTCCATTCCATTCTATTCTATTCTAATCATTCCATATTATTCTGTTCTGTTCTGTTCCGTTCCATTCCGTTCTATTCTATTCCCATTCTAAGGTTTCTTTTATTTTTATTTTTGTGTGCATTCGTGTAGCTTTGTTCTGAATGCAGGCCATCCGTTTCTCTTTTTTATTACAAGCTGTTCTTGACTTAGGACTATTTGTTTACTGACCGTTTGAAGTCACAAAGGTATTGAAAAGAGTGACTTACAACATGTTTTTCATGCTTGTGACCGTTGCAGCATCCACGCCATCAAAAATGATCAAAATTGGGGCACTTGGCAACCGGCCTGTTTTTACGACGATTGCATTGTCCCCGGATTATGTGATCAAAATCTTCCCCGCCGGCTTTCGACAAGCACAGTTAATGGACGAAGGAAGACTTTTTTTAACGACCACAGCAAAAAAAAAAAAAAGGTGACTCACTTAATGACAATGTCGTGGAGCGATGATCAGTCCTCACTGGCATTGTACGTCAAGCACAACCTTAAGCTTAATCATCTGGACCTGTAAAGCAAACCTGGAGGCTGATACATCACCGTATAAATCCCAAACAAATCAACATTTAATTATACAAAATAACAAAGTACAATTTAAAATATGATTTGCCAGCACAAACAAGCTTAAAAGAGTACAGAGAAGAGCAACAAAGATGATCAGGGGACTGGAGGCTAAAACATAGAAGGAACGGTTGCTGGAATTGGGGATGTCTAGTTTAACGAAGAAAAGGATGAGGGGGGACATGATAGCAGCGTTCCAGTATCTCAGGGGCTGCCCCAAAGTAGAAGGAGTCAAGCTGTTTTCCAAAGCCCCTGAAGGTAGGACAAGAAACAACGGATGAAAACTCATCAAGGAGAGAAGCAAGCTAGAACTAAGGAGAAACTTCCTGACAGTGAGAACAATTAACCAGTGGAAGAACCTGCCTCCAGAAGCGGTGAATACTCCAACACTGGAAGTTTTTAAGAAGAGACTGGACAGCCATTTGTCCGAAATGGTATAGGGTTTCCTGCCTGAGCAGGGGGTTGGACTAGATGACCTCCAAGGTCCCTTCCAACTCTATCAGAACAACAGAATAACAGAGTGGGAAGAGACCCTGGAGGTCTTCTAGTCCAGCCCCTTGCTTGAGCAACAGACCCCATACTATTCCAGACAAATGGTTGTCCAATCTCTTTTAAAAAACCTCCAGTGATGGAGCACCCAGAATGTCTGGAGCAGGGGTCTTCAAACTCGGCCCTTTTATGACTCGTGGACTTCAGCTCCCAGAATTGTGCCTGGCTGAGGAATTCTGGAAGTTGAAGTCCACGAGTCATAAAAGGGCCGAGTTTGAAGACCCCTGGTCTGGAGGCATATTGTTCCACTGATTAATTGTTCCCATGATTGGAAAATTCCTCCTTTGCTCTAGATTAGTTCTCTCCTTGATGAGTTTCCATCCATTATTTCTTGGTCTTTTGGTAAATAAGTTGACCCCGTCTTCTTTGTGATAGCCCCTGAAATATTAGAACACTGCTATTATCTTACCCCTGATTCTTCTTTTCATCAGGCTAAATTCAGGCTAAATTTTATCAGTCCAATTCCAGCAACCCTTCTTCGCATGTTTTAGCCTCTAGTCCCCTGATCATCTTTGTTGCTCTTCTCTGCACTCTTTCTAGAATCTCAACACTTTTTTTACATCGTGGTGACCAAAACTGGATGTTTTGTATTCCAAGTGTGGTCTTACTAAGGCCTTGTAAAGTGGTATTAATACTTCCCGTGATCTTGATTCTATCCCTCTGTTAATGTAATCTAGCACTGTGTTGGCTTTTTTGGCAGCTGCAGCACACGTCTGGCTCATATTTAAGTGATTGTGCACTAGGACTCCGAGATCCCTCTCACAGTTGCTACTATTGAGCAAGGTACCACCTATGCTGTACATGTACATTTTGTTTTTGATCTATTTTGAAGTATTGTTAAAGAAATATTTACCTTGTGAACTCTAAAGCTTCTTCCATCCGTTATGTATTCAAGATGGAGAGTGAATAATATTTATATGTTCCTTATATGTAAGGATGTATACATATGTTGTATATAGTATGCTTTAAATATGTGTTATGCATGTGTACACTTTGAGAGGAAACAACTAAATTTCATTTTTAATGTGTGCCATTGTACCCACAGGAAAAAACAACAACAAATATTATCAAATAGAATAGAATAGAATAGAAAAGGGAATAGAATAGAATAGAATAGAATAGAATAGAATAGAATAGAATAGAATATGGAAGAAATAGAATAGAATAGAATAGAATAGAATAGAATAGAATAGAATAGAATAGAATAGAATAGAATAGAATAGAATAGAATAGAATAGAATAGAATAACTTCTTTTGAAGTATTGTTAAAGAAATATTTACCCTGTGAACTCTAAAGCTTCCTCCATCCTTTATGTATTCAAGTTGGACAGTGAATAATATTTATACGTTACTTATAGGTAAGGGTGTAGGTCTATACATATGTTGTATATAGTATGTTTTAAATGTGTGTTATGTATGTGTACACTTTGACAGGAAGCAACTAAATTTCATTTTTAATGTGTGCCATTGTGCCCACAGGAAAAAACGACAATAAAAGTTATCTAATAGAATTGAATAAGAAATAGGAATAGGAATAGGAATAGAATAGAATAGAATAAGAAATAGAAATAGAATCTAATAGAATAGAATAAGAAATAGAAATAGAAATAGAAATAGAAATAGAATAGAATAGAATAAATAGAATAGAAAACAGAAGAAGAACAGAACAGAAAAGAACAGAACAGAATATAGAATAGAATAGAAAATAGAATAGAATAGAATAGAATATCTTTCCAAATGGGCTTTCCCATTTGATATTTTGTCATCCCTAGCCCTTCTTGTCAACTCTGTTGTTCTGTATTCCATCAATCGGAAGCAAACAAGCCTTAGTGGGAAAGACAGACCAGTGGCGGGGACAAGCCAAGATCCGTTTCAAGAGGAGCTCAACTTGCTTTTAGGACTGTACTTGGATTCCTAATGGGCAAAATTTTAAACAGAGGATCCTCTAATCACCCCTCCCCAACGTTTGCACAAAAGGACAGGGAGACCCTCACCGTCCATTTGCTGCTGGTCTTCTGGAAGAAGTGGAGGATGACGCCAGCGAGGAGGAGAAAAGACCCTTTTTACAACAGATCCTCCAATTAATGAGGGGGGGGGACTGCCACCGTCTCTGGCAAAGCTCCAGAGCCCCTGCAACGGCTTTTATTTTTAGACCGCCAATCCTCGCACATCCCATTTGGCGCATCCACCTGTCAAAACAGGTGTATCGGCCTGCCGGTTTAGATATTTCCTTCCTGATTGAGCTGGGGGGGGGGGGGAGAGAGATGGGTGTGTGTGTGTTCTGATCTCTCCCTTTCTCCTCTCCTGTATTATGGACACATTTTCCAATGTAAAGTGATCTCAAAGAGACAAGGCAGCAGGTGGACGGCTGGGGGGCAACGGGGAGGGAGGGGGGGCTGTATTAAATTGACAGCCAGGAGACAAGAGCCATGGTGCTGTTTTTCCCCCCCACCCACCCCAGCTCCACCCCACCCAGCTGCGGTGCAAAAAAAAGAGAGAGAGAAAGAGAGGGAGGGAGGGTCTTTATGGCTCATAGTGGGCTTCATGTTGGGAAAGATAGGGAAAGGGCGCCACCTGGTGGTGATGTGGAATGACAAGATTCAAGATCAGGTGATGTGTTAATACCACTTTACAAGGCCTTGGTAAGACTACACTTGGAATCCTGCATCCAGTTTTGGTCACCGCGATGTAAAAAAGAGGTTGAGACTCTGGAAAGAGTGCAGAGAACAGCAACAAAGAGGATCAGGGGACTGGAGGCTAAAACATATAAGGAACGGTTGCTGGAATTGGGGATGTCTAGTCTAATGAAGAGAAGGATTAAGGGGGGACATGATAGCAGTGTTCCAATATCTCAAGGGCTGTCCCAAAGAAGAGGCAGTCAAGCTATTCTCCAAAGCGCCTGAAGGCAGGACAAGAAGGAACGGATGGAAACTGATCAAGGAGAGAAGCAACCTAGAACTAAGGAGAAACTTCCTGACAGTTAGAACAATTAACCAGTGGAACTACCTGCCTCCAGAAGCAGTGAATGCTCCAACACTGGAAGTTTCTAAGAAGAGACTGGACAGCCTTTTGTCCGAAATGGTATAGGGTTTCCTGCCTGAGCAGGGGGTTGGACTAGATGACCTCCAAGATTCCTTCCAACTATTATTATTATTATTATTATTATTATTATTATTATTATTATTATTAATCAATCAATCAGAATAGAGCTGGAAGGGACCTTGGAGGTCTTCTAGTCCAACCCCCTGCTCAGGCAGGAGACCCTCTACAAGACATGTCAAACTCGCGACGTCACATGATGTCGCATGACATATTGGAACTTTTTCCCCATTGCTAGCAATGGGCTGGGCGCTGTTTCTTCATGACGCGTCCGGCCCACGGGCCAGCAGTTTGATACCCCTACCCTATACCATTTCACACAGGTGGCTGTCCAGTCTTCTTCTTAAAAACCTCCAGTACTAATCGATCAATCCATACATCCATCCATCAGTCAGAATAGAGCTGGAAGGGACCTTGGAGGTCTTCTAGTCTAGCTTCCTGCTTAGGCAGGAAATCCTATCCCATTTCAGACAGGTGGCTGTCCAGTCTCTTCTTAAAAACCTCCAGGGATGAAACACCCACAACGTCTGATGGCAAGCTGTTCCACTGGTTAATTGCTCTAACTGTCAGGACGTTTCTGAGGCAAGCTATCCCACCGGTCCCATCAGAATGCAGTTGCGCACTCAGGACCCATTCTTGGAGGACTAGATCCCAAAAAGCATCTGTGAGATTCTGGCGGCCCTCAGCTCCTCCTTTCACAGTCTTTGGCACCTGCTTAAAACTGGAAGTTGTTGGTTTTTTTCCTTTCCGAGCCCAAATCCCAAAGTTCTCTTTAACCCAGGGGTGTCAAACTCAATTTCATGGAGGGCCGCATCAGCATTGTGGTTGCCCTTGGGGGGGGGCAGGGTGGGTGCGGCCTACTGGGTGGGTGTAGATGGAGTGGGTGTGGCCTACTGGGTGGGCGTGGCATCATTCGCGTTCAAGGGTGCCTGTGGGGGCCTGGGCAGGAGTGGGACAGATCTGAGGGTCTCTGGCAGAAGGGGGGGGAACGGGGTTTCAGAAGTTAAGTCTTCATCCTGGTTCATCCAAGCCGGGAATAAATAAGCAACATGGCGACTGCTTTGGGAAGAAGATTACAGTTTATTGAAGAAGCAGAAAGATGGTCCTTGCAGGAAGGAGCAGAGGAGAGGAAAAAAAGAGATTGAGCACGTGGGCCGTAGGTTTTTATACCCCTCTCTAGCCTTGCTTGGAATAGTTTGCTGTTCCTGTGGCATGAACCTTGAGGCTATTTCTGAGTGTTTGTCTAGGCCAGTGGTTCTCAACCTGTGGGTCGGGACCCCATTTGGGGTCGAACGACCATTTCACGGGGGTCGCCAAACAACGCAGTCTGCCATTTTTTCCCCCCTTTTCCTTGGCTGTGCTACTCCCTTTTATTCTTTTGGCTTTTGAAAGCCAATAGAATAGACTCTCTTGAATAGAGTCTAATTCTATTGGCTTTCAAAAGCCAACAGGAATTGTCCAGGCTGTCTCTGCCCTGCTGAGCCCGCCAAAAGTCCCATTCTGCAAACAGTGCTGCACCAGTTCAGTAGTCCTCAACTTACGACCCTTTGAGTAGTCCTCGACTTATGAGTGGTTGGGGGTCGCAGCACTAACAAGGTTGAGAACCACTGGTCTAGGCCTTGATATCTGTGGTTTAATCCTATTATCATATCCTGCTTCCCAGGTGATGGGGCTAATGACTCCTAGAGTTTGGGTGGGGCATGCAGATTTTTCTCTTTGTCTTCTTGAGTGCTCTGGCTCCAACTTTCTGATGGTTTTACATCTGCACTTCTATGGGGCTAGCTCTTGCTTGGGGCAGAGAGATAGATTTGGGGCCAGGTTTGGTTTTTAAAAAATCCTTTGGAGGAAAAATATATTTTTCTGCCCTTTTAATATTTCCTTCTCTGGGCTAACTTCCTTCAGTGGGCATGGCCAGCTCTACATCATTCGCATCAAGGGGGCCTGTGGGGGCCTGGGCAGGAGTGGGACAGATCTGAGGGTCTCTGGCAGAAGGGGATGGGACCGGGGCAAGCGCCAAGACATGGTCCACTGGAGGAGCCTCACTGTTCCTCTCAGGCCATGCGGGGCGGGGGCTGGATGGTGGTGCGGGCTGCTCGGAGCCCTGGGCAGCAGAGGTCAAATGCCCAGCCTGGCCCTTGAGCACCCGCGGCACCAAGGCCAGCCCCACTTCCTCAAGGCTGCTGCTCAAGGTTCTCCTCGTTTCTTGCTGTTTCTGGACGGCTTCGTGGAGCTAAGACTGAATGCGTTTCAGCATAGATGGCCACCACAAAATTGTACATTGGCTCCCGGCTGGCCTGGGCCAGGACCAAGGCAGCAGAGGGCCGTTCCCTCACTGTTTCCAGGATGGCTTCATGGGTCACATAAAACCACTTCGTGGGCCGCATCCGGCCGCCGGGCCTTGTGTTTGACATGTCTGCTTTAACCAGATTTATGGAGAGGAAAGGAGAAAGGATGGGTTTGATGGGACGCTGCGTACAATTTAAGCTGTAGCGCAATGCTGCCTCCAAGTGGCCTTTCCCAGTTTTTTTCCTTAGAGCGTCTATCCCAGGCGTAGGCCACCTTGGCTCTTTTATGATGTGTGGACTTCAACTCCCAGAATTCCTGAGCCAGCATGGCTCAGCTTGGAAACCTCTCCATTTCTCCTCAGCATGGCTGGCTCAGGAATTCTGGGAGTTGAAGTCCATGAGTCATAAAGCAGCCTAGGCCTAGGGCAGGGGTAGGCCACCTTGGCTCTTTTATGACTCGTGGACTTCAACTCCCAGAATTCCTGAGCCAGTCATGCTGAGGGGAAAGGGACAGTTTCTAAGCTGAGCCATGCTGGCTCAGGAATTCTGGGAGTTGAAGTCCATGAGTTATAAAAGAGCCGAGGTGGCCTACCCCTGGCCTAGATCAAGGGATTGGGCTTCGTTATATGGCCATTGGATTCCCCTAGACCAGGGGTAGGCAACCTTGGCTCTTTTATGACTCATGGACTTCAACTCCTAGAATTCCTAAGTCAGCCTGGCTCAGCTTGGAAACCTCTCCCTTTCCCCTCAGCGTGACTGGCTGAGGAATTCTGGGAGTTGAAGTCCACGAGTCATAAAAGAGCCAAGGTTGCCTACCTCTGGCCTAGGCCTAGGCCGCTTTATGACTCGTGGACCAACTCCCAGAATTCCTGAGCCAGCATGGCTCAGCTAGGAAACCTCTCCCTGTCCCCTCAGCATGGCTGGCTCAAGAATTCTGGGAGTTGAAGTCCACAAGTCGTAAAAGAGCCAAGGTTGCCTGCCCCTGGTCTATCCAAAAATAACAATCACATCCCATTTATCATGATATTCAACAGCTGCCTAAAGCTGATTTTTTTTTCTCCTCTGAGCCTAAATCTCGGAGTTGTCTTTAACAAGATTTATTGAGACGAGAGGACAAAGGATGGATTTTAGGGGAATCTGGGAACTTTTTAACCTGTAGGGCTACTCTACCCCCCCAAGTGGCCTTTCTGGGTTTTTTTTTGTTCCTCCGAGCGCCTGTCCAGAAATAACCACATCCCATTTATCAAGAGCTTCAACAGCTGCCTAAAGCTGAACGTTTTCTTTCCAAGCCCAAATCTCAGAGTATTCTTTTACAAGATTTATTGAGATGAAGGGAGAGGGCGGTGCAGGAATTCCGGCAACTGAACCATTTCCATTTGTCTGAAATGGTATAGGGTCTCCTGCTCCAGCAGGGGGTTGGACTAGAAGACCTCCAAGGTCCCGTTCGATTCTGTTATTCTATGTTCTGTGTTCCCGTTTGGAGGCATCCGATCCCAGTGTGCTGCCTTGGACTTCGTTATGTGAAGACCCCGCCTCGCTTGAGCTGTCTGTCAGGCTGAAAAATGGGAAGGAAAGAGCAGAGGGCTTGATCCCAAGGCCAAGAGTTTTGCTTTTGGCTCTGGAGAAAGATGGAGCTGGTGACAGTGTGATGGCTCCCTCCGACACCACCTGGGACGATGAGGAAGAATGGAATGGAATGGAGTAGAGTAGAGTAGAGTAGAATAGAATATGGAATGGAATGGCATAGAGTAAAGTAGAGTAGAATATGGAATGTAATGGAGTGGAGTGGAGTGGAGTGGAGTAGAGTAGAATAGAGTAGAGTAGAGTAGAGTAGAGTAGAGTAGAGTAGAATAGAATATGGAATGGAATGGAATAGAATAGAATAGAATAGAATAGAATAGAATAGAATAGAATAGAATAGAATAGAATAGAATAGAATAGAATAGAATAGAATAGAATAGAATAGAATCTGGAAGGGATCTTGGAGATCTTCTAATCCAACCCCCTGCTCAGGCATGAAACCCTATATCATTTCAGACAAATGGTTGTCCAGTCTCTTCTTTAAAAAAATAGCATAGAATAGAGAAGAGAAGAGAAGAGAAGAGAAGAGAGATCTGGACAGCTAATTGGCCGGTTCGGAGGATTGAGACGAAGCCATGCCTGTTCTTTTTCACACTGGTGACCATTTTTCACACTTATGGCCATTGCACCATCCCCACAGTCACATGATCAAAACTCGAACCACTTGGCAGCCGGTTCCCATTTACGACGGCTGCAGCGTCCCCGGGGGGGGGTCACGCGATCCCCTTTTGCTTTGACCTTCGGACAAGCAAAGTCAAGGGGAAATGCCTGATCCACTTAACAACGGTGTTACTAATTTAACAACTGCAGGGATTTACTTAACAACCGTGGTGAGAAAAGTCGTAAAACGGGGCAAAACCCACTTAACCAATGTCTCACTTAACGACACAAGTCCTGGGCTCAATGGTGGACGTGGGCCACCTGGACATTGGGGCAGCAAATCTTTCTTTGCTGCATAAATTCCAGGGTCTCCTTTTGCTGCACAACCGTGCGATGCTTTATAATCTGGCTGGATGATTTTGTTACAGCACACATTCCATGCCTTCCCTTTAATAATCTACCTTTGCTGGGGTTTCCAGGTGTTTTGTTTCGTTTTTTTAATGTTCATTTTTATGGCATTTATTGCTAATGCCGCTTCTCGTGCTGCGAACATTAAGCCTTCTGTGCTCTCCTTGATAAATTTAATCTAAAGCCAGATTGTTGTTCAATTGTCGTCCAATCATTAGAGGGTAATAATGCTCCAATCCTGTTGCTGTTGTTGTTATTGTTATTACGTTTTAGTGCTTTTGCAATTATTATTGGCCAGATGGCTGGTTATTTCCTCTGGGCTCAAATTGTCTTGACTTTGAACGTACTATGAGGAGAAGCAGTTCTTCGGAGGAGCCTCTAAACCAGTGGTTCTCAACCTTTCTAATGCCGCGACCCCATAATACAGTTCCCCATGTTGTGGTGACTCCCAACCACTTATACATCACCGGGTGCCAGGGGCGTGGCCAAAGAAAAGGGGAAAAAAATGGCAGACAGCCTTGTTTGGCGACCCCCGTGAAATGGTCGTTCGACCCCAAATGGGGTCCCGACCCACAGGTTGAGAACCACTGCTTTAAACCCTTTTTTTAAACCCACATCCCGCGGACTTTCGTGGTTGGTGCTAATGGTTGTTTATTCTCTTGGATCTAGAAGGTTCTTGGTTCAACGCAGTTGAACACTGGGCCCAATCGAACAAAATGAAATGCATTATCAGAGGGAGAGAATCAAGATCACACAAAGTGTTAATACCACTTTACAGGGCCTTGATAAGGCCACACTTGGAATACGGCATCCAGTTTTGGTCACCACCATGTAAAAAAGAGGTTGAGACTCTGGAAAGAGTGCAGAGAAGAGCAACAAAGATGATCAGGAGACTGGAGGCTGAAGCATACAAGGAATGGTTGCTGGAATTGGGTATGTCTCATTTATGGAAGAGAAGGATGAGGGGGAACATGATAGCAGTTTTCCAGTATCTCAGAGGTTGCCCCAAAGAAGAGGGAGTCAAGCTATTCTCCAAAATGCCTGAAGGCAGGACAAGAAGCAACGGATGGAAACTAACCAAGGAGAGAAGCAACCTAGAACTAAGGAGAAACTTCCTGACAGTTAGAACCATTAACCAGTGGAACTACCTGCCTCCAGAAGCGGTGAATGCTCCAACACTGGAAGTTTTTAAGAAGAGACTGGACAGCCATTTGTTTGAAATGGTATAGGGTTTCCTGCCTGAGTGGGGGTTGGACTAGATGACCTCCGAGGTCTCTTCCAAACTCTGTCATTCTGTTATTTGTCTAGAATGGTAATAGGGTCTCCAGCCTGAGCAGGGCTTTTTAACCTTTTCAGAGATTGTACCACTTTTAGGATACGGCAATATTTGAGTACCACCTAGCAGGTGGGCATGACCTGCTCAAGGCCACCCCCTTGGACAAAGCCAACTCGAGACAGCTGGGTTGGAACAGAACAAGTCTCACTGGCTAGCCCAGCTGGCTTTCATGCCTAAGGCGGGACTAGAACTCACCATCTCCTGGTGATTGGCCCAAAGTCACTCAGCTGGCTTTTAGGCCTAAGGTGGGATTAGAACTCACCGTCTCCTGCTGATTGGACCAAAGTCACCCAGCTGGCGTTCATACCTAAGGCAGGACTAGAATTCACCGTCTCCTGGTGATTGGCTCAGCTGGCTTTTATGATTAAGGTTGGACTAAACCAGTGTTTCTCAACCTTGACAATTTTAAGGCATGTGGACTTCAACTCCCAGAATTCCACAGCCAGCAATGCTGGCTGTGGAATTCTGGGAGTTGAAGTCCACATGCCTTAAAATTGTCAAGGTTGAGAAACACTGGACTAAACCTCTCCCATCTCCTGCTGATTGGCCCACAGTCACCAAGGTGCTTTGCTTGCCTAAGGCGGGACTAGAACTCACTGCCTCCCGGTTTCTAGCCTGGTGCCTTCACCACTACACCACACTGTCTCTCAGTAGATTTATACTCTGCCTTAATTCGTACTATTAAAAGCAGAGCACGGAGTGTACTTGCCAATAAGCGGAGAATTTTAGGCGCCAAAAGCAACACACACACACAATTGTGCATGGCTGATCTGCGGTTCTTCTTATCCACGAGGATATGCATTTTAAAAGCATTACTGTCTATCCTAGATACTCGCCAATAAGCCTATCTGCGGATAAGCCGATCCTCGGATTTTTAATCCAAAATACCATGAAAAAATGGATTAGATGTGGATTACCCACGGATAAGCCAATTGGGAATATTGAAACGTATTTGAGTGTGACTTAACAGCGGATGGGCTTATGTGCAAGAATATACGGTCCATTCTCCTATTTTTTACCGTCAGAACAACCCTCACAAGGTGGGTCAGGAGGAAACTGGAAGACGGTGAGTTCTAGTCCTGCCCTAGGCATAAAAGCAGGCTCGGTAACTTTGGGCCAATCACCAGGAGACTGGGAGTTCTAGTTCTGCCTTAGGTGTGAGAGCTGGCTGGCTGACTTTGGGCCAATCACTAGGAGACTGGGAGTTCTAGTTCGGCCTTAGGTGTGAGAGCTGGCTGGTGACTTTGAGCCAATCACCAGGAGACTGGGAGTTCTAGTTCTGCCTTAGGCGTGAGAGCTGGCTGGGTGACTTTGGGCCAATCACCAGGAGACTGGGAGTTCTAGTTCTGCCTTAGGCGTGAGAGCTGGCTGGGTGACTTTGGGCCAATCACCAGGAGACTGGGAGTTCTAGTTCTGCCTTAGGTCTGAGAGCTGGCTGGGTGACTTTGGGCCAATCACCAAAAGTCAGTGAGTTCTTGTCCCACCTTAAGCATGGAAGCCAGCTGGGTGACTTTGGGCCAATCACGAAGAGATTGGGAGTTCTAGTTCTGCCTTAGGTGTGAGAGCTGGCTGGGTGACTTTGGGCCAATCACCAAAAGTCAGTGAGTTCTTGTCCCGCCTTAAGCATGGAGCTGGCTGGGTGACTTTGGGCCAATCATTAGGAGACTGGGAGTTCTAGTTTGGCCTTAGGCGTGAGAGCTGGCTGGGTGACTGTGGGCCAATCACTAGGAGACTGGGAGTTCTAGTTCGACCTTAGTTGTGAGAGCTGGTTGGGCGACTTTGGGCCAATCACCAGGAGACTGGGAGTTCTACTTTGGCCTAAGGCGTGAGAGCTGGCTGGGTGACTTTGGGCCAATCACCAGGAGACTGGGAGTTCTAGTTCTGCCTTAGGCGTGAGAGCTGGCTGGGTGACTTTGGGCCAATCACCAGGAGACTGGGAGTTCTAGTTCTGCCTTAGGCGTAAGAGCTGGCTGGGTGACTTTGGGCCAATCACCAGGAGACTGGGAGTTCTAGTTCGGCCTTAGGCGTGAGAGCTGGCTGGGTGACTTTGGGCCAATCACCAGGAGACTGGAAGTTCTAGTTTGGCCTTAGGCGTGAGAGCTGCCTGAGTGACTTTGGGCCAATCACCAAAAGTCAGTGAGTTCTTGTCCCGCCTTAAGCATGGAAGCCAGCTGGGTGACTTTGGGCCAATCACTAGGAGACTGGGAGTTCTAGTTTGGCCTTAGGCGTGAGAGCTGGCTGGGTGACTGTGGGCCAATCACTAGGAGACTGGGAGTTCTAGTTCGACCTTAGGTGTGAGAGCTGGCTTGGCGACTTTGGGCCAATCACCAGGAAACTGGGAGTTCTAGTTCGGCCTAAAGCGTGAGAGCTGGCTGGGTAACTTTGGGCCAATCACCAGGAGACTGGGAGTTCTAGTTCTGCCTTAGGTGTGAGAGCTGGCTGGGTGACTTTGGGCCAATCACCAGGAGACTGGGAGTTCTAGTTCTGCCTTAGGCGTGAGAGCTGGCTGGGTGACTTTGGGCCAATCACCAGGAAACTGGGAGTTCTAGTCCCGCCTTAGCCATCAAAGCCAGCTGGGTGACTTTGGGCCAGTCCCCCTCCCTCTCTCTCTCTCTCAGCCCAACCTACTTCACAGGGTTGTCGTTGCGGGGAAAATAGGAGAAGAAATATGGCTATGAAAACAGGAGTGAACATATGGATACGTTCCCTGCCTTGAATTGCTCAGAAAAATAATACAGGCTGCATACAAATAGATTCATTAAATTAAAGCAGGATTCACACAACCCCTTTTTAACCTGGATCAGATAGAATAATAACAACTGAACAGGTGCATTTGTACAAGTGCTAAGCTTAGTTAATGGGAAGTAAGGACAGGGTTTGTTGTGTGAACGCCTCTTGGCTTAGCTTAACAGTTCTCTACTTCCTGCAAAGGAAAATACAGGCAGTCCTTGATTTATGACGATTCATTTCATGATGGGTTGAAAGTGACAACGGGACTGGAAAAAGTGCCTTACGCACGGTCCTCGCAGTTACGACCGTCGCAGCATCCCCACAGTTACGGGATCAAAATTGGGAAGACCTAGCAACTGGCATGTATTTATGTCAATTGTAGCATCCTGGGTGTGTGTGTGTGTGTGTGTGTGTGTGTGTGTGTGTGTGTGATGTGATCCGCACTTGTGACCTATCCAAAGAAGAAAATCCAATGAGAGAAGCCACATTCACTTAATAACCATATGTCCCCCGTTTTGGGTCGTAAAGTGAGGACTACCTCAAAGAACACCATCTTGGAGAGATCTAGCAAGAGGTCTTGATTGGCTCTGAAATCTGAATCTGTTTCACTTTAGGACGTTCCTGTCAATTGCATAATTACCCCAAGTTGCCCCTTGCTACCGACACAGGCAGTCCTTGGCTTAACGACCGTTCATTTAGCAACTGTTCAAAGTTATAACGGTGCTGGAAAAAGTGATCGAAGACCATTTTTTTCCACACTTCACGACCGCCACAGTCACATGATCCAATTTCAGACACTTGGCAACTGACTCGTATTCACGACGGTCGCAGCGTCCCCGGTGATCACGGGATCCCCTTTTGTGACTTTCTGACACGCAAAGTCAGAATCCGGGAAGCCGGATTCGCTTAATGACCGTGTCGCTAATATAGCAACTTCAGCGATTCAGTGAACAACGTGTCAAGAAAGGTCGTAAAATGGGGCAAAACCCGCTTAACAAAAGTCTCACTTAGCAACAGTGAGCTCAGTTGTGGTCGTTAAGCAGAGGGACACCCCCCCCCCAGGGCAACCACATTTGTGGAATTGTGCAACTCTCACTGCATCCACAGGGGGGTGCCAAAAACAGTCACCTTGGCAACTTGGGCTGTGCAGTCCAGGCCCCCCCCTCCCTTTGTTATGTGCACCCTGTAGCTGTGATTGTGGTTTTTTCGCCACTTCCCCCCCACTCCCCCACCCTCAGTTTTCCAGTATTGACACAATTGGCAAGTCTTCCATCCACGCCTGCCCTGTGTTGAATGAGGCCGTCGCACAGACAATGCAATTTATGTCTGCTATATGCACTTCCCGGGGTGGCATTGAAGTCACTTGTGCCCTTGGCATTGGGCAAATGATAGCAATTGGAGCATCCGGAGTCTGCGGGACACAACAGACTCAACCCTGGCCCAGCACTCTTCCATATCTTCATAAATGAAATAATAATAATAATAATAATAATACAAAGACGACAACAAGAGTAATAATAATAGTAATAATAATAGAAATAGAAAGACTGTGGCAAAGGCAAGCAAGGGTAGTACCAATAGTCATAGGCGCCTTGGGTGCAATCCCAAAACAACTGGAGCACCACATGAACACCATCATCGGCATTGACACATTTGCTATTAGTCAATTGCAAAAGGCGGCCTTACTAGGAACTGCTTCCATCCTGCGACGAGATCTGTAATACCATCAAACATCCACATCTGCCTATCCCAGGTCCTGGGTAAGGACTCAATAGGTAGACAAAAATGCCAAATCCAATCTGAACATCTGGCTGACTATGTGATTAATAATAATAATAATAATAATAATAATAATAATAATAATAATAATAATAATAATAATGAGTTGAAAGGGACCTTGGAGGTCATCTAGTCCAACCCCCTGCTCAGGTAGGAAACCCTACACCATTTTGAACAAAAGATTGTCCAGCCTATTCTTAAAAACTTCCAGTGTTGGAGCATTCACAGCTTCTGGAGGCAAGCTGTTCCACGGATTAATTGTTCTCACTGTCAGGAAGTTTCTCCTTAGTTCCAGGTTGCTTCTCTCCTTGATTAGTTTCCATCCGTTGCTTCTTGTCCTGCTTTCAGGCGCTTTGAAGACTCCCTCTTCTTTGGGGCAGCCCCTGAGATATTGGAACACTGCTATCCTGTTCCCCCTCGTCCTTCTCTTCATTTGACGAGACATCCCCAATTCCAGCAACCGTTCCTTATATGCTTTAGCCTCCAGTCCCCTAATCATCTTTGTTGCTCTTCTCTACACTCTTTCCAGAGCAGTGGTTCTCAACCTTCCCAATGCTGCAACCCTTTAATACAGTTCCTCATGTTGTGATGACCCCCAACCCCCCATCCAGCTGGCCGGGGGGGGGGGTATCAAAAACTTGACCAAAAAAAAAAAAAGGAAATAATGGGAAAGTATAGAGTCTCAACATCCTTTTGACATTGTGGTGACCAAAACTGGATGCAGTACTCCAAGTGTGGCCTTACCAAGGCATTGTAAAGTGGTATTAACACTTCACATGATCTTGATTCTCTCCCTCTGTTAATGCAGCCTAGCACTGTGTTGGCTTAGAACAGGGACCCTTAGACTTCAGCAAGGCCTTCAACAAAGTAGACCACAATCTACTTCTTGGTAAGGCCACACTTGGAATCCTGTATCCAATTTTGGTCACCACGATGTAAAAAAGATGCTGAGATTCTAGAAAGTGTGTAGAGAAGAGCAACAAAGATGATTAGGGGACTGGAGGCTAAAACATATAAGGAACAGTTGCTGGAATTGGGGATGTCTAGTTTAACAAAGAGAAGGACGAGGGGGGACAGGATAGCAGTCTTCCAGTACCTCAGGGGCTGCCCCAAAGAAGAGGGAGTCAAGCTCTTCTCCAAAGCACCTGAAGGCAGGACAAGAAGCAACTTGGATGGAAACTAATCAAGGAGAGAAGCAACCTAGAACTAAGGAGAAACTTCCTAACAGTGAGGGGAGGGGAAGGGAAAGGAGAGGGGAGGGGAGAAGGGAAGGAGAGGCAGAAGAGAGGATTATAAAACGGAGAGGGGAAGGGAGGGTGGAAGGAAGGAAGGAGTGTAAATAGATGGAGAGGAAGAAAATTAGGAGGAGGAGGGGGAGGGGGAGGGAAGAAGGAAGGAAGGAAGAAAAGTGAATGGATGAAGAAGGAGAGGAAGGGAAAGGAAGAAGGAAGGGAGCACTCTGCCCATGCTCAGAGGCTGTGGCTGCTTCCCCAGGGGCCCAGCGTGCTTCGGAGGACCGGAGCCCGGGGTTCCGGCCGGGCCGGGGCGGAAGCGGAGGAAGCGGCGGCCGGGGAAGACAAAAAGGGTCAGGCGGCCTGGGACTCGCCCTCGCCCGGCTGGAGAGCGCCGGCGCCCGGCTGGGTTGCTGCGGCTGCCGCTGCTTAGAAACCCCGAGAGGGAAACGCGGAGCCGAGCTGGGGGAGGGAAGAGAGGGAAGGGTTTGGGTCAGGCTCTTTTCTTTCTTTTTCTTTCTTTCTTTCTTTCTTTCTTTCTTTCTTTCTTTCTTTCTTTCTTTCTTTCTTTCTTTCTTTCTTTCTTTCTTTCCTTCCTTGCTCGTTCTTTTCTTTCCTTCCTCTCTTTTCTTTTTCTCTTCTCTTCTCCTTCCTTCCTCTTTTTCCTTTCTCTTTCTTTCTCTCTTCTCTTTCTCCTTCCCTTTCTCTCTTCCCCTTCCCTTCCTTCTCTCTCTCTCCCTTCCTTCCTTCCTCTTTCAATTCTTTTCTCCTTTCCTTAGCCCCGTTACTTAATCCGCTCTTCCTTCTCCCCTTCTTTTTTCCTTTCCTTTCCGCTTTCCCTTCCCGTCCTTTTTCCTTCCTTCCTTCCTTCCTTCCTTCCTTCCTTCCTTCCTTCCTTCCTTCCTTCCTTCCTTCCTTCCTTCCTTCCTTCCTTCCTTCCTTCCTTCCTTTTCCCTCTCCCTCCTTTAGGAAACGAGAAAATGGCTTTATTATTACGGTTGACGATTTCTTCCCAAAAACAAAAAGCAGAAAAAAACGGCCGGAAGCAACGGGTCCGTCTCTCCCTCGGCGACCCCCGCTGGACGGCAACCATGGGACCTGGTCCTCCGCGCCCCGAATAACTGGACGCCACCCCCTTTGCCCCAACATTAGCTGGGCACTGTTAGTGGTGGGTGGGGGGGGGGGCAGCCTGGTCTACTGGACAGTGGGTGGGGGGCGAAACGTGGGTGGGGGGCAGCCTGGTCTGCAGGACAGTGGGTGGGGGGCAGCCTGGTCTGCAGGACAGTGGGTGGGGGGCGAAACGTGGGTGGGGGGCAGCCTGGTCTGCTGGATAGAGGGTGGGGGGCGAAACGTGGGTGGGGGGGCAGCCTGGTCTGCAGGACAGTGGGTGGGGGGCGAAACGTGGGTGGGGGGGCAGCCTGGTCTGCAGGACAGTGGGTGGGGGGCGAAACGTGGGTGGGGGGCAGCCTGGTCTGCTGGATAGTGCGTGGGGGGCAAAACGTGGGTGGGGGGCAGCCTGGTCTGCTGGATAGTGAGTGAGAAGCGGGGAGGGGGGGGCAACCTGGTCTGCTGGATAGTGGGTGGGGGGGCGAAACCTGGGGGGAGGACAATGGGGGGGGACTAAGACAGACCAAAAACTGCTCCAAGAGGCAACTTTCCCTTCTTCTTTCTCTCCCCCCCCTCGTTAAAGCCCTCCCACTTCGGCAGCCCCACCCCCCATTGGTCGGTTCATAGGCAGCCTTCCCCAGCGGTTGGCCGCCTCGACCTGCCACTCACGTCTTTCCTCCCCCACCCACCCCGCCCTCCAGCTCAACTTCGCCTTGAGTTTGAGTCGGGCTGTTGCGGGTGTCTTGCCCCGTGGGCGTGTGTGTGTGTGTGTCTGTGTGTGTGTGTGTGTGTGTGTGCGTGTGCGCGCACACACACACAAGAGCGTTGCGAGAGCATCAGGTTTCAACTTTGGACCGAAGCAGCAGCGGTGTGGGGTTTCCGTCCGCCGGACCGGCCAGCCGCGCGGGAACCACGGAAAGAACAGAAGGCAAGAAAGAAAGAAAAGAAAGAAGGAAGGGAGGGAGGAGAAGGAAGAGAAAAGCAAAGGATCCATTGGATCCACCCCAGGGGTAGACCCATCTTGGGCAAAAGCAAGCAAAGACTGACCAAGAGGATCCTAGATTCTTTGCACGGGTTTCGCCAAGGGTTCGCAAGATCCGGAGCGACGAGGAAGGAGGAACCGCGAGAGACATCAGCTCGTCTGAATGCGAAGAAACAAGTAAGGAAGGGTGGAAGGGAAGGAAAGCAGACTGGATCGCTTCTGGTGGTGGGGGGGGGTGAACCAAAGCCAAACCCCAAACTTGACCTCATTTTAACGGGGTGCTGATTCCCCCTTTTGTGGCTTCTGCTTGCCTGGCTGATCCAAAGAGAGATTTCCAGGAAAATAATAACAACAACAACAACAACAATAATAATAAAGTTGGAAGGGACCTTGGAGGTCATCTAGTCCAACCCCCTGCTCAGGCAGGAAACCCTATACCATTTCGGACAAATCATAGCAACACTGCCTAGTCTCCGACTTATGGCCACAACTGAGCCCAAAATTTACATTGTTAAGTGAGACATTGGTGAAGTGAGTTTTAGCCCCACTTTACAACCTTTCTTGCCCTTGCATCTGTTAAGTGAGTCAAACGGTTGTTAAGTGAATCGGGCTTGTCAGAAGGTCGCAAAAGGGGATCGCGTGACGGCGGGGCAGCGCAAACCGTCATAAATGTGGGTCGCTTTTTCAAGCACCCGAATGCAAGTCATACATGACCACGGTCGTTATATGCAGCGGTCGTTAAGGGTGAAAATCGGTCACAGGTCACTTTTTTCAGCCCTGTTGTAACTTTGAACGGTCACTACATGAACTGTTGTAAGTCGAGGACTTTTCTTTCAGCCTTTTTTGTCGCCAAAAACTCAGAAGACCTTGTAAAAAATAATAAGATCGAGGGAGAATCCAGGAGCATAAAAACTGTAATTGATCATCATCAATTACCTCTGGAAAAAAAAAACCCCAGCCAGCCTTTTGCACTCTGTATTAAAGGAAGAGTATCTGTTAAAAAGAATAACTCTGAACATGTGTAGAAATAGAGGATCACTTCCTGAATTTTGAAGGTTTTTAAAAAGAGACTGGACAGCCACTTGTCTGAAATGGTATAGGCCGGGTCTCCTGCTTGAGCAGAGGGTTAGACTAGATGACCTCCAAGGTCCCTTTCAACATCATCATCATCATAATCATTATTATTATTATTACCATTTGTCTGGAATGGTATAGGGCAGGGGTGGGCAACCTTGGCCCCTTCATGACTCATGGACTTCAACTCCCAGAATTCCTGAGCCAGCCATGCTGAGGGGAAAGGGAGAGGTTTCCAAGCTGAGCCATGCTGGCTCAGGAATTCTGGGATTTGAAGTCCATGAGTCATAAAAGAGCCACGGTTGCCTATCCCTGATCTGGGACTTCAACTCCCAGAATCCCCTAGGCCAGGGGTAGGCAACCCTGGCTCTTTTATGACTGGTGGACTTCAACTCCCAGAATTCCTGAGCCAGCCACACTGAGGGGAAAGGGAGAGGTTTCCAAGCTGAGCCATGCTGGCTGAGGAATTCTGGGAGTTGAAGTCCACGAGTCCTGAAGGGGGCCATAGTTCCCCCATGCTGGCTCAGGAATTCTGGGAGTTGAAGTCCACGAGTCATAAAAGAGCCAAGGTTGCCTACCCCTGGTATAGGGTCTCCTGCCTGACCAAGGGGTTGGACTAGATGACCTCCAAGGTCCCTCCCAGCTCATGCTATTTAATGTTCCTCACTAAGAGGGATATATATATATTTTTTTGCACAAGACACCAATCTTTATTGATTGCACACTGCAGGGTGTCCTTGACTTATAAACAGTTCATTTAGTGACCATTCCAAGTTACAACGGCACCGAAAAAAAATGACTTACGACTGTCCTTGTGCTTATGACCGTCGCAGAATCCCCAAGTGATCAAAATCCGGGCACTTGACAACCGGCATTTAAAGGTATGGGTAGTTCTTTGACTTAGGACCTAAACTGAATCCAAAGTTTCTGTTGTTAAAGTGAGACGTTTGTTTGATGAATTTATGCCTCGTTTTACAACCTTCCTTTCCCCGGCTGTTAAGCGAATCATAGCAGTTGTTCGATTAATGGCACCGTTGTTAAGTGAACCCGGCTTGCCCCCTTGACTTGGCTTGTCGGAAGGCCGCAAAAGGTGATCACGTGACCCCAAGGATATTGCGACGGTCATAAATATGAGACAGTTGCCAAATGTCAAGAATTTTGATCACCTGACCGCTCCAACGGTTGAAAGTGTGAAAATGGGTCTTGAGTAAATTTTTTTCAGCGTCGTCGTAATCTCAAACCGTCACTAAACTAAATCAAGGAGAGAAGCAACGTAGAACTAAGGAGAAACATCCTGACAGTGAGAACAATTAACCAGTGGAACTACCTGCCTCCAGAAGTTGTGAATGCTCCAACACTGGAAGTTTTTGAGAAGAGACTGGACAGCCATTTATCCGAAATGGTATAGGGTTTACTGCCTGAACAGGGGGTTGGATTAGATGACCTCCAAGATCCCTTCCAACTTCTTCTTCTTCTTCTTCTTCTTCTTCTTCTTCTTCTTCTTCTTCTTCTTCTTCTTCTTCTTCTTCTTCTTCTTCTTCTTCTTCTTCTTCTTCTTCTTCTCCTCCTTCTCCTTCTTCTTCTTCATATTATTATTATTGTTGTTATTGTTATTACTACTACTATTACTACTACTACTACTACTACTTTTAAGTCATGGACTGTGCATCGTTTGATGAGTCCTGATTGATTTCTGGGGGGGGGGCTCTCTGCTCTCCTTTCCCCAGCCTCCCTCTTTCATCCAATCTCCAAATACACTGACCCCCAGACCCCTCATCCCCAGCAAGAGATGGGAACTGTAGTTTCATCTTTCCCATGGGAAACCAGGTTGTTTCAAAATCTGCTTTGCGAGGAATGTCAGGAAGAGACGCTGATTTTTTATTTTTCTCTCTCTCTCTCTCTCTGACCGGAAAAAAGGAGAGGAAAGCAAGTCAGCAAAACAATCAAAACCACAGCAGGAACAAAACTTGTTAAAACACGCACTGGGTTGCCTGCAACTCTTGGAACGGAGAGGGTCACGGATCAAAAGTAGACACCCGTTGGATATGCATTCTCGCACGGCTGATCCAACGTCCCACAAGCAGAGAAACATCACACTTTTGCCAAATATTTACATGGCAACCCATCTGATTGTGCGTTCTTTCGGATTCTCGCTCGACCTGGAAAGCCGATCGGCTGATCCGAACATACCCACAACCTAGAAACATCACACTTTGCCAAATATTTACATGGCTGTGCATTCTTTCGCTTTCCGAATTCTTGAATCAGGCAGCGCCAAAGCCATTAGGGTTGTCCTCGACTTAATGACCGCAATTGCATTCATCGTTAAACGAGACATCCTGTTACCATGGCTTGGGAAGTTTCCTTGCGGGTTTTTTTGCCCCACCGATTTGATTTGTTGGGAGCCAGCTGAGACCCGAGCATAGCCAAAGGAAACCGGCTGCCAAGCAATCCCTGTTTTGTTTTGGATTTTTTAAATATGTTTTATTGATTTTTAACATCATCGCCTTAATATTTGATAAATCGCGTGTTGTTGTCTGGGTTGGTATTTAAAAAACGATCCATAACAATTAATTGCTATAATACTATAGTCCGTATAATAGCTTTGCTTCATTTTCTCTCCTTCCAATAATATTCTCTTTTGCCAACCTTCAATTAACACGGTTCTTATTGTTCGAATAAATGACAATGAAATGTAGACATTTTTCTCATGTTTCTGCAAATAACCACATCAATATAAAGTTTCTTTTTTAATTGATCATCTTACTGCCTCATCCTAGATCCTGTTTACAGAATTCCTATTTAAATGTTTTCCCCACAATATTCAAAAGCATTCTTACTTGGTTAAGATTTTCTCGAAATTAGTTACGCTTAAGGATTTAAGTCTTTGTTTTTCATACAAGCCATGCCAACACTTTCAACATAAAGCTTCTTTTCTTTTTTTTTATTTAAAAGTTTTATAAATTTATTACAATATAAACCCCACCCCACCCCTTCCCCCCCTACTTCCCAGAGCTGATTACAGGATAAAAAATAAAATAAACAAACATAATCAACACAAAGCTTCTTTTCTAATTGATCATCTTGACTGCCTCATCCTAGATCATGTTTACAGAATTCCTATTTAAATTTGTTTTCCCCACAATATTCAAAAGCATTCTTTACTGATTAAGATTTTCTCCAAATTAGTAAACACTTAAGGATTTAAGTCTTTGTTTTTCATACAAGCCATGCCAACACTTTTACATTTCTCATTTTTTTAAAGAAGAGACTGGACTTTTTAAGAAGAGACTGGATTAGCCATTTGTCTGAAATGGCATAGGGTTTCCTGCCTGAGCAGGGAGTTGGACTAGATGACCTCAAAGGTCCCTTCCAACTTTATTATTATTATTATTATACATGAACCTCGGTCAACTGAACATTCAAATTGACTGGCGCTGATGGTTGACACAGGTTGCTACCAGCATCCTAGATGTCAACCAGGTACTTCCTTAAAAATAATAATTATTATGGATCATCGCACAGTCAGCCAGATGTTCAGAATGGATTTGGCATTTTGTCTACCTATCGAGTCCTTACCCAGGACCTGGGATAGGCAGATGTGGATGTTTGATGGTATTACAGATATCGTCGCAGGATGGAAGCAGTTCCTTTTGCAATTGACTAATAGCGAATTTGTCAATGCCAATGGTGTTCAAGTGATGCTCCAGTTGTTTTGGGATTGCACCCAAGGCGCCTATGACTATTGGTACTACCCTTGCTTGCTTTTGCCACAGTCTTTCTATTTCTATTTGTAGGTCTTTGTATTTTGTTATCTTCTCCAGTTTTTTCTCTTCTATTCTGCTGTCTCCAGGCACTTCCACGTCCACTATCCAGACTTTTTTGTCTTTCTTATCGACAATTGTTAAATCTGGGGTGTTATGTTGCAGGTGCTTGCCTGTTTGAATTCTGAAGTCCCAGAGCAGTTTAATTTTATCATTTTCTATGACTTTCTCTATTTTATGATCCCACCAGTTTTTGCTTACAGCAGTGGTTCTCAACCTTTCTAATGCCGCGACCCCATAATACAGTTCCCCATGTTGTGGTGACCCCCAACCACTTATACATCACTGGGTGCCAGGGGCGTGGCCAAAGAAAAGGGGGAAAAAATGGTGGACAGCCTTGTTTGGCGAACCCCGTGAAATGGTCGTTCGACCCCAAATGGGGTCCCGACCCACAGGTTGAGAACCACTGGCTTACAGGCAAATGATATTTTTTGCAGATCTTCCAATGCACCATTGTTGCTACTTTGTCATGCCGCTGCTTATAGTCAGTATGTGCAATCTTCTTGCAACAGCTTACCAGGTGGTCCACTGTTTCTTCAGCTTCTTTGCATAGGCGGCACTTACTGTCTGTTGCTGTCGTCTCAATTTTGACGTTGTATGCATTTGTCCTTAAGGCTTGGTCTTGTGCAGCCAGAATTAGTCCCTCGGTCTCTTCCTTCAATTTTCCTGCTCTTAGCCATTGCCAGGTCTTGTTATTATCTGCTTTCCCAGCTATTTTTTTAATGTATTGTCCATGTATTATTATTATTATTATTATTATTATTATTATTATTATTATTATTATTATTATTATTATTATTGATCATCGCACAGTCAGCCAGATGTTCAGACTGGATTTGGCATTTTGTCTACCTATCGAGTCCTTACCCAGGACCTGGGATAGGCAGATGTGGATGTTTGATGATATTACAGATATCGTCGCAGCATAGAAGCAGTTCCTAATAAGGCCGCCTTTTGCAATTGACTAATAGCGAATTTGTCAATGCCAATGGTGTTCAAGTGGTGCTCCAGTTGTTTTGGGATTGCACCCAATGAGCCTATGACTGTTGGTACTACCCTTGCTTGCTTTTGCCACAGTCTTTCTATTTCTATTTGTAGGTCTTTGTATTTTGTTATCTTCTCCAGTTCTTTCTCTTCTATTCTGCTATCTCCAGGCACTGCCACGTCCACTATCCAGACTTTTTTGTCTTTCTTATCGACAATTGTTAAGTCTGGGGTGTTATGTTGCAGGTGCTTGTCTGTTTGAATTCTGAAGTCCCAGAGCAGTTTATTATTATTATTATTATTATCTTAAAAAATAGAAAAGAAAAAAAAACAGAGAAAACATTTCTTTTCTATAACCACCCCAGCATTTTTATATTTCTCATGTCAAAAAACAACCCCTATTTTGATCGCACGGCCGTTGGGGGCCGTGACACGCGAGGTCGTAAAGCGAGGCAACTTATCACCGTTTGGTGACCATCTGAAGTTAACGGCGGCCCTGGAAAAAGGGACTTACGACCGTTTTTCAGAAATACGACCGTTGCAGCATCCCTGTGGTCACTGATCCAAATACAGACGCTTGGCAACCGACTCCTATTTATGACGGTCACGGAATCCCTGGGGGGGGGGTCAGGTGGTTCCCCCTTTGGCGATCTTCCTGATGAGCAAAATCAAGGCGGAAGCCAGATTACTTTAACCACCGGATTACTAGCTTAATAACTGCAGCGATTCATTTAACAACACTGGCAGGAAAGCTCGTAAAACGAGGCAGAGCTCCCTGAACCATTGTCTGGCTTAGCCATGGAAATTTTGGGGTCGGTCGTGGTTGTAACCCAGTATATCTATGATTTTCCTGGAAATCTCTCTTTGGATCAGGGCGGCAATCCGAAGTCACGAAAGTCGAGGAACTCACTTCGCTGTCTTGCTTAGTGACGGAAATTTGGGGCTCAGCGGGGGGTTGTTAAGTCGAGGACTTGCCTGAAATGTGAAATCCTGTTAGGGTCTCCGCAGGTTGAGGGTGGGATTCGCTGCAATGGGCGGCTTGGAAAGCCACACGGATTAGACACAACAAGGGATGCGCAGGGACTAATTATGCATCCCTGTACACAAACATTGAATACAGATAGTCCTCGACTTACAGCGGTCCATTTAGTGACCGTTCAAAGTCAGAAGGATGCTAAAAAAGTGACTTATTTTTCACACAGCCGTTGCATTCCCCATTCTCACGTGATCAGACCGTGTCAAGGTAATGATTTAACAGTTAACCCACTTATGTAATGTAAGAAGAAATGATGGGAATGAGTCAGCAGGGTCTGTGTCCCTTTAAGAGCCAGCTGGGTCTGTGTCTCTTTAAGAGCCTCTGTATAAAACGGAAGGCTCCGCTGATGTGTTTTATCTCGCGCAATAAGACTGTGTATGCTCAGACACACCGTGTCCGACAAGCAAAGTCCACGGGGGGATGCCCGAATCACTTAACAACCGGGTGACTAACTTAACCCCTGCAGCGATTCACCTAACGACGGTGGTAAGATAGGTCGTAAAAATGGGGCCAAATTCACTTAACAAGTGCCTCGCTTAGCAACAGACATTTTTGGGGCTCCGTTGTGGTCGTAAGCCGAGGATCACGTAGTGGGACGTGGATCCAATGGAAGGTTTTCCTTTGGTTCCCATGGCACGGTTGCCTCCTTCAGGGATGGCTCCGCTGGGGAAACGTTGGTTCAGCTCAGCCTCCAGAAATTTTGGGGCTCAGTTGAGGTCGTAAGGCGAGGACTCCCTCCATCCCGAGAGTGGTTTTACTAGACTGGGGAGGGCTGAATTTCCTCCCCCCTCAGGATTTTGTTGTTGTTGTTGTTAGTTGCGAAGTTGTGTCCGATCCCTCGTGACCCCATGGACAACGTTCCTCCAGGCCTTCCTGTCCTCTACCATCTTCTGGAGTCCATTTAAGCTCACGCCTTCAGTGACTCCATCCAGCCACCTCGTTCTCTGTCGTCCCCTTCTTCTCTTGCCCTCCATCTTTCCCAGCATCAGGTTCTTCTCCAGTGAGTCCTTCCTTCTCATTAGGTGGCCAAAGTACTTGAGTTTCAACTTCAGGATCTGGCCTTCTAAAGAGCAGTCGGGGTTGATCTCCTCTAGGACTGACCGGTTGGATCGCCTTGCAGTCCAGGGGACTCACAGGAGTCTTTTCCAGCACCAGAGTTCAAAGGCCTCAATTCTTTGGCGCTCGGCCTTTCTTACGGTCCAACTTTCACAGCCATACATTGGAACTGGGAAAACCATGGCCTTGAGTATACGCACTTTTCTTGGCAGGGTGATGTCTCTGCTTTTTATTATGCTGTCTAGATTTGCCATAGCTTTCCTCCCCAAGAGCAAGCATCTTTTAATTTCTTGGCTGCAGTCCCCCCCAGGATAATTTCTAGTAAGTAAGAATCCTGCCTCGGAGAAGCTGTGACTGGCCACAATTCGTCAAGGCCAGCTGGCACCTCCACCCTCCAAAGGGTGGAGAAGGATCAAAAAATTATTTACGCCCAGCTTTAGGGTGATCCCATCATCTGAGGCGTGCCAGCCAGAATCACAATTAGAGATGACGAGTGATATAAAACAAACAAACAAGGATACAACAGCTGAAGGATAATTACAGCTTGGTAAAGGCGGAGGCATCGTTAGAGGTCGTCCCTGGCTTACGACCATTCCTTTAGTGACTGTTCGGCCACGAAAAAAAGCGACTCAGGGCCGTTTTTCGCCCTTGTGACCGTTGCAGCCTCCCCAGGGGGCGTTCACGTGATCAAAATTCAGAGGCCGCTGGCATGTACTTAGGACGGTTGCAGCGTCCCAGGGTCATGTGATCTCCTTTTGCGAACCTTCTGACGAGCAAAGTCAAGGGGGGGGTGAAGCCAGATTCGGTTTAACAACCAAGTTACTCACTGGTTATCCGCTGCAGCGATTCACTTAACGGTGGCGAGAAAGGTCGTAGAGTGGGACAAAACTCACTTAACGAAGGTCTGGCTTAGCTACAGAAACGTTGGGTTTAATTGTGGGTCGTTTTAAGTCAAGGACTTACCTATAGAATGTATTGATTAAATCAGGGGTGGGCAACCTTGGCTCTTTTATGACTGGTGGACTTCAACTCCCAGAATTCCTGAGCCAGCATGGGGAAACTATGGTCCCTTCATGACTGGTGGACTTCAACTCCCAGAATTCCTGAGCCAGCCACGCTGAGGGGAAAGGGGGAGGTTTCCAAGCTGAGACAGGCTGGCTCAGGAATTCTGGGAGTTGAAGTCCACGAGTCATAAAAGAGCCAAGGTTGCCTATCCCTGGCCTAGAAGATAGATAGATAGATAGATAGATAGATAGATAGATAGATAGATAGATAGATAGATAGATAGATAGATAGATAGATAGATAGATAGATAGATAGATAGATAGATAGACAGACAGACGATAGATACACCTAAATCAAGGATAGGCAACCTTGGCTTTTTTATGACTGGTGGACTTCAACTCCCAGAATTCCTGAGCCAGCATGGCTAAGCATGGCAACCTCTCCCTTTCCCCTCAGCGTGGCTGGCTGAGGAATTCTGGGAGTTGAAGTCCACCAGTCATAAAAGAGCCAAGGTTGCCTATCCCTGGCCTAGAAGATAGATAGATAGATAGATAGATAGATAGATAGATAGATAGATAGATAGATAGATAGATAGATAGATAGATAGATAGATAGACAGACAGACAGACAGACAGACAGACAGACGATAGATACACCTAAATCAGGGATAGGCAACCTTGGCTCTTTTATGACTCGTGGACTTCAACTCCCAGAATTCCTGAGCCAGCCACGCTGAGGGGAAAGGCAGAGGTTTCCAAGCTGAGCCATGCTGGCTCAGGAATTCTGGGAGTTGAAGTCCACGAGTCATAAAAGAGCCAAGGTTGCCTACCCCTGGATTAAATAAACGCAAAAGGGTTGTAATGAATGAATGGAGGGATGAGTGAATGAATGAATGAACAAACGAACGAACGAACAAACAAATATTGCTATTTTCTTTCTGGATCCAAGCTGAACAGTCAAACGAACCAGTAGCTCCTGCTTCAGACAGTGATCGGAGCCTTAGATAAGGAGGCCTTGAAGCCAGTCTTCCCCTTTGCTCTCCTAGAGGTAGACTGCTCCTGGTTGTGGAGGCTTTTTTATTGTCAAGAGGGAGAGCCAGACACCCCTCTCTTCTCTGTAAAATTTCATAAGAAAAAGAAGAGCCCAGCTGGATTAGACCTGCATTCTCTTTTGAGCAGCCCACAAGCCGAGTGCAGGCATCTTCCAGATGTTTCAGACTACAATTCCCATAAACCCTCACCTTGGCCCTGCTGGCTGGGACTGGTTGCAGTTAAAGTGGCACTGGAAAAGAAGCACTGGATGATGATGATGATGATGATGATGATGATGATGATGATGATGATAATAATAATAATAATAATAATAATAATAATGGGGTTGAAAGGGACCTTGGAGGTCTTCTATTCCAACCCTCTGCTCAGGCAGGAAAGCCTATACCATTTCAGACAAAAGGCTGTCCAGTCTCTTCTAAAAAACTTCCAGTGTTGGAGCATTCACTGCTTCTGGAGGCAGGTAGTTCCACTGGTTAATTGTTTTAACTGTCAGGAAGTTTCTCCTTAGTTCCAGGTTGCTTCTCTCCTTGATGAGTTTCCATCCGTTGCTTCTTGTCCTACCTTCAGGCACTTTGGAGAATAGCTTGACTCCCTCTTCTTTATGGCAGCCCCATACATATTTTTAAGATGCTATCCTATTAGCCCTGCTCCTTTTCTTCGTTAACTAGACATACCCAATTCCAGCAACCGTTCCTTATATGCTTTAGCCTCCAGTCCCCTGATCCTCTTTGTTGCTCTTCTCTGCCCTCTTTCTAGAGTCTCAACACCTTTTTTACATCGTGATGACCAAAACTGGATGCCGGATTCCAAGTGTGGCCTTACCAAGGCCTTGTAAAGTAGTATTAACACTTCATGTGATCTTGATTCTATCCCTCTGTTAATGCAGCCTAGCACTGTGTTGGCTTTTTTGGCCGCTGCAGCACACCCATCTTCCAGGGGTTCGAGGTTGAAAAATACAGCCCTAGAAATGGCGTTTGAGTTTTCTCCTTCATCCCCCAGGCTGGCCTGTAAATTATTAAGAGATTTTTTTTTTCCTTGTGCCTCCATGAAAAATTCATTCGGTCGCAGGGTTTACGTTTCTCCCAGGGAAAAGAGCGTGCGATTGTTTTGCAAAAACTTGGCAAAAGTTATCCATGTGCAAAAGTCAAGAGGGTTAATTAGGGAAGGGAAGGTGAAGAGATGGGACAGACGGAAGAGAAACTGCCCTGATTTACGAGTCATTGCTAAGAAGTACCTACATTTGAGGGGCTGCCACTAAGAAGAGGGGGGACAACTTGTTCTCAAAGCACCTGAAGGCAGGTGAAGCAACGGATGGAAACTAATCAAGGAGAGAAGCAACCTAGAACTAAGGAGAAAGATCCTGATAGTGAGGACAATTAACCAGTGGAACAACCTGCCTCCAGAAGCTGTGAATGCTCCAACACTGGAGGTTTTAAAGAAGAGATTGGACAGTCGTTTGTCTGAAATGGTATAGGGTTTCCTGCCTGAGCAGGGGGTTGGACTAGATGACCTCCAAGGCCCCTTCCAACTTTATTATTCTGTAATAATTCTCCAAAGTGCCTGAAGGCAGGACAAGAAGCAACCGATGGAAACTAATCAAGCAACCTGGAACTAAGGAGAAAGTTCCTGACAGTGAGAACAATTAACCAATGGAATGGCTTGCCACTAGACCAGTGGTTCTCAACCTTCCTAATGCCGCGACCCTTTAATACAGTTGCTCATGTTGTGGTGACCCCCAACCATAAAATTATTTTTGTTGCTACTTCATAACTGTAATTTTGCTACTGTTATGAATCATAATGTAAATATCTGATATGCAGGATGTATTTTCATTGCTACAAATTGAACATAATTAAATTCTAGTCTAGTCTAGTCTAGTCTAGTCTACTCTACTCTACTCTACTCTACTCTACTCTACTCTACTCTGTACTCTGTTCCATATTGTCTATAGATGTTGTGGGTGTTCCAACGCTGGAGTTTTTAAAGAAGAAATCAGACAGCCATCTGTCTGAAATGGTATAGAGTCTCCTGCTTGAGTAAGGGGCTGGGCTAGAAGACCTCCAAGGTCCCTTCCAACTCCGGCATTCTGTTATTCTGACAGCAGTCTTCCATGTTTTGAGGAGCTGCCACAAAGAACAGGGGGTCAACCTGTTCTCCAAAGCGCCTGAAGGCAGGACAAGAAGCAACGGATGGGAACTAATCAAAGAGAAAAGCAACCTGGAACTAAGGAGAAACTTCCTGACAGTGAGAACAATTAACCAGTGGAACAACCTGCCTTCAGAAGTTGTGAATGCTCCAACACTGGAAGTTTTTAAGAAGAGACTGGACAGCCATTTGTCCGAAATGGTATAGGGTTTCCTGCTTGAACAGGGGGCTGGACTAGAAGACCTCCAAGGTCCCTTCCAACTCCGGCATTCTGTTATTCTGAGAGTAGTCTTCCAGTATTTGAGGGGCTGCCCCAAAAAAGAGGGAGTCAAGCTATCCTCCCAAGTGCCTGAAGGCAGGACAAGAAGCAACGGATGGGAACTAATCAAGGAGAGAAGCAACCTAGAACTAAGGAGAAACTTCCTGACAGTGAGAACAATTAACCATTGGAACAACCTGCCTTCAGAAGCGGTGAATGCTCCAACACTGGAAGTTTTTAAGAAGAGACTGGACAGCCATTTGTTTGAAGTGGTATAGAGTTTCCTGCCTGAGCAGGGGGCTGGACTAGATGACCTCCAAGGTCCCTTCCAACTCTTGATATTCTGTGCTGTGCTAATGCTTTGGCAGGAAGCAGGGCAGATACCCAGCTGAATCTGAATCCATCCAAATTGTAGGTTGACCAAGACCGCTGTAATTATCGGGGTGGTTCAGATCCGAGCAAAACCCGAGGGCCAGGAATTGGGCTTGTTTGCTTGCTTTCTTAAGTATGTAATTACCAAATGGATTCCGAACGGAGTCGAGCTGATTGCCGGTTGAGGAACCCCACAGCTCGGTTTGATCCTTGCTCAGCTGGCTGAGCTCATCAGACCACGGTTTTCATTTCACGGCACGCGGACTGACCACATTGCGCATCCCTCCGGAATTAAAAACAGAGGTCGGCTTCTCCTGGCAACGCCATCCGTGAGCTTTCCCACTGGAGCTCCAGCATCTCAATCAGCTGGCAGTCAGCTGCCTCTAGAACACCCCCCCCCAACCTTTTGGGCACCAGGGACCGGTTCTGTGGAGAGAGGCTTTTCCACGGACTGGAGGGGGCGACGTGATTTTGGAGGGGTTGGGGACCCCTGATAATTGGAATGGAATAGAATAGAATAGAATAGAATAGAATAGAATAGAATAGAATAGAATAGAATAGAATATGTGGAATGGAATAGAATAGAATAGAATAGAATAGAATAGAATAGAATAGAATATGTGGAATGGAATGGAATAGAATAGAATATGTGGAATAGAATAGAATATGTGGAATGAAATAGAATAGAATAGAATAGAATAGAATAGAATAGAATAGAATAGAATAGAATAGAATAGAATAGAATAGAATAGAATAGAAAAGAATAGAATAGAATAGAATAGAATATGTGGAATGGAATAGAATAGAATAGAATATGTGGAATGGAATAGAATAGAATAGAATAGAATAGAATAGAATAGAATAGAATAGAATAGAATAGAATAGAATAGAATAGAATAGAATAGAATAGAATAGAATATGTGGAATGGAATAGAATAGAATAGAATAGAATAGAATATGTGGAATGGAATGGAATAGAATATGTGGAATAGAATAGAATATGTGGAATGAAATAGAATAGAATAGAATAGAATAGAATAGGAATATGTGGAATGGAATGGAATAGAATAGAATATGTGGAATAGAATAGAATAGACTATGTGGAATGAAATAGAATAGAATAGAAGAATAGAATAGAATATAGAATAGAATAGAATAGAATAGAATAGAATATGTGGAATGGAATGGAATGGAATAGAATAGAATAGAATAGAATAGAATAGAATAGAATAGAATATGTGGAATGAAATAGAATAGAATAGAATAGAATAGAATAGAATAGAATATGTGGAATGGAATAGAATAGAATAGAATAACAGAGTTGGAAGGGACCTTGGAGGTCTTCTAGTCCAACCCCCTGCTCAGGCAGAAAATCCTATATCATTTCAGACAAATGGTTGTCCAATCTTTTCTTTAAAACATCCCGTGTTGGAGCATACACAGCTTCTGGAGGCAGGCTGTTCCACTGGTTAATTGTTCTCACTATCAGGAAATTCCTACTTAGCTCTAGGTTGGGTCTGTTTTTAATTATCATCTCTCCGTTGTTTCTTATCCTTCCCTCAGGTGCTTTGGAGAATAGGTGGACCCCCTCTTCTCTGCTTCAGCATCCACATATTGGAAGACTGCTACCATGTCACCCATAATCCTTGTCTTCTTTAGACTAGACACACCCAGTTCCCACAACCGTTCCTTATATGTTTTAGCCTCCAGTCCCCTGATCATCTTTGTTGTTCTTCTCTGCACTCTTTCTAGAGCCTTAACATCTTTTTTTACACCGTGGTGACCAAAACTGGATGCCATATTCCAAGTGTGGCCTTACCAAGGCGTTGTAAAGTGATATTAAGAGTTCAGATGCTCTAGTCTAGAAGATATCCTTGGGAGGTGAAAAAAAGTCAAGATGGCGGCCACAAACAGCTGTCAATTCTTTAATAGGCTTCACAACTAGGACACAGAAAAAGGCAGTTGATGACAAGCCAGGAATGTCTGCCAGTTATGATACAGGCAGTCCTCGGCTTAGAAGTAACCGTTCATTTAGTGATTGTACAAAGTTACAACCGCATTGGGGAAAAAAATGACTTATGGACGTTTTCCCACACAGCATTCCCCCAACATCATAGGATCAAAATTAGGGTGGTTGGCAACTGACTCATATTTACGACGATTTGCTCAATCCACACTCCACACACACACACACACACACACACACACACACACTTTTATTAATGGGTTACAGATGGAGTCTTGTCAGAAAGAAAGGTGCTTTTATTTATTTTGATTGCTGGCAGAGTCAGCCAGATGTTTAGACTGGATTTGACATTTTTACTCACCTTCCTAAGGACCCTGCAGAGGCAGATATTGTTGAATAATATTAAAGTTTTGTTGCAGGATGTAAGCTGTTCCGAGTCAAGCTACCTTTTGCAATTGACCAATGGTGGATTTGTCAATGCCGATGGTTATACTGGTGCTCCAGATGTTTTGGGATTGCACCCAAGGCGCCTATGACTATTGGTACTACCCTTGCTTGCCTTTGCCACAGTCGTTCTATTTCTATTTGCGGGTTTTTGTATTTTGTGATCTTCTTCTCCATTTCTTTCTCTTCTGCCGTCTCCAGGTACTGTCCTGTCCACTATCCAGACTTTTTTGTCTTTCTGATCGACAGTTGTTAAGTCTGGGGTGTTATGTAGCAGGTGCCCGTCTGCATGAATTCTAAAATCCCAGAACAATTTAGCTTCTTTTTTCTCTGTTTGATAATCCCACCAGTTCTTGTTTACAGGCTAATGGCTTTTCCTGCAGATCTCCTACTGCTCCATTGTTGCTATCTTGTCACCCTGTTGTTAGGCCCAGTACTCTTCAGTATCTTCATAAATGATCTAGAAGAGGAAGTAGAAGGGGGAACTCATCAAATCTGCGAATGACACTATGGGAAGAAAAATCAGGTGCAGTTCCAAGCCGGGAGAAAGATACTGCAAAATAAAATGGAGGCTGGGTGCTTTGGAAAGAAGGTCTTTGTTTATTGACGATCAGGACTGACAACAGCATGCAGTTCTGGGACGGCTGACAAAGTGGAGTTGAGAGTAGGTGGGTTTTTATACGTTCTGTGGAGCTTGGCCATTGAGATGCCTGTTCCTGTGTAAGATTGTGTCCTTTAATATTTTAATGGCTGTTGCCAGATTCTTATGGCGTCAAGTAGGGGTCATGGCTGGGTTTACAAGCAAGAGGGGAAATGCAAATCCTAAGACTTAGGTGTTTTGTTCCTCTGAGCTAATTGTGTCAGTTTGGCTTTGCCTGTTGTGTTGTTTATTTAGGGTTTCTAGTTGTTCTTTGTGGATGAATAGTGTGGCCCAGTCTTTCGGAATGGATGACAAAATCCAGATGTTCAGACTGGATTTGGCATTTTTGTCTACCTATCGAGTCCTTCCCAAGGACCTGGGATAGGCAGATGTGGATGTTTGATGGTATTACAGATATCGTCGCAGGATGGAAGCAGTTCCTAATAAGGCCACCTTTTGCAATTGACTAATAGCGAATTTGTCAATGCCAATGGTGTTCAAGTGGTGCTCCAGTTGTTTTGGGATTGCACCCAACGAGCCTATGACTATTGGTACCACCCTTGCTTGCTTTTGCCACAGTCTTTCTATTTCTATTTGTAGGTCTTTGTATTTTGTTATCTTCTCCAGTTCTTTCTCTTCTATTCTGCTGTCTCCAGGCACTGCCACGTCCACTATCCAGACTTTTTTGTCTTTCTTAGTGACAATTGTTAAGTCTGGGGTGTTATGTTGCAGGTGCTTGTCATTACTATTATTATTATCAATTATCGCACAGTAGCCAGATGTTCAGACTGGATTTGGCATTTTGTCTACCTATCGAGTCCTTACCCAGGACCTGGGATAGGCAGATGTGGATGTTTGATGGTATTACAGGTATCGTCGCAGGATGGAAGCAGTTCCTAATAAGGCCGCCTTTTGCAATTGACTAATAGCAAATTTGTCAATGCCAATGGTGTTCAAGTGGTGCTCCAGTTGTTTTGGGATTGCACCCAAGGAGCCTATTACTATTGGTACTACCCTTGCTTGCTTTTGCCACAGTCTTTCTATTTCTATTTGTAGGTCTTTGTATTTTGTGATCTTCTCCAGTTCTTTCTCTTCAATTCTGCTATCTCCAGGCACTGCCACGTCCACTATCCAGACTTTTTTGTCTTTCTTATTGACAATTGTTAAGTCTGGGGTATTATGTTGCAGGTGCTTGTCTGTTTGAATTCTGAAGTCCCAGAGCAGTTTAATTTTATCATTTTCTATCACTTTCTCTATTTTATGATCCCACCAGTTTTTGCTTACAGGCAAATGATATTTTTTGCAGATCTTCCAATGCACCATTGTTGCTACTTTGTCATGCCGCTGCTTGTAATCAGTCTGTGCAATCTTCTTGCAACAGCTTACCAAGTGGTCCACTGTTTCTTCAGCTTCTTTGCATAGGCGGCACTTACTGTCTGTTGCTGTCTTCTCAATTTTGACTTTGTATGCATTTGTCCTTAAGGCTTGGTCTTGTGCAGCCAGAATTAGTCCCTCGGTCTCTTTCTTCAATTTTCCTGCTCTTAGCCATTGCCAGGTTTTATTATTATCTGCTTTCCCAGCTATTTTTTTCATGTATTGGCCATGTAGTGCTTTGTCTTCCCATGCCTCTATTCTGTTCTTCGTTTGGTCTTTCTTGTAGGCCAGTTTGGTCTCTCCAGTAGTTAGTAAGCCTTCCTGATATACTAATTTCAGTGCACCTTCATCATTGTTCTTCAGATACTCTTCCAAAGCCATTTTTTCTTCTTCAACCATCTGATGTACTTGTAGCATTCCACGCCCACCTATTTGCCTTGGTAGATAAAGTCTATCAATGTCACTGTGTGGATGAAGGGTGTGATTCATTGTCATTATTTTTCTGGTCTGCCTATCCATTGCTTTTAGTTCTGCTTGAGTCCAGTCCACTATTCCAGCTGTGTACCTAATGACTGGGATTGCCCAGGTGTTGATTGCCTTTATGGTATTTCCTCCATTGAGTTTGGACTTTAAGATCTTCTTCACTCTCTTGATGTATTCACCTCTAATCTTTTTCTTGACTTCAGTGTGCTTGATGTTGTCAGCTTGAAGGATACCCAAGTATTTGTAGTACTCTTCCTCATCCAGACTCTTAATGTTATTTTCATGGGGCATCTTGATTCCTTCAGTTTTCACTATTTTTCCTTGTTTGATAGTAAGTGTGGCACATTTGTCCAAGCCAAACTCCATTACAATATCTTGGCTATATATACGGACAGTGTTGAGCAGCGATTCTATTTCAGATGATGTTTTTCCATACAGCTTCAGATCATCCATGTAAAGGAGGTGGGATAGTCTGGCAGATGTTTTTGATGTTTGATAGCCATGTCCTGAGTTATTCAGTATTGTTGACAGAGGAAACAGTGCAATAACAAATAGTAATGGTGATAATGAATCTCCTTGAAATATTCCTCTCTTGATATTAACCTCTCCCAGCTTCTCACCATTGATCTGCAACTGTGTCTTCCATTGTGCCATCGATTTTTGCACAAATTTTCTGATGTTTCTACTTACTCCTGTTATTTCTAGGCACTTGATTATCCAATCATGTGGCAGAGAGTCAAATGCCTTTTTGTAGTCAATCCATGCCACATTCAGGTTGGTCTTCCTTCTCTTGCAGTTTTCCAAGATCATTTTGTCTATTAGGAGTTGATCTTTTGTTCCTCTGCTATTGGGGCGGTTTTCTTTCTGCTCAGGTGGAAAGAGATTGTTTTCAACTAGATGCTGTTGTACTGCATCAGCTACCACACCAGTTAGTAATTTGAAAGTTATTGGTAAGCAGGTAATTGGCCTGTAGTTACCTGGTGTTGCCCCTTTTGCTGGATTTTTCATTATTAGGTAGGTTTTCCCAGTTGTTAGCCACTTTTCAATTTCTCCTCCTTGTAGTATATTGTTGAATTGCTTGGCAATGAGTGGGTGTATAACAGTTAGATGTTTCAACCAAAACCCATGCAGTTCATCTTCACCTGGTGCTGACCAATTTTTGATTTTCTTTGCTCTTTTTTCTACCATTTTTGTTGTTATTACTAGTTCTTTCATTTCAACTTCTGTTTTATTTGCCTCCATCTTTCAACCAAGCTGCATCCTTGTTGTATTTCTTTGGGTTATCCCATATCTGCTTCCAGAATTGCACTGTTTCTTCCTTGTCAGGTACTGACTGATTCCTTGCAGTTTCTCCATTGATGGATTGGTAGAAACGTTTCTGATTGGATTGAAATTGGAGGTTCTGCCTATAGTTTGCAATTCGAGCTTCATATCTACTGATTTTCCTGGCTATAGCTGTTATTTGTTGCTTTATTATTTCCAGTGCTTCCTTTTTTTATTGAAAATTTTAAAGTTTTTACAAATAAGAAAAAAGAAAAAAAAGACAAAAAACAAAAAACAACCCTAACCCACCCACCCCAACCCTCTCTCTCCATCCCCCCAACCTTCCCAGAGCGGAGTATAGGCTTAGTTAAAATTTTTAAGAATCTTAAAAAAAAAATGAAAAAATATAAATCATAAGTATATCTAAATACATTACATAAACAACTTGTAAAGTAATTAACAATAATATATATATAAGAAAAAAGCATAAATATTAAAAAGAAAAAGTACTTGAAAGAGAAAAAAGTAAGAAAAAAAAGAGAAAGAAGAAAAGAGATATGGAAAAAGTACAATCTATAAAATATTAAAATTTATATATAAGTTATTGAAAAACTAAATGATATTTTTTATATCCAATTTATATTGTATAAAATTTATCCATTTTTCCCATACCGCAAAGAATTTCTCTTGCGATTGCTCCTTTAAGAAAGCCGAAATCTTTGCCATTTCCGCCAAATAAGAAACTTTAAAAAACCACTCTTGCAAGGTAGGCAAAGACTCCTTCTTCCAATATTGCCCTACTAACAGCCTTGTGGCTGTAATCAAATTTAACATCACTATAACCTCCTTAGCGTCACAATCAGTAACAATACCTAACAAAAACAATTGTGGGGTAAATTTTACCCTCTTTCTAAAAATTCTTTGAATATTCCACCATATCTTAAATTTCCAGTGCTTCCTTGATCTTCCTTGTTTCTAAGTAGTATTTCTTGATTAGGTATTCTTTGGTCTTCTTGTTCTTCAGCTTCTTTTCTTTCATCTGTTCTAGCTTGCTTGCATGTGATCTTAACTTGCTGATCTTATTTTCTAGTCTAACCTTCCATTTTTGTGGTGCACTGTTTGTTTGTTTTTCTTTTTTGTTGATTTTGCATCCCAGGTATTCTGTTATAACTGCAGCTGTGCTGTACATTAGTTGGTTTGTTTCTTGCAGTGAATTGGTGCTTATACTTGCTATTGCAGTATTTGCATCTTTTAATGCTTGTGCTAGCTGTTTCTTTGGAACAAGCTTCAATGCAGGTAGCCTTATTCTGTTGTTTTTGTGCTGTTCTAGATGCTCAGTTATTTTTTGTTTCAATTCTTTTATTTCTTTAGTTAGAGGGTTTTGTTCTTCCTGAGGAAGAGGTGCCTGGTTTCCAAATGAGAACAGTTGTATATCTCTACTGGATTCTTTCACTGCCAACTCCCCCTGGTTTGCCTCTACATTGTGAATTACTTCTTTTTTTTTTTTTTTATTGAAAATTTTTAATTTTTACAAAAACAAATCCCCCCAACCTCCCAAACCCTCCCCTAGACTTCCCAGAGCTGAGTACAGGCTTAATTGAGAAAAAAAAACTTAAAACACTTTTAAAACCTAAACAAATTTAAATACAATCATCATTCTATATAAACTCCCTCCAAAAACGCAAATTTAAACATTACTTTCTTTGAATATCTATAACTATAATGTAGAATCTAATTTCTCCCTCTTTCTTTATCCTAATACAAAAAAATAAACATATAAACCTTTGTTGTACCATTAAAACTAAATACTCTTAGAAAACTTAAAGTAAATACATATTTCCTTCAATCTTCATAATCTTCTCACCTATCCAAAAAAAAAACTTAAAAATCCTAAACAAATCTAGACACATTTAGTTAAACAAATTATTTTCTCTTAAAAATATTAATAATATTTAAAAACTTGAAACACTTTTGAGTCCTAAACAAATCTAAATACAATCATCATTCTATATAAACTTTCTCCAAAGACACAGATTTAAGCATTACTTTCTTTCCTAAACAAATCTAGACATTTAATTAAACAAATTATTTTCTCTTAGAAATATTAATAATAATATTTAAAAACCAAATTTAAGCATTACTTGAAACTTAAACAAATTATACTCCCTTCGAAACACAAATTTATTAGAATCCCCTCACTGAAATAAACAAATTATAATCCCTTCAAAACACAGGTTTAAACAATATTATCATTAAAGGTTTAAAACTTAAAGCTGAAATATATTATTATCCCAAAACACATATTTAGACATTACATAAGACATTTTCCAAAAACGATATAAGTTTTACTTCTCCCACAATCTCAATAGTAAACTTCTTGTCTAAAGTTCTCATTCAATGTCCATAATTTTCTGTCCGATAACCAGTTGCACCCACTATAAACACAAACTTCTTATCTAAAATTTTCATTCAAGTGAATTACTTCTTGTAAGGCTTTGATTTCTTTGCCCTGGGTAAACCTTTGCAGTTCGTCCAATTCTGTTTCTGTAAATACTTTATTTCGTGTTATAAATCGGCGTTGATCTGCTAGTCTCTGTTCTGTTATTTCTGATTCTGGATGTTGTTCTTTCCAGAATTGGTGCATTCGTTTTAGATATCCTCGTCTTGTTGGACTTGATCTGTAGTAACAGATCATTATTTCTTTGTTTTCCATCACTGTGTATCTGCGACGGGTAAACACCTTTTCTTCCAGTAGTTCTGCAGCTGCTGGCCCTGGTTGCTCAGCCAACAGTCCTGAGTCCTGTAACCCATTTTTCACCAGATATCCAGGAACTCCAATATCTAGCGCGGATCTTGTTAACCCGGGCGACATCCGAGCCGGTATGGCATTCTGAAATTTACGTCTCACCATATTTTGTATGGGAGAGACACTCTTTGTCTGACTCCTCTGATGAGACCTGTCCAGTATGGTTGAACCTCTGGCATAGCTCTCATCTTCCTCAGAGTACACAAGCCCCATTATTATTATTATTATTATTATTATAATACATGAACCTCAGTCAGCTGAACATTCAAATTGGCTGGCGCTGATGGTTGACATAGGTTGCTGCCAGCATCCTAGGTGTCAACCAGGTACCTCCTTAAAATGTAAGATGTTCCGTGTAGTGCAGTTTTTTGTAACATTGCTGGAGTTATTGTAGGAAGCTGCAGTTTCTTGATGTGTTTTGCAAAGTTTTTGGACATAGTTCCCAGTGCCCCGATGATAATGGGTACCACTGTTACACGTTTCACCCACAAGCGCGCAGTTTCGATGGCCAGGTCGCGATATTTCGTCGTTTTTTCCAGTTCTTTTTCTTCGACTCTGTCATCTCCCGGTACGGTGATATCAATCAGCTGCACGCTTCGGTTCTCTACAACTGCGATATCTGGCACGTTGTGTTATAAATGGCAATCTGTCTGGATTCGAAAGTCCCACCAGATCTTCACCCTCTCATTCTCAACCACTTTTTCCACCCTGTGTTCCCACGACTTTTCGGACACAGGCAAGTCGTATTTTTTACACAATGCCCAGTGGTCATGTCTAGCTTTGTTGTCAGTTTGCGCGATTTTGCTGCACTCAGAGGTTAGATGTGAAACAGTTTTCACTTTGTCATTGCAAAGTTGGCAATTTGGATTGTCAGTGGATTTTTGTATCTTCGCTTTCATGGGATTAGTTTGTAGTGCTTGTTCTTGAGCAGCCAGTATTAAGCCTTCTGTTTTTTCTTTCTTTCTTTCTTTCTTTCTTTCTTTCTTTCTTTCTTTCTTTCTTTCTTTCTTTCTTTCTTTCTTTCTTTCTTTCTTTCTTTCTTTCTTTCTTTCTCTCTCTCTCTCTCTCTCTCTCTCTCTCTTTCGTTTCTTTCTTGATGGTTCCCATCTTAAGCCATGCCCATGTCACCCAGCTGTTTTTCCTTATATTCTGCCTTTGTTTTTGTTATTTTTATAATGCTCTCATCATCATCATCATCATCATCATCATCATCATCATCATCATCATCATCATCATTATTATCCTTCAGCCTCTTTTTAATATTAAGAATAAAGAATATTTTATTCTGGGGTGGGGCTTCCTACAACACTAAGCTATCTGGACTTTTTTTGTCTTTCTTATTGACATTTTTTTTTAAGTCTGGGGTGTTATGTGGCAGACACCTGTCTATTTGAATTCTAAAGTCCCAGAGCTTTAGAGCGTCTTCATTTGCTATCATTTTCTCTGTTTGATGGTCCTGCTGGTTCCTGCATGCAGGCAAATGTTATTTCTTGTGGATCTTCCAACGCACCATTGTTGTTACTTCGTCGTGCCGTTCTTCGTAATCCCTCTGTGCGCAATCTTCTTACAGCAGCTAACATTGGGATGATCCCCTGTTGTTTCTTCAGCTTCTTGGCCTAGAGTAGACCAGGGGTAGGCAACCTTGGCTCAGCTACGCTGAGGGGAAAGGGAGAGGTTTCCAAGCTGAACCATGCTGGCTCAGGAATTATGGGAGTTGAAGTCCATGAGTCATGAGGGGGCCATAGTTCCCCCATGCTTGCTCAGGAATTCTGGGAGTTGAAATCCACCAGTCATAAAAGAGCCGAGTTGCCTACCCCTGGCCTAGATGACAGATAGATAGATAGATAGATAGATAGATAGATAGATAGATAGATAGATAGATAGATAGATAGATAGATAGATAGATAGACAGACAGACAGACCTAGATCAGGGGTAGGCAACCTTGGCTCTTTTATGACTGATGGACTTCAACTCCCAGAATTCCTGAGCCAGCATGGGGGAACTATGGCCCCCTCATGACTCCTGGACTTCAACTCCCAGAATTGCTGAGCCAGCATGGGGGAACTATGGCCCCTTCATGACTCCTGGACTTCAACTCCCAGAATTCCTCAGCCAGCATGGGGGAACTATGGCCCCGTCATGACTCGTGGACTTCAACTCCCAGAATTCCTGAGCCAGCATGGGGGAACTATGGCCCCCTCATGACTCGTGGACTTCAACTCCCAGAATTCCTGAGCCAGCATGGGGGAACTATGGCCCCTTCATGACTTATGGACTTCAACTCCCAGAATTCCTGAGCCACAATGGGGGAACTATGGCCCCTTCATGACTCGTGGACTTCAACTCCCAGAATTCCTCAGCCAGCATGGGGGAACTATGGCCCCGTCATGACTTGTGGACTTCAACTCCCAGAATTCCTCAGCCAGCATGAAGAAACTATGGCCCCGTCATGACTCGTGGACTTCAACTCCCAGAATTCCTGAGCCAGCATAGCTCAGCTTGGAAACCTCTCCCTTTCCCCTCAGCGTGGCTGGCTCAGGAATTCTGGGAGTGGAAGTCCACGAGTCCTAAAAGAGCCAAGGTTGCCTACCCCCTGGCCTAGATGGCGTTTGCTGTCTGTTGCTCCCTTCTCAATTCTGGCTTTGCGTGCATTTGTTGTTAATTATTCTTAATTGCTCTTAATTGCTATTACCGGTTCTCTAGAATGGAACAGCAGATCTGCTGGTCTTAAAATGTCATTTTTATAAGAATGCTTTAGTTGAGGGGTGGGGGGGGGGAAGCAAGATAAGCTGATGGCAGGAGACAAGTTGTGATTCATCTCCAGAAAGAGAGGAATTTGCAATATGAGGCTGCCAACAAAATTTCATCAGAATTCTGTCTCTCTCCCTCTCCCTCCCTCCCTTTCTTTCTGCCTCTGAATCAAATTTGACACCTGGAAAGAATAAAATGCCGTTTTGCGGTACCTTGCCACTTTTCGTAGACTTAACCCTCTGGGCAGATGTCAGAAAACAGAGCAAAGAGAGAAGAGAGGGATGAAAATTCAGCGAGGCTGGAACGAATCTTCTTCTCTTCTGACCATTTTTCACTGTCTAATCTTACATTTTTGTTTCTGCTCATTTTGATTTGCAGCTTCCTGGGAGCCTGGGGAGGGGGGCGGGAAATAGGCGAGTTTTTTTTTCTTAACATCTCCATTTTGGGAGAAAATGACACCTCGTGTAAGCAGCCTCCAAAACGAGATCTTTCCCTAATTTAGAAACTGAAGTTTATTTAGAGCAGTGTTTCTGAACCTCAGCATGTTTAAGAGGGGTGGACTTCAACTCCCAGAATTCCCCAGCCAGCATATGTTGTATATGCATAATATGCAGCAGTTGCAGCCAAAAGAAGCAAATACAATCCTGGGTTGTGTCAACAGAGGCGTAGGATCAAAATCATGACAAGTATTAGTACTCCTTTATAAAGCTTTAGTAAAGCCACACCTGGAATACGGCCTCCAGTTTTGGTCCCCACGTTACAAAAAAAAGATGTTGAGACTTTGGAAAAAGTGCAGAGAAAGGCAACTAAGATGATTAAAGGCTTGGAGACAAAAACACATGAACGGTTGCAGGTTTTGGATATGGCTAGTTCTAGAGAAAAGAAGGACGAGGGGGGACAGGATAGCAGTCTTCCAATATCTCAGGGGCTGCCCCAAAGAAGAGGGAGTCAAGCTATTCTCCAAAGCACCCGAAGGCAGGACAATTGGGCATGTCAAATTTAATGAAGAGAAGGACGAGGGGTGACACGATAGCAGCCTTCCAATATCTCAGGGGCTGCCCCAAAGAAGAGGGAGTCAAGCTATTCTCCAAAGCGCCTGAAAGCAGGACAAGAAACAATGGATGGAAACTAATCAAGGAGAGAAGCAACCTAGAATTAAGGAGAAACTTCCTAACAGTGAGGACAATTAACCAGTGGAACAGCTTGCCACCAGGTGCTCCATCACTGGAGGTTTTTAAGAAGAGACTCGGCAGCCACCTGTCTGAAATGGTATAGGGTCCCCTGCTTGAGCAGGAGGTTAGACTAGAAGACCTCCAAGGTCCCTTCCAGCTCTGAAGCATCTTAAACAGGCCAAGGTTGAGAAACAGGGATCTAGAGAATTCAAATTCACTTTGAGCATCGGATGACTTTGGACCAGTCCCTCTCTCAGCAAAGCTACCTTGCCACCGTTGTGCTTGGTGAACCTGGAACAAAAAAAAGACTATATGTAACCTTTGACATATGACCATAATGGAGCCTAACCATTATGGGAATAGAAGAGAAGAGAAGGGAAGAGAATTACAGAATGGAATGGAATGGACTAGAATAGAATAGAAATTGGAATAAGAATGGAATGGAATGGAATAGAAATTAGATTAGAATAGAATAGAAATTAGACTAGACTGGACTAGACTAGACTGGAATGGAATGGAAATTAGAATAGAATAGAATAGAATAGAATAGAATAGAATAGAATAGAATAGAATAGAATAGAATAGAATAGAGAATAAATAGACTAGACTAGACTAGAAATTAGACTAGACTAGAATAAAATAGAATAGAAAATAGAATAGAATAAAAATAGAATAGAATAGAAAATGGAATAGAATAGAATAGAGTAGAATAGAATAGAATATAGAATAGAATAGAATAGAATAGAACAGAGAATAAATAGACTAGACTAGACTAGAAATTAGACTAGACTAGAATAAAATAGAATAGAAAATAGAATAGAATAAAAATAGAATAGAATAGAAAATGGAATAGAATAGAATAGAGTAGAATAGAATAGAATAGAAAATAGAATAGAATAGAATAGAACAGAGAATAAATAGACTAGACTAGACTAGAAATTAGACTAGACTAGAATAAAATAGAATAGAAAATAGAATAGAATAAAAATAGAATAGAATAGAAAATGGAATAGAATAGAATAGAGTAGAATAGAATAGAATAGAAAATAGAATAGAATAGAATAGAACAGAGAATAAATAGACTAGACTAGACTAGAAATTAGACTAGACTAGAATAAAATAGAATAGAAAATAGAATAGAATAAAAATAGAATAGAATAGAAAATGGAATAGAATAGAATAGAGTAGAATAGAATAGAATAGAATAGAAAATAGAATAGAATAGAATAGAATAGAACAGAGAATAAATAGACTAGACTAGAAATTAGACTAGACTAGAATAAAATAGAATAGAAAATAGAATAGAATAAAAATAGAATAGAATAGAAAATGGAATAGAATAGAATAGAGTAGAATAGAATAGAATAGAATAGAATAGAACAGAGAATAAATAGACTAGACTAGACTAGAAATTAGACTAGACTAGAATAAAATAGAATAGAAAATAGAATAGAATAAAAATAGAATAGAATAGAATAGAAAATGGAATAGAATAGAGTAGAATAGAATAGAATAGAATAGAATAGAATAGAACAGAGAATAAATAGACTAGACTAGAAATTAGACTAGACTAGAATAAAATAGAATAGACTAGAAAATAGACTAGACTAGAATAGAATAGAATAGAATAGGTTGGAAGGGACCTTGGAGGTCATCTAGTCCAACCCTCCCCCCCCCGCTCAGGCAGGAAATCCTATCCCATTTCACATAAATAGCTGTCCAGTCTCTTCTTAAAAACCTCCAGTACGGGAGCATTCACCACTTTTGGAGGTTCCACTGGTTAATTCTTCTAACAGTCAGGAAGTTTCTCCTTAGTTCCAGGTTGTAGATCGTCACACTCCAGTTGAGTGAAATGCTCCTCAGAGGACATCCCAACCTACTTGTGTAGAGGATTATGCTGTAATAGATGATGAGGTTGGTGGTAATGGTGACGATGGTGATAATGATGGATGCTTTTTTGTTCCCATCTCTCAGGAAAGATGGATCCCTTCAGCACTAAGAACCTGGCTCTCCAAGCTCAGAAGAAGCTGCTGAGCAAGATGGCTTCCAAGAACATGGCCAGCATCTTCATCGACGACACCAGCAGCGAGATCCTGGATGAGCTGTACCAGGTCACCAAGGAGTTCACTCACAATCGCAAAGAAGCCCAGAAGGTCATCAAGAACCTGATCAAGATTGTCGTGAAGTTGGGCCTGTTGTACCGCAACAAGCAGTTCGGCGTGGAAGAGCTGGCCTTGATGGACCGCTTCCGCAAGAAGGTCCACACCTTGGCCATGACCGCCGTCAGCTTCTACCAGATAGACTTCACCTTTGACCGCCGGATCATGGCCAACATGCTCAACGAATGCCGGGACCTGCTCCACCAAGCCATCAACACTCACTTGACCGCCAAGTCCCACTCTCGGATCAACCACGTCTTCAACCATTTTGCGGACTTCGAGTTCCTCTCGGCCCTCTACGGCTCTTCCGAGCCTTACCAGACCCACCTGCAGCGGATCTGCGAAGGGCTGAACCAAATGCTGGATGAAGGCAACATCTGAAAAAAAAACTCCACTGTTGTCTTGAGGACCGAAGCTGTGGGACTCCCTTGCTCTGGATGTGCTTCTGATGTAATTGAGTGGTATTTTAAGAATGAGATGGTGTGGGGTGTGTTTTGTTTTGTTTTGTTTTAGTTACGGATGGCTTCACCTTGGGTTTTTCCACGGTCCTCTCCCGTTTTCTCCAAGGAATGAGCGGGGTTGGTAAAGGTTTTGGAGAAAGGCACTTACTGTAGGGCCACCCACCATTTCTTGGGTTTACTGATTTATTGGAGAGCACAATTAAAGACCATCTCCAAATTTCGTCTCTGAACAGAACAGGACAGAATAGCAGAATTGGAAGGGACCTTGGAGGTCTTCTAGTCCAACCCCTTGCTCAGGCAGGAAACACTATAGCATTTCAGACAAATGGTTGTCCAATCTTTTCTTTAAAACATCCAGTGTTGGAACATCCACAATGTTTGAAGGCAAGCTGTTACACTGGTTAATTGTTCTGACTGTTAGGTAATTTCTCCTTCGTTCTAGCTTGGATTTCTCTTCGACGAGTATCCATCTGCTGCTTCTTGTTCTGCCTTCAGGGGCTTTGGAGAATAGCTTGACTGCCTCTTCTTTGGGGCAGCCCCTGAGATACTGGAAGACTGCTATCCTGTCCCCCCATGTCCTTCTCTTCATTAAGCTAGACATACCCAATTCCAGCAACCGTTTTTTATATGTTGTGGCCTCCAGTCCCCTGATCACCTTTGTTGCTCTTCTCTGCATTTCTGCATCTGGTTTTCTAGAACAGAAGATGCACCCATGGAAGCAACTACTAAACCAAAGATTTAATTTGGTTGGGTCTGCTAACTCTGGCAGTCTTTTGCCGATCTTTTCAAGGCTCTCCTTTGGCCAAGTGGGACTTTGGTGGGCCTTTTTCCCAACGTGGCCGGCATTCTAGAGGCACATAAAGTCAACACTTAAAGGTCCCAATGAAGTCTTTCTCCTCCTCCTCCTCCTCCTCCTCCTCCTCCTCCTCCTCCTCTCCTCCTCCTCCTCCTCCTCCTCCTCCTCCTCCTCCTCCTCTCCACACATCCATCTAGCACTGATGATGTTCCCTAGTTAGGGTAATGAAACGTCTGCAAGAAAACAAGCAAGCTCAGAGAGCAGCAAGCACCCCAGTCTTTCTCCTCCTCCTCCTTCTCCTCCTCTTCCTCCTCCTCCTTCTCCTCCTCCTCCCCACACACCCGTCTCCCTTTTAGCATTGATGATGTTTCCTATTTGGGTAATGAAACATCTGCAAGGAAACAAGCAAACTCAGAGAGCACCCAGGACCCCTCACTTAAATGTCCCCTTCCATCCAGCAGTTCATTTAGCCTGGCAATCAGCAGGCGCTCCTGTGGAAATACTTAAAAGTTGGAAGGAACCTTGAGGACATCCATCCGATCCGAGAGAAAAGCTGCATTAAAGCACCGACAACAGATGGCTGTCCAGCCTTCACTGTCAAAAATCAAAGGACTGTTTTTTCCCCCCGTGTAACATTCATTCTAGATCAGTGGTTCTCAACCTTTTTAATGCCGCGACCCCCCCCAACCGGTCGTAAGTCGAGGACTACTCAATCGGTCATAAGTCGAGGACTACTCAACTGGTGCAGCACCGTTTGCAGAATGAGACTTTTGGCGGGCTCAGCAGGGCAGAGACAGCCTGGACAATTCCTATTGGCTTTTGAAAGCCAATAGAATTAGACTCTATTCAAGAGAGTCTATTCTATTGGCTTTCAAAAGCCAATAGAATAAAAGGGAGAAAAGGGAGTAGCACAGCTAAGGAAAAGGGGGAAAAAATGACGGACTGCGTTGTTTGGCGACCCCCGTGAAATGGTCGTTCGACCCCAAATGGGGTCCCGACCCACAGGTTGAGAACCACTGTTCTAGATTCTGTCTCCACTGTAATTTGATTCTGTGCCCTGCCCTCTGGAGGAGTGTTTTTCAAACTTGGCGACTTTAAGATGGGTGGATGCCTGGAATTCCTCAGCCGGTGTGGTTTAAGATGGGTGTCTATGGAGATTCTTGATAAATCCTTCCATTCCCCACCAACCAGTCAGAGTTGAAGAAGCTTCTTGGATAAGAAACAAAACATCTTCAAAGAAAAGGAAGAACATCCAGTTGCCTCTTGGGTTTTTAGATGGGTGGACTTCAACTCCCAGAATTCCTCAGCCAGCTTGCTTTAAGATGGGTGGACGTCAACTCCCAGAATTCCCCAGCCAGCATACTTTAAGATGGGTGGTCTTCAATGGCCAGAATTCCCCAGCCAGCATTGCTTTAAGATGGGTGGACTTCAATTCCCAGAATCCCCCAGCTGACATGCTTTAGGATGGGTGGACTTCAGCTCTCAGAATTCCTCAGCCAGCTTGCTTAGGATGGGTGGACTTCAACTCCCAGAATTCCGTAGCCAGCTTGCTTTAAGATGGGTGGACTTCAACTCCCAGAATTCCTCAGCCAGCATGCTTTAAGATGGGTGGTCTTCAATAGCCAGAATTCCCCAGCCAGCATTGCTTTAAGATGGGTGGACTTCAATTCCCAGAATCCCCCAGCTGACATGCTTTAGGATGGGTGGACTTCAGCTCTCAGAATTCCTCAGCCAGCTTGCTTTAAGATGGGTGGACTTCAACTCCCAGAATTCCTCAGCCAGCATGCTTTAAGATGGATGGACTTTGACTCCCAGAATCCCCTGGTCAGCATGCTTGGAAAACAAACCTTCCAACTGTTTCATCTAACTGAAAATGCTGGGAAAAGCCCGAAATAAAATAAAAATAAAAATATCTTCCTCTCCTGGATGACTCCAGTTCCTTAGAAAGGCTGGCAAGGAAGTTGCTTGGCAAAATGTTTTTTTCCTTTGATTCTTTCCAGAAATTAGTGCGAAGTGCAGATGGGTTGGGTTTGTGTGTGTGTGTGTGTGTTTGGTTGTTTGAACAGTTACAACCCTGCCCCTCCGGGCTATTAAACTATTTGTTGAAGTACAGACTTCACTGAAAGAGAAATAATGCCAGATCTCGTCCTGTGTTCCCCACCCACATTCTGGCAGAGTGAAGGAGGAAGAAGAAAAGAATGCGAGTCGGCCTTTAGGATTTGATCTCTGCAGATCCCTCTAATCTGGAATGCTCCCTGCAGATAGCAAACCGTATTCTACCTTCGCTTGGAGCGCCAAAATAAAATCGGAAGGAATCTGGGAGCGCCCTTTTGGGAACGTGCCAATTTTATTGGGATGCCGCGTTCAAGTCTCGAAGTCCAAATTTTGAATTCTTGAAAAAAAAAAAGGACCTTTGGGGCATTCGGTCCTAGAAGCACCAAATCAGGGATATTTGAAATGGGATAAGGTTTCCTGCCTGAGCAGGGGATTGGACTAAATCAGGGGTAGGCAACCTTGTGGACTTCAACTCCCAGAATTCCTGAGCCAGCCACGCTGAGGAGAAAGGGAGAGGTTTCCAAGCTGAGCCATGCTGGCTGAGGAATTCTGGGAGTTGAAGTCCACTAGTCCTGAAGGGGGCCATAGTTCCCCCATGCTGGCTCAGGAGTTCTGGGAGTTGAAGTCCATGAGTCATAAAAGAGCCAAGGTTGCCTATCCCTGGTCGGTCAGTCAGTCTGTCTGTCATCTAGGGCAGGGGTAGGCAACCTTGGCTCTTTTATGACTGGTGGACTTCAGCTCCCAGAATTCCTGAGCCAGCATGGCTCAGCTTGGAAACCTCTCCCTTTCCCCTCAGCATGGCTGGCTCAGGAATTCTGGGATTTGAAGTCCACCAGTCATAAAAGAGCCGAGGTTGCCTACCCTTGGCCTAGGGGATTCTGGGAGTTGAAATCCCAGATCAGGGGTAGGCAACCTTGGCTCTTTTATGACTGGTGGACTTCAACTCCCAGAATTCCTCAGCCAGCATGGGGGAATTATGGTCCCTTCATGACTTGTGGACTTCAACTCCCAGAATTCCTCAGCCAGGCACGCTGGCTGAGGAATTCTGGGAGTTGAAGTCCACAAGTCATAAATGGGCCAAGTTTGAAGACCCCTGACCTAGATAGTGGACAAGGCAAGAGACTTGGAGGAAACCCTCTCTATTTTCTCAGCCTCTAAAGAGGGGGAGGAGAGATAACAATAATAATAATATAATAATAATAGTAGTAGTAGTAGTAATAGTAATAACAACAATAGTAAAGTTGGAAGGGACCTTGGAGGTCATCTAGTCCAACCCCCTGCTCAGGCAGGAAACCCCAGGGAAGGGTCAAATAAGAGAGGACGTAGCCCAAAGCTGCATAGCAGGTGGAGAAAGAGACACAATCAGAACAGAGCTGGAAGGGACCTTGGAGGTCTTCTAGTCCAGCCCCCTGCTCAAGCAGGAGACCCTATATACCCTTTCAAACAAGTAGCTGTCCAGTCTCTCCTTAAAAAACCTCCAGTGATGGAGCACCCACAACTTCTGGTGGCCAGCTGTTCCACTGGTTAATTGTTTTCCTGGAAGTTTCTCCTTAATTCCAGGTTGCTTCTCTCCTTGGTTAGCTTCCACCCATTGTTTCTGGTCTTTCCTTCTGGTGCTTTGGAAAATAAGTTGACTCCCCCCCTCCTTCTCTTTGGGGCAGTCCCTCAAATACTGAAAGACTGCTATCCTGTCACCCCCTAATCCTTCTCATTAAAGTAGGCTTACCCAATTCCTGCAGCCGTTCTTTATATTTAGTTTTAGTCTCCAGGCCTTTCATCATCTCCGTTGCTCTTCTCTGCGGCTGATGTTCTGTGCCTCCAAGCCTCCCGGTTCTGGCAAGAACCTCGGGGCCCCAGAGGGATTAGCCACCATTAACCACAACCAGGAAAGTCCGCCGGATGTGGGTTTAAGAAAAACAAGGCATCCGCATTGCAAAACCTGGGTACTCCAATTGAGGTTCTGCCTGTGGTTTTTTTTTTTTTTTAATCTGCCCGTAAATAATTGCAAAGCTTCTTGCTGAGGTGACTGCCCTGTGTGCCGAAACCTCTGGCGCCCATCACAACAGCAGAATGTTCACAACATTCTGACTCAACAATATTCTGGTTTGTTTTCTTCCCGTTTTTCCATCGTCCCAGATCTGGCTTAGCAGTGGAGCAGGCAAGCCTCGTTCCTGAGCTGTATGTGGCTTAGCATGAGGGATAATTGTTGGGCTAAGCCGTACTAGTTTGCTGCATAAATTATAATTGGCTGTGTTTCTGTTTCACATTAAGCCAACATCTGGAGAAGACACAACGTGGCTTAGCATGATGGATCATTGTTTGGGCTAAGCTATACTAGTTGGCAGCATAAACTATAATTGGCTGCATAAACTATAATTGGGGAATTCTGGGAGTCTAAAAGGAGTCAAGATTGGACATCCCTGGTGTACACAGTGCAACAGCAGCAACATGGGTGTTTGTCCCAGAGTTTGGGTAAATGTTTTGTTTTTAAGCCCCACCTGGGAATCTGGTAGATCACCCAGGGATCCACCTCATTTTGAGCAAAGTGAAAGAAATTGAAAAGAAGGTCAACACACTGAACGGGCACCCAGCCAAGCACAGCTGGCGTAGGCCATCTCGGCACGCTGCCCTTTTGGAGAATGGCTTTCTGAGCAGGCAGTCTTTTGTCTGCAAACCAGCATTCCTGCAAGCCCACATCGGAACACATTTGCTCGTGACATTAAAACGGTGGAAACAGAAAACCCTCCGATGCATAACAGCATTCAAATGTGAAATGGTTTTGATGGTGGTCAGATGCCAGCCAGAAGCTGAACTGACCTGAGGACTAGGTGCATAAATTGTGTCAAGCCATGATAGGTAATATAGTTTATACTGCATTAAACCGTAATTAGCTGTGTTTCTACTTTCCCCTAAACCAACAGCTGAAGAAGACAAAATGAAGTTTCCCAATCATGGTTATAACATGTGATGGTCATAAAATGAGCTGGTCATGTGTCGGATCGGATTTTATGACCTTTTTTCCACTGGTCATTAAGTGGATCCTCATGGGTGTTAAGTCTATCTGCAGCCTGGTTGGACCTGTGTGTGTGTGTGTGTGTGTGTGTGTGTGTGTGTGTCCTTGGACCATGCTTTCAGGAACACTGGTCTAGGAGAGTGGATAGCTCTGAAGTGTGGCAACTGGAAGATGGGTGGACTTCAACTCCCAGAATTCCGTAGATGGGGGTCTAATGACCTCTGAGGAGCCTCCATATTCAAGAGCATTCTGCCTTGAAATAACTCGAGCAGTGTTTCCCAATCTTCGCAATGTCAACTCCCAGAATGAAGCTTTCCCCATCATGGTTGTAACACCTGATGGTCATAAAACGGGCTGGTCATGTGTCGGACCGAATTTTATGACCTTTTTTACAGCAGTCATTAAGTGAATCACGGTTGTTAAGTGAATTTGCAACCCGGTTGGACTCCTGGGGGTCGGTGGATCACGCTTTCAGGAACACTGGCCTAGGGGAGTAGATAACTCACAAGCTTGGCAAGTGGCAAGACAGGTGGACTTCAACTCCCAGAATTCTCCCCTGCTGGCTGGGGGATTCTGGGAGTTGAAGTCCACATCTCTTAGGCTCTGGGTATTCTAGCACATCTGTATTTTGTCTTCCGGTTTAAACACAGAAAAGATGCAATCCTGCAGGGAATCAGCTGCAGGAATTCCAGCTTTTTTGTGTCCCTAGCTGCCGAAGGCCTTCATGGGAAGGCGCAGATGGCGGCCCAGCTGGTGTCACAACCCTTGTGATGAACCACAACCACACTGCAGGTGAGGGACTCTGCCAAGCCAGAGGCGGAAACCCGGACAGGGAGGGATGCTCGGCTGCAGAGTTGTCCGACTCGTTTGTCAACCTCTGGAAAGGGTTTATTATTCACGATGCGGTCCGGGAAACCGAGCCAGGGTGGCTGGCGTCATTGAAAGCACACAAGGGCAGGAAGTATTTTGCTGCGATGTTGACAGGTGTGGGTTGTTCCCCCATTGTGCAGTCTTCCAGGCCTGCTACTCAAGAGTTGCGTAAGAGAAAACAAATACTGGAGTAGGAGTCGCGTCTTAACACAGAAGATTCTTCAAAGGGAAGACAGAGGTGGCCCTCGACTCGTGAGCACCATCGTTGCTAAGCGAGGCAGTCGTTAAGTGGGTTTTGCCCCATTTTACTACCTCTCTCGCCATCATTGTGAAGTGAATCACTGGGGTTGTTAAGCTAGGAACACCGCTGAAATCGGTGGCTTGGATTAAGAAAAGAAAAACAATGTTGTTTCCACTGGGAAACCGCTGCTGGACTTTGTGCTTGGGGTGGGGAAAAAATGAAATTTGATTCTGAGTTTTGCACATTAGATAGGTTTTGTTGTTACAGAAATGGCTAGTATAAATTATTGCATAAAAGCAAAAAGGTGAGCTGGCGTATTATGATAGGTGGTTCCCGACTTACGACCGCAACTGAGCTCAAAATTGACATTGCGAAGTGAGACGTTTGCGAAGTGATTTTTCTCGCCATTTTGTGACTTTTCTTACCGCGTTTGTTAAGTGAATCCCTGCAGCTGTTAAATGAGTAACGCCGTTGTTAAGTGAATCGGGCTTCCCCCGTTGCTTGTCGGAAGGGCGCAAAAAAGGGGATCGTGTGACCCCAGGACGCTGCCACCGTCGTAAATATGAGTCGGTTGTCAAGCATCCGAATGTCAAACACATGACTATGGGGATTCTGCAACGGTCGTAAGGGTGAAAAATGGTCATAAGTAACTTTTTTCAGTGATGTCACTTTGAATGGACACTAAATGAAGTGTTGTAAGTCAAGGACTATCTGAACTTTATTCTACTGCGCCAAAAAGTCAGAGATCAATGCTTTTCTTTTCCTTTTTACCTTCACCTTCCCTCCTTTTCTATTATTTTCCATTTTCTTTTTGTATTTTATATTTTGATAAACTAATATAAATTGGGTGGGTGACAACTCCCAGAATCCCCCAGCCAGCATGCTTCAAGATGGGTGGACTTCAACTCCCAGAACCCCCTAGACAGCATGCTTTAAGATGGGTGGACTTCGACTCCCAGAATCCCCTAGCCAGCATGCTTTAGGATGGGTGGACTTCAGCTCCCAGAATCCCCCAGCCAGCATGCTTTAGGATGGGTGGACTTCAGCTTCCAGAATCCCCCAGCCAGCATGCTTTAGGATGGGTGGACTTCAGCTCCCAGAATCCCCCAGCCAGCATGCTTTAGGATGGGTGGACTTCAACTCCCAGAATCCCCCAGCTAGCATGCTTTAAGATGGTGGACTTCAATTCCCAGAGTTCCCCAGCCAGCATGCTTCAAGATGGGTGGACTTCAACTCCCACAATTCCCCATCCAGCATGCTTTAAGATAGGTGGACTTCAACTCCCAGAGTTCCCCAGCCAGCATGCCAACTCTGCTATGGAGAAATGGATCTCTTTTTTTCAGCCATTCTGTTCCCCTTCACACCAGCTTTTTCTAGGGAGGACTAAATAACCCGGGTTTAGCTCTTCTCACAACACTGGACGGAGTCAGTTCAATCTAGGGCGCAATTAAGTCTAATTTAAATTTAAAGGAGGGAATTAGCATTCGCGGGGGTGCTTGGGTTGGTGTGTCAAAACGTCAAGGTGGCAGCTGCAATTATGGGATCAAACTCCACCCGCTGACTTTTGTTCCTCTCCACACGGGATGATGCTCCTGTTAGCCGCCCTATTAAGCGTGCGGTGCTGCAAGTTCATGTTGCCAGCCTGAATCCATAAACTGGACAGTGTTTTAGCTTCACGCAATGTGTGGTTCCAGGTTGGGCAATTGTGAAGGCTTGTGCAACTGAATTGAATAAATTTTAGATCTAGGGCAGTGGTTCTCAACCTTTTTAATGCCGCGACCCCCAACTGGTTGTAAGTCGAGGACTACTCAACCGGTCGTAAGTCAAGAACTACTCAACTGGTGCAGTACTGTTTGCAGAATGGGACTTTTGGCGGGCTCAGCAGGGCAGAGACAGCCTGGACAATTCCTATTGGCTTTGGAAAGCCAATAGAATTAGACTCTATTCAAGAGAGTCTATTCTATTGGCTTTCAAAAGCCAATAGAATAAAAGGGAGTAGCACAGCTAAGGAAAAGGGGGAAAAAAATGGTGGACTGCGTTGTTTGGCGACCCCCGTGAAATGGTCGTTCGACCCCAAATGGGGTCCCGGCCCACAGGTGGAGAACCACTGATCTAGAGGTCTCCAACCTCTGGGCTGCAGTGTGCTATCCCTCCACAGCTCGTTTAATGACCGTTCCAAGTTATGACGGTCCTGAAAAAAAGCGACTTACCACCGTTTTTCACACTTACGACCGCTGCAGCCTCTCCGTGGTCACGTGGTCCAAATTCAGACGCTTGGCAACTGACTTGTATTTATGACGGCTGCAACGTCCCAGGAGTCACGCGATCCCCTTTTTCGACCTCTGACGAGCCAGATTCACTTAACGGCCATGCGACTAACAACTGCAGCGATTCACTTAACGACATCGGCAAGACAGGACGTAAAATGGGGCAAAACTCACTTTAGCAAAGATCTCGCTTTGCCGCAGAAATTTGGGGCTGAATTGTGGCCTACCGATATCGCCTCCTCTTTTGTTAAGGGAAACTGAGGCAGAAAGGCAGGCGGAAACCAGCTGGATTTGAGGATATAAACCTGGTTTTATTCATACGGTTGCTCCTTATCCACGGGGTGACTCATTTTGGGGTAATCGTTCGACTGATACATGGGGAAGAGGTTGCGGGCAGTGAAAGAAACTTTGTGGAGGGGATTATGCGCACTTGCACGCACGCACACACCAAAACCTGCAGAGGGATCGACTTTCCACAAGTCTTTTTTTTGGCTAAATCCTGCTCCGAGGGAATGCAGTCAGATCCTTTGCAATTCAGTTTTTGCAGCACCGGATCCGAGACGCAGTAATCACGTCCCTGGCTCGCTTCTCGCGCAGCCCGGAACTCCCCCAGTGCCACGGAAGAACAGCGTGGAAGGAGCTATCGAGTCCAAGGGGTCTCACGCGTGGCTCCCGTTTCTTCCCCCAAGGTGTTCTTCTAAAGCGGTGCTCAGGTGGGCCTCAGGATCCAGGAAGGGAGACTCTCCCACCAGGAACAGACGAGATCCCACCGGATTTCTTCTCCAGGGCCACGAGGGAGACGGGCTCACAGTTCATCGTGGGATTTTTCGGCCACGATCATCAACTTGGCGAGTTGAGAGTGGAATTTGCCCTCCCGGTGAGACACTGGAAAGAGGAAGAAGAGGGTAGGCAGGTGGGACTCCGAGGTGGTGGGACCGCCGGTTGGCAGGCGGGCTGCCGAGACCGGCGAGCAAAAGTCAACCGCAACGGGAGATGAAGAGGGAAGATTTTTCATTTAACATTTGATTTAATGTTAAATTTACACAAGCTCAAAATTTGAGAGAAAATTTTTATAAAATGTTCTATAGATGGCACTTAGATCCTAAAAAATTATCTTGCATGTATTCCAATATACAGCCCAATTGTTGGAGATGTGGCAATAATGATGCGACATACTTTCATATTTGGTGGAATTGTAAAAAAGTAAAGGCTTTTTGGATTATGATTTGGTGGAACATTCAAAAGATTTTTAGAAAAAAGATAAAGTTTACTCCTCAACTATTTTTACTTGGTATTTTTGTTGACTTAAATGAAAAAGAAACTACTTTGATGTTGAATTTATTAACTACAGCAAGGTTACTAGTAGGTTTATATTGGAAGAAAGATTCTTTGCCTACTTTAGAAGAATGGATATTTAAAGTATCTAGTTTTGCAGAAATGGCAAAAATTTCTGCTTATTTAAAGGATCATACACAAGAAAGATATATTACTGTATGGGGAAGGTGGATAGATTACATTCAGAAAAAATATGGAATTAAAAAGTTTCATTTATTTTATGAATGAATATTAAATATTATAGAGAATTGTTTTATAGGTTATGGAGTTAAAGGTTAATTATGATTTTTTTCCTCTTTTTTTCTTTTTTCTTAATTATTATAATTTTTTTATTATTATTAACCCTGCATTCTGCTCTGGGAAGTGAAGGGAGGGGGGTTGGGGGTGGGAGGGAGGGTAAGGGGGGTGGTTCTATTTTAAAATTTAATTGTATTTTTATAAATGATTGTATGTTTAAAAATAAAAAAATTTCAACAACAAAAGAGGGAAGATTTTTCAGGAATTTTGGCCTTGGGACCTACTCTAGCTGAATTGGAAAAAAATCAAACCAATGGTTTGGCCAACGGAGAAGAATTATTGTTTTTTTTTTTTAAAAAAAAATAATAATTAAAAAGCTGCTAGCTCTAATTACAGTGAATAGGTCTACGCAATCTGAGCTGTGGGGGGTCCTTGGTGGTTGCCCCCCCTTCAAGCTAATTGGGGAATGTGATTTATGACTGTTAATTAGAGGAAGGAAGTGCTTTGATACTATGTGCCCAGGGGAGGGGAATTCAGTTTTTGGCTTCAATTATGCAGTGCCGATATTATGCTACCTGAATAAAAGATTCTTAAAGGTAAACAATGCCCCCAAGTTCTTTGGAAGAGTTTCATCTGTCGGAACCATGACACTCTGCTTCTCTGGGTCTTGACTGTTAACAAGCTAACAAAACTTTTAATCCCTTGGTTTTTATACTTTTAATATGATTTTCTTTCTCTTCTACGTTTTGATTGGGAGCCCCTAGAGCTGGTGGAAAGACGGGCGGCTATCTGAAGGTTACAAATAAATGAATAAAACAAGCTCACCTGTCTGTTCCGTGACCAAGAATTCCTCCTCTTTTAATGGGACGTCTTCCTGGCCTCCGACGCCAGCCGCGGACTAAAAGACAGAAAACCCATCAACAGGAATGTCCAAAGGGCTCGACCCCACCCGCTATTGTAACGGCCTGTCCCTGGGATAAGAGGGAGGTGGGCCCAGACCAGGGGTAGGCAATCTCAGCTCTTTTATGACTCGTGGACTTCAACTCCCAGAATTCCTGAGCCAGCCATGCTGAGGGGAAAGGGAGAGGTTTCCAAGCTGAGCCATGCCAGCTCAGGGATTCTGGGAGTTGAAGTCCACGAGTCATAAAGTGGCCTAGGCCTAGGCCAGGGGCAGGCAACTTTGGTTCTTTGATGACTCGTGGACTTCAACTCCCAGAATTCCTGAGCCAGCCTGGCTCAGCTTGGAAACCTCTCCCTTTCCCCTCAGCGTGGCTGGCTCAGGAATTCTGGGAGTTGAAGTCCATGAGTCATAAAAGAGCCAAGGTTGTCTACCCCTGCCCTACACCATTTCAGACAAATGGCTGTCCAGTCTCTTCTTAAAAACTTCCAGGGTTGGAGCATTCACCGCTTCTGGAGGCAGGTGGTTCCACTGGTTAATTGTTCTCACTGTCAGGAAGTTTCTCCTTAGTTCTAGGTTGCTTCTCTCCTTGATTAGTCTCCATCCTTTGCTTCTTGTCCTGCCTTCAGGTACTTTGGAGAATAGCTTGACTGCCTCTTCTTTGGGGCAGCCCCTGAGATATTGGAAGACTGCTATCATGTCCCCCCTCGTCCTTCTCTTCATTAAACTAGACATATCCAATTCTAGCAACAATTCCAGCGTCCTTTATGTGTTTTAGTCTCCAGTTCCCTGATCATCTTTGTTGCTCTTCTCTGTTAGTTCTGTCTATCGCTGTTACCGTAGTTCTGTCTGGGCCTCCTAGCAGAAGCCTCTGGACCCTTCCCTATCGGGGGGGTTTAATCGCTCTTTTTTTTAATATGCTATTTTCTATTGTCCACAGCGTTGTCCTTATATTGCATAATTTTTATCTACAGGTAATCCTTGACTTGCAACAATCCGAAATTGTAACGGCACACTTACGACCGTTGCAGCACCCCTGGCGGTCACGTGATCAAAATTCAGACGCTTGGCAACTGGTTCATATTTACGACGGTCGCAGCGTCCCCGGGGGGGTCACGTGACCCCCCCTATGGCGACCTTTCTGACAGGCAAAGTCAATGGGGGAAGCCAAGTTTGTTGAACAACCACAGTGTTACTGATTTAACAACTGCAGCGATCCGCTTAAGAAACGTGGCGGGACAAGTCATAAAAAGGGGCAAGACTCACTTAACAACTTAAATTTGGGGCTCTGTTGTGGCCATAAGTCGTGGATCACCTGTACTAAGTATGTGTACACCTTATCGGTCCCAATATAAGGATGGAGCTGGTTGGGTGGCGCCTCCTAGTGGTCAGTGGAAAATATAACAAGGGCCAAGAATTTTTGTAGTAAGCGAACTCATAAACCGGGGGGGGGGGGTCTTCAAACTTGGCCCTTTCATGACTTGCGGACTTCAACCCCCAGAATTCCTCAGCCAGCATGGGGGAACTACAGGCCCTTTCATAACTTGCGGACTTCAACTCCCAGAATTCCTCAGCCAGCATGGGGGAACTATGGCCCCTTCATAACTTGTGGACTTCAACTCCCAGAATTCCTCAGTTATCATGGGGGAACTATGGCCCCTTCATGACTTGCGGACTTCAACCCCCAGAATTCCTCAGCCAGCATGGGGGATCTACAGGCCCTTTCATAACTTGCGGACTTCAACTCCCAGAATTCCTCAGCCAGCATGGGGAAACTACAGGCCGTTTCATGACTTGCGGATTTCAACTCCCAGAATTCCTCAGTTATCATGGGGGAACTATGTCCCCTTCATGACTTGCGGACTTCAACCCCCAGAATTCCTCAGACAGCACGGGGGAACTATGGCCCCCTCATGACTCGTGGACTTCAACTCCCAGAATTCCTCAGCCAGCATGGGGGAACTATGGCCCCTTCATAACTTGCGGACTTCAACTCCCAGAATTCCTCAGCCAGCATGGGGGAACTATGGCCCCTTCATGACTTGCGGACTTCAACCCCCAGAATTCCTCAGACAGCACGGGGGAACTATGGCCCCCTCATGACTCGTGGACTTCAACTCCCAGAATTCCTCAGCCAGCATGGGGGAACTATGGCCCCTTCATAACTTGCGGACTTCAACTCCCAGAATTCCTCAGCCAGCATGCCTGGCTGAGGAATTCTGGGAGTTGAAGTCCACGAGTCATAAAAGGGCCAAGTTTGAAGACCCCTGTCATAAACTAACATGAGAAAGGAACCCCTGGATTCAAACTGGCATACAAACCCTAGTTACAGCCACCACTTTTCCCCCAGCCCCCTTCCGGTGGGACTCACGTAGGCCATGGCGTACTTGATTTTTGCTCCTTTCATTTCAGCTTTAAATTGGGTGAAGAACAGGTAAGATTTACCTTGGGGCCTAAAAGACAGGGAAAAAAAAAAGACAAAATTGAAACGGAATTCAATTGTGCATTTTATATTTGGCCAAACGGGATTAGACACCACAAGGAATTTTGTCTCCGGTACAGAAACGCTCAGCGTGTTTGCAAAGCAACAGAGAGAACGACAATAACGATAATAATACAAACAAAAGGGGGGAGTAGCAATTTAAAGGAGATAATAAAAAGCAGAAATAACAATGCGGGCAGTCCTCGGCTTACGACCACAACTGAGCCTCAAATTTCCGTTGCTAAGTGAGACAGTTAGCTTCTCCATTGACTTTGCTTGTCAAAAGGTCACAAAAAGGGGATCACGGTAGATTATATCCAGAATAAATATGAGACTAAAAAGTATTATTTAGCTTACGAGTAAATTTTAGATTATTTTTAATAGTTTAATATGGTTGAATTTACATTATTTTTAGTATTATTGTTTAACTATATTATTTTTGTTTTTTAATTAGTTAATATTTACTTTGAAAAGGAGTTAAAGTATGTTATGGATTTGATTGTTAGTAGAGTTGGGTAATGTTAGTTAGATTATGATTTCTTATTTGTAACCCTGTAATCAGCTCTGGGAAGTGGTGGAGGGGTGGGAGGGATCGGGGTTATATACTGCAAAAATTTTTGAAAACTTTTAATAAAAAAAGGGGGGCATCCTGGGACACTGAAACCATCATAAATGTGAGTCAGTTGCCAAACGTCTGAATTTTGATCACGTGACCATAGGGGACGGCTGCAACAGTCGTACGTGTAAAAACGGTCGTTAAGTCGCGTGTCATTTTGTAACTGTAATTCCAATTTTGAACGGTTACTAAATGAACCGTATAGGTTAATATAGAATAGCAATTAGACTTATAGACCGCTTCACGGTGCTTTTACAGCAATTTACAGAGTCAGCATATCTGGGTCCTCATTTTACCGACCTCGGAAGGATGGAAAGCTGAATCAACCGTGAGCTGGTCAGGATTGAACTGCTGGCAGTCGGCAGAATCAGCCTGCAATACTGCATTCGAAGGAAGGAAGGAAGGAAGGGCGGGCAATAGCAGTAGACTTATATACCACTTCACAGTGCTTTACGGCACTTTATATACCATGGTCACAGTGTCCCAGCAGTTAGAGTGCAGTACTGCAGGCCACTTTAGCTGACTGTGTTCAGCAAGTCAGCGGTTCAAATCTCACCGGCTCAAGGTTGACTCAGCCTTCCATCCTTCCGGGGTAGGTAAAATGAGGACCCAAATTGTTGGGGGCAATGTAAATATATATATATACATTGCTTACTGGTGTACACCGCTTAGAGAGTGCTTGCACTTAAAACGGTATATAAGTCTCATAAATAAATAAATAAATGTGAAGTTACCAAAACCTGCTGCAACCACCCAGCAGACGGGGGGGGGGGGGGCAGAATAAAAATCAAACACCCCCCACCCCCCCTTCCTGCCAATCCTCACAACAATGAAATGCCTCACAACAATGAAAACCTCGGACAGGAGGAAGAGCAACGCAAGCAGGTGTTTTGCTCGGCTGTGCCTTGGGAGGGGGGCACTTTTTTCAGTGCCATTCACTTCAAACAGTCACTAAGCGAACTGTTGTAAATCAAGGACTACCTGTATTTTATCACTTTTTTCCTTTTTTCCTTTTTTTTTGGGTCATCAAGTTTTTGACACCTTGCTAAGTGACTGGTGGTACTCGGATGTTGTCAGAGAAAAAGGAATGCAATATGTAATTTGGAATATATATTATCTGGGACACCACACATCCTCTTCACGACCTGTTTGCCTTGTTCCCTTCTGGGTGGAGGGGGCTTTGTGGTATCCGAAGCAGAACATCCAGATTCAGCCAGAGTTTCATTCCCTACAGCATTAACCTTGTGAACTCTCAAGCTTCCTCCTTCCGTTATATATTCAAGATGGACAGTGTTTAATATTTATTTGCTACGTATATGTAGGGATGTGGGTCTATACATATGTTGTTCATAGTATGTTTAGGTGTGTTTCACTTTGAGAGCGGGCAACTAAATTTCATTTTTTGATGTGTGCCGTTGTGCCCACAGTAAAGAAATGACAATAAAGGTTATCTTACCTTATTTTATCTTATCTTAGTAAGAAGAAGGCTGTTGAGTGATGAGTTAACATATTGTTTATGATAATTAACTGTTATCTATTATTGTTAAACACATGTACCTAGACATTATGCTGTTTGCTAAATATTGAAAATGTTATTTGCAAAACCCCCAACCCTAACCCAAACCCCAACCCTAATCCTGACCCCCCCCTTATCCCTAACCCTATAAAAACTAATAAAATCAAGACCAGTGTTTCTCAACCTTGACAATTTTAAGGCATGTGGACTTCAACTCCCAGAATTCCACAGCCAGCAATGCTGTGGCTGTGGAATTCTGGGAGTTGAAGTCCACATGCCTTAAAATTGTCAAGGTTGAGAAACACTGGTCTAGACAAAAAAGAAAAAAGGAAACAAGGATATTGTAACCAGAACTGATAAGGAATTGGCGGGATGGAGAACTGGAGAGGAAGCCCACGCTTCAAGCTAATTGGGGAATGTGATTTATGACTGTTAATTGGAGGAGGGAATTGTCCTTTGATACTATGTGGCCCAGGGGAGGGGAATTCAGTTTTTGGCTTCGATTGTGCAGTGCCAATATTATGCTACTCGAATAAAAGATTCTTTAAGGTAAGCAATGCCTCGAAGTTCTTTTGAGGAGTTTCATCTGTCGGAACCGTGACACCTTCTACCCATAGCAGGGGAAAAAAAGCAAAACATACCTCCAGATTGAACAGGAAAACAGCGTCTTGTCGTCGCTGACCCCAATGATCATTTCCCATTGCTGAAAACAGAGAGAACGGCGAATGTCAGTAAATCTCTGAACACTTCCGCATATTTGCCTACTACGGATAAGTCGACAGCTTTGGGCTCCCTGGGTCAAGAGTAAGGCAGGCAAAGCATGCTGGGAAAGAATTTCTCTGCAGGAAAGCACACCCCAAAGAATCCGATGGCACGCTTGATACCCCCCCCCAACTTTGGCTGGAGCCTAACCAGAAACACCGCCCCCCCCCCCAGCATGCGTAATGAGAATGAGAGTCCAACAAAAGAGAATATTTGTAGCACAGGGTTGAACTGTGGGGTCCTTGGTGCTCCCTAAGCTGGGTGGTTTTCTTACAGGCATCTCATGACCCAACTAGCTAACGTCATCAGGGTTGGAAGGGAGAGGGCTTTGTGGAGAGGAGGAGGAGGACGACGACTGTGGGGTCCTTGGTGCTCTCTGAGCTTGGTGGTTTTTGTTTTTTTTATATTGAAAAATTTTTAAAATTTTACAAATAGAGAAAAAAAAAACAAAAAACAAAAAACAACCCTACCCAACCCACCCCAACCCTCCCACTCCATCCCCCCAACCTTCCCAGAGCTGAATATAGGCTTAATTAGAATTTCTAAGAATCTTAAAAAAGATTTAAAAAGTATAAATCATAAATATATCTAAATACATTACATAAACAACTTATAAAATAATTAACAATAATATATATGTAAAAAAAAAAAAGAAAAAAGCATAAATATTAAAAAGAAAGAATACTTGAAAAGAAAAAGAATAAGAAAAGAAGGAAGAAAAGAGATATATAAAAAAATAGAAATAAAATAAAGATAAGAAATATAAGGAAAGAAAAGAAAAAAAATACAATCTATAAAATATTAAGATTTATATATAAGTTATTGAAAAACTAAGTAATATTTTTTTATATCCAATTTATGTTGTATAAAATCTATCCATTTTTCCCATACCGCAAAAAACTTCTCTTGCGATTGATCCTTTAAGAAAGCCAAAATCTTTGCCATTTCCGCCAAATAAGAAACTTTAAAAAAACCACTCTTGCAAGGTAGGCAAAGATTCCTTCTTCCAGTATTGCCCTACTAACAGCCTTGCGGCTGTTGAGCTTGGTGGTTTTGTTGCAGATGTTTCATGATCCAACTAGGTAACATCATCAGTGCTAGTCGGGGGTGGGGATTGTAGAGAGGAGGGAGGGAGGGAGGGAAGGAGGGAGGGAGGAAGGAAGGAAGGAAGGAAGGAGAGTCTTGGTGCTCTCCGAGCTTCGTGGTTTTCTTGCAGGCGTCTCATGACCCAACTAGGTAACGTCATCAGTGCTAAAAGGGAGACAAGTCTGCAAACAGGAGGAGGAAAGAGGAAGGAGGAGGGAGAGGAGGTGGTGGTACTGTGGGGTTCTTGGTGCTCTCTGAGCTTGGTGGTGTTCTTGCAGACGTCTCATGACCCAACTAGGTAACGTGATCAGTGCTAGAAGGGAATGGAATTTTCTCTCTTTTTATATGTAGTGGCTTGCCCTGTCAGGTATTGATGGGAGTGTCGTTTCAGACAAAACCACTTGTCTGAAATGGTATAGGGTCTCCTGCTTGGGCAGGGAGTTGGACTAGATGACCTCCAAGGTCCCTTCTTAGTTATTCTGTTTTCTCCTTAGTGATTCCTTGATCAGTGTGTGGTTTACTGTTTGCCGGTGGTAGTTCCTTGACTGGGGCGCAATTTAATGCTTTATTGTTGGTCTAGTGTTAATCCAGCTGTCAATCTCTGCTGATCTGGGCGTTGATTGCTGGCCAGGTGGTATTGGTGGGGTCTTTTAGCTTTTTTTGGCTTATCTCTTTTGAACGATATGTAGTTGTTGTTTATCTCTGTGTGCTTGTTGATGTCTGAACAACAGCATAAGCAAGCAACTACCAAGAACGAGGCAGATGGCGCAGCAGTTAGAGAGCAGTACTGCAGGCCACTTTAGCTGACTGTGTTCAGCAGGTCAGCGGTTCAAATCTCACCGGCTCAAGGTTGACTCAGCCTTCCATCCTTCCGGGGTAGGTAAAATGAGGACCCAGATTGTTGGGGGCAATGGAAATATATATATACATTGCTTACTGGTGTACACCACTTAGAGAGTGCTTGCACTTAAAGCGGTATGTAAGTCTCATAAATAAATAAATAAACATTCCCAGTGCAAGCCAGTAGTATAAAAATGAGAGCAGGCCCCACTCCCCTCTAGCTCTGATGAGGTTACCTAGTTGGGTCATGAAATGTCTGCAAGGAAACAGCCAAGCTCACAGAAAAGACTCTCCTTCCTTCCTTCCTTCCTTCCTTCCTTCCTTCCTTCCTTCCTTCCTTCCTTTTTTGTACAAACTCCACTCCCTTCTAGCACTGATGTTACCTAGTTGGGTCATGAAATGTCTGCAAGGAAACAAGCAAGTTCAGAGAGCACCAAGACTCCCCTTCCTTCCTTCCTCCTCCTCTTCCCTGCAAACTCCACTCCCTTCTGGCACTGATGATATTACCTAGTTGGGTCATGAAATGTCTGCAAGGAAACAAGCAAGTTCAGAGAGCACCAATGACCCTACAGTCCTCCTCCTCCTTCCCCTCCACTCCACAAACCCTACTCCCTTCTATCACTGATGATGTTACCTAGTCAGGTAATGAAACGTCTGCAGGAAAGCAGCCAAGCTCAGTGAGTGCCCAGGTGTTGTCGTCCTCCTCCTCCTCCTCCTCCATTTCTCCTAGGGCTGTGACCTTCCCCCTGAGTAAGCCAGCATGCTGTACAGGAGTTCATTTTCGCGAAATGCAGAGGTCTCTCCAGCATCTAGAATGGATCCGAGGATCCAAAAAAACAAACAAACAACCTCACCTCGTTCGTCCCGCCCTGAGCTGCGTAGGTAAAATTGCAGGCAACGTCTCCCTGAAGAAAAGAAGGGAAGAAATGGTAGGAAAGACAATTTCACCAGCTTCAAACGCAAAAGGCCGGAGCTGCCTTACGTTTGCCTGATCACAGACTAATGAAAGACTGGAATTCACAGTCTCCTGGTGATTGGGCGCAAAGTCACCTAGCCAGCTTTCATGGCTAATGAAGGACTGGAATTCACAGCCTCCTTAGTGATTGGGTCCAAAGTCACCTAGCTGGCTTTTGTGGCTAAGGAAGGACTAGAATTCAGAGTCTCCTGATGATTGGGCCCATAATCACCTAGCCAGCTTTCCTGGCTAAGGACTAGAATTCAGAGTCTCCTGGTGATTGGGCCCATAATCACCTAGCCAGCTTTCCTGGCTAAGGACTAGAATTCAGTCTCCTGGTGATTGGGCACAAAGTCACCTAGCCAGCTTTCCTGGCTAAGGACTAGAATTCAGAGTCTCCTGGTGATTGGGCCCATAGACACCTAGCCAGCTTTCCTGGCCAAGGAAGGACTGAAATTCAGTCTCCTAGTGATAGGGCCCAAAGTCAACTAGCTAACTTTTATAGCTAAGGACTATAATTCAGTCTTTCAGTTTCTAGCCTGACGCCTTAGCCACTAAACCAGGGGTAGGCAACCTTGGCTCTTTTACTGTATGACTCGTGGACTTCAACTCCCAGAATTCCTGAGCCAGCCATGCTGAGGGGAAAGGGAGAGGTTTCCAAGCTGAGCCATGCTGGCTCAGGAATTCTGGGAGATGAAGTCTACAAATCATGAAGGGGCCAAAGTTTCCCCCATGCTGGCTCAGGAATTCTGGGAGTTGAAGTCCACAAGTCATAAAAGAACCAAGGTTGCCTACCCCTGCAATCAATAACTTGCTGTAAGCTACCCTAACTGTAATGAACATTGATGTGTCCTATATATTTTATAAATGATATTGTTACTAATAATAATCAAATTCCCATATTGCACAACCATTCCCAGACATACCATGTCACCTCAGTTTTTTTAAACTAAAAAGGCCCTGAGAAATATTCAAAACAAACACGGTTAGTGAGTCTGCAACCTAACCTGCCGCATTTGGCGGCACCCAACATCAAAGAAGGAATCGACAAGAGTTTCCTCCTCAGCTGAATTCAGACAACCTACTCAATGGGCTCACTTAACTGCGGCGGGAAAGGTCGTAAAATGGGGCAAAAACTCACTTCAACTCGCTTAACCACAGAAATGTTGGGCTCAATTGTTGAGGACTACCTGGTAATCACTGGGAGTTAAGATCCTTAACTTTTTAAAACATTGACAGGTAGTCCTCGACTTACAACCGTTTGTTTAGTGACCGGCTGAAGTTGCAACGGCACTGGAAAAAAGTGACTTATGACCTTTTTTCCACACTTCAGAACCATGTTATTAACAATTGTGCTGATTCACTGAACAACTGTGGCAAGCAAGGTCGTAAAATGGGGCAAAACTCACTTTAGCAACAGAAATTGTGGTCGTAAGTCAAGGGCTACCTGTATACTTGATTTAACTTAAAAAAAACTTCAGCAATAATGGGGGGGGAGGTAGGAATGCAATGCAAAGGTGCAAAGCCTACAAAAAATCAAATATACACCCCTCTCGTGCCATTAAAAAAAAGGAAATTTTAATAGAAATGTTGGAATTCTATGGAAAGAAACTTAAAGGGGTAGCCACATAATTATAAAAAAATAAAAATTTAATTATTACAAATTTAGGACACAGGCTAAATGGAGTCAACGGCAAGTGCTGCCATCGCATCAGCAGGAGCAAAAGCGTGGCAGGGGCTCTACCCCGCTTTTACCCCGGGGTAAATCTGGGGCACTAAACTTCTGCATTTAGCCACTTTCTACGGAAACCTGGCCGGGCCATACCAAAACGACGCTCCGTCTCCTCCCCGCCTTCGGCTCCTAGCGGCCAATCACAGGACCACACAAAAGACCCGCCCCTCCCTTGGACCAATCAGAAGCTATCTTTTCGGGCGCAAAGACTCAACCCAACCAATCAGGAGGCGCCACCTATTCCTTCTACCGTGTTTCGCTCGCACTCGCTCGCTCACCAGGTTTTGTGAATACGAGTGTACCATACCGCCGGGCCTCACGTCGAAGTCGGCCGTGACGGACTCTTGCTTTGCCTCGACCGCCGAGAGAAGGAACTGGAGGAGGAAGAAGAAGGACGCTGAGCTGTCCCAAAGCCTCCTGTTGCCGAATAACCTGGGCGCCACCATCTTGGAAGAAGAAACGAAAAAACGGGGGCCAGTTGATTGGGCTACGGGGAGCTGGAGCAGCCAAATCGCGTTTTAATCTGTTAGGCGCAGGCGCTTCTATTTCCGGAAGGCCAAGGCGGCCATCTTTTAAGCGGGCGCTAGCGGATATTCAGTGGGCGTTGCCAGATCTGGGCTGTTAACGACCTCTAGAGGGCAGCAAATAATGCCCAAAATTAGGGGCTTTCTGCTGCCATTGGCTAGCTGGGGAATTCTGGGAGTTGGAGTCCACGCATCTTCCAGTGGCCTCAATTGAGAAACTTGAGAGAAGCGGAAAAATCAATATTTACTATGAAAAATTATCTGTAATTCTTGGTCTTGACCTCTCTCTCTATAGGCAACTGGTGTTGGTCCTATCACGCAACACCAGCAGGAAGAGTAAAATGAGGTGGTACCTAAATTTAATAAATAAATTAAAATAAATAAGTGGAAATAGCTGCATTATTATTAGGACCCAATGGTACCGCTACAAAGGTTAGAAAAAGAGAAGCTGGGGTGGGAAGGAGGAGCAAAGAGCTAGTTTGGTCTAGGGCAGGGGTAGGCAGCCTTGGCTCTTATGACTCATGGACTTCAACTCCCAGAATTCCTGAGCTCAGCTTGGAAACTTCTCCCTTTCCCCTCAGCATGGCTGGCTCAGGAATTCTGGGAGTTGAAGTCCATGAGTCATAAAAGAGCCAAGGTTGCGTACCCCTGATCGATCTATCTATCTATCTATCTATCTATCTATCTATCTATCTATCTATCTATCTATCTATCTATCTATCTATCTATCTATCTATCTATCTATCTATCTATCATCTAGGTCAGGGGTAGGCAACCTTGGCTCTTTTATGACTCGTGGACTTCAACTCCCAGAATTCCTGAGCCAGCATGGGGGAAACTTTGGCCCCTTCATGATTTGTGGACTTCAACTCCCAGAATTCCTGAGCCAGCATGGTTCAGCTTGGAAACCTCTCCCCTCAGCATGGCTGGCTCAGGAATTCTGGGAGTTGAAGTCCACAAGTCATGAAGAGGCCATAGTTTCCTCATGCTGGCTCAGGAATTCTGGGAGTTGAAGTCCACAAGTCATGAAGAGGCCATAGTTTCCTCATGCTGGCTCAGGAATTCTGGGAGTTGAAGTCCACAAGTCATGAAGAGGCCATAGTTTCCTCATGCTGGCTCAGGAATTCTGGGAGTTGAAGTCCACCAGTCATAAAAGAGCCAAGGTTGCCTACCCCTGGTCTAGGGGTTAAGGCACCAGGCTGAAAAATGGGAGACTGTGAGTTCTAGAACTTTTGTAGCTTTTGAAAACTGACTGGGTGACTTTGGGCCAATCACCAGGAGATAGTGAGTTCTAGTCCCGCCTTAGGCATGAAAACCAGCTGGGTCACTTTGAGTCAATCACCAGGAGGCAGTGAGTTCTAGTCCTCCCTTAGGCATAAAACATGGACGGTTGACTTTGGGCTAGTCACTGACTCTCAGCCTAATCCACCTCACAGGACTGTTGTAGGGAAAATAAGGGGAGGAAGGTGTGTTGGATATGTTCTCTGCCCTGGGTTATTTGCAAAAATAATAATGGCAGGATGCATATAAATAAACTGAAATAGGATAGATAGATAGATAGATAGATAGATAGATAGATAGATAGATAGATAGATAGATAGATAGATAGATAGATAACAGACAGGTAGATAGATAGATAGATAGATAGATAGATAGATAGATAGATAGATAGATAGATAGATAGATAGACAGATAGATAGACAGATAGACAGACAGACAGACAGACACAGATGACAGACAGACAATGATAGATAGATAGATAGATAGATAGATAGATAGATAGATAGATAGATAGATAGATAGATAGATATAGATAGATGACAGACAGGTAGGTAGATAGATAGATAGACAGACAGACAGACAGACAGACAGTTGTCAGGTCCATATTGACTCTTAATGTCCACATAAATAAGACTTTCTCCAAAATGATAGGTGCTCAGCCTGTGTAAGGACCCACCCTACTTTGCATCTTAAGAAGACAGAACTCTTGGAATATTTCTTCCAACAGGCATCCTTTATTAAGAGAAAATGGTTGCAGACGTTCTAGACAGGACCTGGGGCCCAAGCCCTACGGTTCAAGGTTTTAAGGGGTCCCCAGCAGCCCCACCCCATCTCACTATCTTTCCAGCGACAATCCCAGGCGTTACATTTCCACCCCCTTTTTCCTCACTGCCGGTGGAAGGGAGACTTCAGAGGGGAGTAGATGAAAGCTGATGGCCCCGTTGTTATGCTTCAGTCCTTTTGGTGGTATCCACATTCAATCCCTTTGAAGTTGTACCGAAGGAAGTGAGGGCCATAAGACCTCTTTGTTCACCCCCCTTCCCCTTCATCGTGTGACAGAATCCAGAGAGGGCAGAAATGGGGTTTTCCATAGTCGATAACTAGAGATGAAATATAATTGGATTCTTGACAGCCTGGCCTTAAGGTCTCTCTATTGGTGCATTTATTACTGTTATAAATGAATCCACCTACCACGTTGCTCACTTCCTTTCCTCCCATATTCCCCATGTCGCACATGTTCCTGAGGGTTTTTTCACCAATTTTAATAGCCACACTCATTTCCTTACAATCCCTCTGGGCGATACACTGCTCTTTTATTGCTTTTTAAATGTGAGCTCTCGGAGTTATTCCGAAACTGAGCCAACCCTCAAAAAAAAAAAAAAAAAACATGTCTCATGAGTAAATTCAACTTCCCTCGAGATAATAATAATAATAATAATAATAATAATAATAATAATAACAACAACAACAACAGTAGTAGTAGTAGTAAAGTTGGAAGGGACCTTGGAGGTCATCTAGTCCAACCCCCTGCTCAGGCAGGAAACCCTACACCATTTTGGACAAATGGCTGTCCAGTCTCTTCTTAAAAACTTCCAGTGTTGGAGCATTTACTGCTTCTGGAGGCAGGTGGTTCCCCTGGTTAATTGTTCTCACTGTCAGGAAGATATACTCGGCGTCCTGATTGCGAGGTTGATCCCCTCATCTTTGTGGCAGCCCATCAAATACTAGAATATTACTATCGTGTCAATCAATCAATCAATCAATCAGCATAGAGCTGCAACAGACCATAGAGGTCTTTTAGTCCAACCCCCTGCTCAGGCAGGTAACCCTATACCAGTGGTTCTCAACCTGTGGGTTAGGACCCCATTTGGGGTCGAACGACCATTTCACGGGGGTCGCCAAACAACGCAGTCCGCCATTTTTCCCCCCTTTTTCTTAGCTCTGCTACTCCCTTTTATTCTATTGGCTTTTGAAAGCCAATAGAATTAGATTCTATTCAAGAGAGTCTATTCTATTGGCTTTCAAAAGCCAATAGGAATTGTCCAGGCTGTCTCTGCCCTGCTGTGCCCGCCAAAAGTCCCATTCTGCAAACGGTGCTGCAGAATGAGAAGTTGAGTAGTCCTCGACTTATGATCGGTTGAGTAGTCCTCGACTTACAACCGGTTGTGGGTTGCAGCATTAAAAAGGTTGAGAACCACTGCCCTATACCATTCCAGACAAGTGGCTGTCCAGTCTCTTCTTCAAAACCTCCATTGTTGGAGCACCCACAACTTCTGGTGGCAGGCTGTTCCATTGGTTGTCTTCACTGTTAGGATGTGTCTCCTTAATTCTGAGTTGCTTTTCTGCTTAATTAATTTCCATCCGTTGCTTCTTGTCCTGCCTTCTGGTGCTTTGGAGAATAGCTTGACTTCCTCTTCTTTGTGGCAGCCCCTCAAATACTGAAAGACTGCTATCATGTCCCCCCTCGTCCTTCTTTTCTCTAGACTAGCCAAATCCAAATCCTGCAACAGTTCTTCATATGAAAACCTGTGGCTTTCATTCTGTAACTGCCCACCACAGGTCAAGGTGAATAATCGGGAGGTTTCCCCTTTCAATCAGAATAGAGCTGGAAGGGACCTTGGAGGTCATCTAGTCCAACCCCCTGCTCAGGAAGGAAACCCTGTACCATTTCAGACAGATGGCTGTCCAGTCTCTTCTTAAAAACTTCCAGTGATGGAGCATTCACCGCTTCTGGAGGCAGGTAGTTCCACTGGTTAAGTGTTCTCCCTGTCAGGAAGTTTCTCCTTAGTTCCAGGTTGCTTCTCTCCTTGATGAGTTTCCATCCATTGCTTCTCGTCCTGCCTTCTGGTGCTTTGGAGAATAGAATAACAGAATTACAGAATAATAAAGTTGGAAGGGACCTTGGAGGTCATCTAGTCCAACCCCCTGCTCAGGCAGGAAACCTTATACCATTTCAGACAAATGGCTGTCCAATCTCTTCTTCAAGAATTCCAGTGTTGTAGAAGGAAGATAAAGTTTACTCCTCAACTATTTTTATTGGGTATCTTTGTGGATTTAAATGATAAAGAAACTATTTTGATGTTGAATTTATTAACTGCCGCAAGGTTATTAATAGGTTTATATTGGAAGAAAGATTCTTTGCCTACTTTAGAAGAATGGGTATTTAAAGTATCTAGTTTTGCAGAGATGGCAAAAATTTCTGCCTATTTAAAGGATCATACACAAGAAAGATATATCACTGTATGGAGAAGATGGATAGATTATATTCAGAAAAAGTATGGAACTAAAAAGTTTCACTTATTTTATGAATGAATATTATAGTAAATATTACAGAGAATTGTCTTATAGGCTATTGGAGTTAAAGGTTAAGTATGATATTTTTTTCCTTTTTTTATTATTATTATTTTTTCTTTTTTTCTTTTTTTTTCTTTTTCTTTTCTTTTTTCTTATTATTATAAATCCTTTTAATTATTAACCCTGTATTCTGCTCTGGGAAGTGAAGGGAGGGGGGTTGGGGGTGGGAGGGAGGAAATGTGTGTGGGGGGGGTAAGTGTAATATAGATAATGGTTGCTTATAGGGGTGCGTCCTGGGCACTCCCCTTATGCTGCGTTCATGGGTTTGATAGGGATGAGAGGTGGGCAAGAGTAGCGAGGAAGTAGGGTAGTGAGAGGAGAAGGGGAGGGGAAGAGAGTAGGATGGGAGGTGAGAAAGAGGAGGGAAGTAGGGAATGTTTTAAGAGAGGGTGGACGCGGCCTGGGGGGAGTGCGCAGGTCGTGATAATGTTTATTTTATCTTAAAATTGTATTGTATACTTTTTTAAAATAATGTTTATATGGAAAAAATAAAAAAACTTTCATTAAAAAAAAAGACTTCCAGTGTTGGAGCATTCACCGCTTCTGGAGGCAGGTGGTTCCACTGGTTAATTGTTCTCCCTGTCAGGAAGTTTCTCCTTAGTTCCAGGTTGCTTCTCTCCTTGATGAGTGTCCATCCATTCCATCCCATCCCTGCTGGCAGGTGACACTGATTGGCAGGGCAGATCACAACTGTCCCTGTTGACGCTTTCCTATAGCCCTGTCATTGACCAGTAGACCTGAGAGGTCGCTAATTGGGACTTGATTACTAAACTGGGCTTGGTAGGCCTCGGGTGTGACTCTGTCTCGTATTAAATCACAAAGAGGTCACAACACCACAAACTGCCAGAAGATTCTGATCGTGCATGAAAGAAGCAGATAAGGACGGGATGAGAGTTAACATCAAGCGGTTACGATTGGGGTGGCGATCAGGGTGAAACCGAATCCCCAGATGCTCTGGCTTCCTTGAGTCACTCAGTGGAACGTGTGCTAAAAAGTCCTTCGGCTGATTACAGGTGGTCCTCAACTTACGACCACCACTGAGCGCAACGTTTCTGTGGTTAAGGTTAAGCGAAACATTTGTCCAGGGATAGTTGTCAAGGGAATTGCTGCAGTTGTTAAGTTAGTAATACGGTTGTTACTGTATGTTAGGGGTCTTCACATGTGGCCCTTTTATGACTGGTGGACTTCAACTCCCAGAATTCCTCAGCCAGGCACGTGTGGGGGTTGAAGTCCACCAGTCATAAAAGGGCCATGTTTTACCAGCTGAAGAAGGACTAATTAAGAAAATTCTAGAGTGTGCAGAAATGGATAGATTGACTTTACAGAGAAAAGAGAAAGAAGACTCGGTGTACTTTAGAACATGGGATAATTTCTATCCATGGCTAGAAAGATGAATTAGAGAGAACGGAATGTGATATTTAATTTTGAACATATATTAGCAAGAAGAAGGCTATTGAATGATTAATTAACATATTGTTTATGATAATTAACTATTTTCTATTATTGTTTGTTAAACACATGAACCCAGACATTATGCTGTTTGCTAAATATTGAGAATGTTACTTGGAAAAACCCCAACCCCAACCCTAACCTTAATCCTAACCCCAACCCCGACCCCACCTTATTCCTAAATGCATAAAAACTAATAAAATCTACACAAAAAATAAATTAAAATAAAATAAAAGGGCCAAGTCTGAAGACCCCTGCTGTATATGAATCAATTCAGTTTAGAATAGAGCGGAAGGGACCTTGGAGGTTTATGATGATGATGATGATGATGATGATGGTGATGATGGAGAAGTAGAATAAGTAGTAGTAGTAGAAGTAAAAGAAGTAGAAGTAGTAGTAGTAGTAGAAGGAGGAGGAGGAGGAGGAGGAGGAGGAGGAGGAGGAGGAGAAGAAGAAGAAGAAGAAGAAGAAGAAGAGTTGGAAAGGACCTTGGAGGTCTTCTATCCAACCCCCTGCTCAGGCAGGAAACCCTATACCATTTCAGACAAATGGCTGTCCAGTCTCTTCTTAAAAACTTCCAGTGATGGAGCATTCACCGCTTCTAGAGGCAGGTCGTTCCACTGGTTAATTGTTCTCAATGTCAGGAAGTTTCTCCTTAGTTCTAGGTTGCTTCTCTCCTTGATTAGTTTCCACCCATTGCTTCTTGTCCTGCCTTCAGCTGCTTTGGAGAACAGCTTGACTCCCTCTACTTTGGGGCAGCCCCTGAGATACTGGAACGCTGCTCTCATGTCCCCCCTCATCCTTTTCTTCATTAAACTAGACAGACCGAATTCCAGCAACCGTTATTCATATGTTTTAGCCTCCAGTCCCCTGATCATCTTTGTTGCTCTTCTCTGCAGTCTTTCTAGAGTCTCAACATCTTTTTTACATCATGGTGACCAAAAGCACCTGAAGGCAGGATGAGAAACAATGGTTGGAAACCATTGTTAAATAAAGGCATAGAATCAAAATGACTGAAGTATTAGTACCGCTTTATGAAGCCTTAGCAAGGTCGCACCTGGAACGCTGCATCCAATTTTGATCACCACATTACAAAAAAAATGTTGGTGTTTTGGAAAAAGTGCAGAGAAGAGCAACTAATCTAGAGAAAAGAAGGATTTGGGGGGACATGATAGCAGTCTTCCAGTATTTGAGGGGGGTCACACAAGGAAGTGGGGGGTCCATCTATTCTCCAATGTGCCGGAAGGCAAGACAAGAAGCAAAGGATGGAAACTAATCAAAGAGAGAAGCAACCTAGAACTAAGGAGAAACTTCCTGACAGAACAATTAACCAGTGGAACAACCTGCCTCCAGAAGTTGTGAATGCTCCATCACTGGAGGTTTTTAAGTAGAGACTGGACAGCCATTTGTCTGAAATGTTATAGGGTTTCCTGCCTGAGCAGAGGGTTGGACTAGACGACCTCCAAGGTCCCTTCCAACTCCTATTCTATTCTATTCTATTCTATTCTATTCTATTCTATTCTATTCTATTCTATTCTATTCTATTCTAAAGCTTTGCACTCTAAAGTGCAAATATTACTGGGTTTTTTCTGTTTTAATGCTTTTTACTGTTTCTAATATTTAAGATGTTTTTAGAATTTTAATTGAAAAATATGTTTTGAATTGTGAGCCCCCCCAAAGTCATTTGCTGGGATTGGCACCTATAGAAATAAGAAGGAAAGATGGGCTGTCCAGACTCTTCTTAAAGACCTCCCGTATGGGAGCACCCACAACTTCTGGAGGCAGGTGGTTCCACTGATTCCTTATTCTCACTTCCAGGAAGTTTCTCCTTAGTTCCAGGTTGCTTCTCTCCTGAATTAAAAGTCTGGACTTGATTCTCCAGCCAGCCAAGTCCAGACAACTGAAAGTGGCCAAGATTGAGAAAGACTGATCTTAGCATAATATTTTTTCAGACTTGGCAACTTTAAGATGTGTGGACGTCAACTCCCAGAATTGATTTAGAGCTGGAAGGGACCCTGGAGGTCTTCTAGTCCAACCCCTTGCTCAGGCAGGAAACCCTATACAATTTCAGAGAAACGTTTATCCAATCTCTTCTTAAAAGCCTCCAGTGATGTAGCTTCCACAATTCCTGAAGGCAAGTTGTTCCACTGGTTAATTGTTCCAAATGTCAGGGAATTTCTCTTTATTCCTAGGTTGAATCTCTCCTTGACAAGTTTCCATCCGTTATTCCTCATCTGCCCTTCGGGTGCTTTGGAAAATAGGTTGACCCCCTCCTCTCTGGGTCAGCCCCTCAAATATTGGAAGTCTGCCATCAAGTCTCCCCTGGTCCTTCTCTTCACTAGTGTGTTAAGTCAGCCCACCCCCTTCTGAGAAATAAATATTTTTGGAAATATTTAAAAGGCAGAATATATTTCCCCAAAGGATTTCAAAAGCAGAAACTATCCCTGTCCCCAAGTCTCTCTGTCCCAAACAGAAACCAAATCTGCAGAATTGCAGATGTGACAATCTTGTCAGAAAGACTGGAGTCAGGAAACCGGGATTAGGAAGAAAGATCCCTAGAATCAACATACCAAAAATCCAACACTCATCAGCCCCAGCCCCAGGGAAGCAGGATGTGACCCTTGGGACATAATAGGATTAACTTACCACCATCAAATACCAGAAAGGCACACTCAGACTCAGGTCAAAGTTCCTGCCACAGGAACAACTCCAAACAAAAGGCTCCAGAGGGTATAAAAACCCACTCCCTACATGTGCTCGCTCTCTCTGCAGAACCCACGTCTGGAAAATAAACACCAAATCATCACCATTTTAGCATGAGCATTAATAAACGGTTCTCAAGGTGGGAGAACTCAATGTGACCGTTGCACAAATAAAGATGGACCCCTAATTCACATATCACATACACACACACACACACACACACACAGTCACAGCTGCAGTTGACTTTGAATCGCCTGCTTGGAGGAAAAAGCAGGATGGAGAAGAACATGTTTATTGGAAGGAGCAAGATAGACCGAGAAGCCAGATAGGAATCAAACATTTATCTCCTTTGGACATTAAAACGGTTGCAACCACAGAAAGCCAGGGAACTTTCCAGAAACAGGAGATACAAATCAGATCAGCAGTTCAATCAGTGGTGCAGCTGTGGAGGGTCACTCTCCCCAGCATAAGAAGACAAAGAGAAAGAGAGATTTTTTAAAAAAGGATTATCTTATTTAAGTGAAAAACATTGCTGTCGGAAGATAACCGAGAGATGAGGTGTCAATTCCCTTGCAGGAGTCTGTTAAATGCAGTGGGAGGTGGCAGTTTTGGGTTGCCTGCCTTGGTATAAAAGGCCTGCTGCGTTTTTGTTTCACAACTGCCTCTTTGCCTTCCGTGGGACACTCCTAATTGAGGTGAGGTCTCCGTTTTCTTGCTAAAGTCCCCTCTGTGTAGTTCTTACACAAAGCCACACTTTATTTCTCCAGTTAGAATTGGAATAGAATAGAATAGAATAGAATAGAATAGAATCTTTATTGAGAATAGAATCTTTATTGAGAATAGAATAGAATAGAATATAGAATAAATGTAAAATAGAATATAGAATAGAGTAGAACAGAACAGGACAGAACAGAACAGAGTAGAGTAGAGTAGAGTAGAGTAGAGTAGAACAGAACGGCATGGCACGGCACAGAACAGAACAGAACAGAACAGAACAGAACAGAACAGAATAGAATAGAATAGAATAGAATAGAATAGGAAGGGACCTTGGAAGTCATCTAGTCCAACCCCCTGCTCAGGCAGGAAACCCTATACCATTTCAGACAAATGGCTGTCCAATCTCTTCTTAAAAACTTCCAGTGTTGGAGCATTCACAACTTCTGGAGGCAAGGAGTTCCACTGATTAATTGTTCTCACTGTTAGGAAGTTTCTCCTTAGTTCTAGATTGCTTCTCTCCTTGATCAGTTTCCACCCGTTGCTTCTTGTCCTGCCTTCAGGCGCTTTGGAGAATAGCTTGACTCCCTCTTCTATGGGGCAGCCCCTGAGATACTGGAAGACTGCTATCATGTCCCCCCTCGTCCTTCCCTTCCTTAAACTTCTTGTTGTTGTTAATTGCGAAGTCATGTCCGACCCGTCGCGACCCCATGGATAACGTTCCTCCAGGTCTTCCTGTCCTCTACCATCTTCTGGAGTCCATTTAAATTCACACCTACTGCTTCAGTGACTCCATCCAACCATCTCATTCTCTGTCATCCCCTTCTTCTATTGCCCTCAATCTTTCCCAGCATTAGGCTCTTCTCCAGTGAGTCCTTCCTTCTCATTAGGTGGCCAAAGTACTTGAGTTTCAACTTCAGGATCTGGCCTTGTAAAGAGCAGTCGGGGTTGATCTCTTCTAGGACTGACCGGTTTGAACGCCTTGCAGTCCAAGGGACTCGCAGGAGTCTTCTCCAGCACCACAGTTCAAAGGCCTCAATTCTTTTGCGCTCAGCCTTTCTTATGGTCCAACTTTCACATCCATATATTGCAACTGGGAAAACCATGGCCTGGACTATACGCACTTTTGTTGGCAGGGTGATGTCTCTGGTTTTTAGAATGCTGTTTAGATTTGCCATAGCTTTCCTCCCCAGGAGCAAGCGTCTTTTAATTTCTTGGCTGCAGTCCCCATCTGAGGTGATCTTTGAGCCCAGAAAAATAAAATCTGTTACTACCTCCATTTCTTCCCCATCTATTTGCCAGGAATTGAGAGGGCCGGATGCCATGATTTTGGTTTTCTTAATGTTGAGTTTCAAGCCAACTTTTGCACTCTCCTTCTTCACCCGCATCAAGAGGCTCTTTAGTTCCTCTTCACTTTCTGCCATTAGAGTGGTATCATCTGCATATCTTAGGTTGTTGATATTTCTCCCGGCAATCTTAATTCCAACTTTTGTTTCATCTAGCCCTGCCTTTCTCATGATGTGCTCTGCATATAAGTTAAATAGGCAGGGCGACAGTATACAGCCTTGCCGGACTCCTTTTCCAATTTTGAACCAATCAGTGGTTCCGTGTCCAGTTCTCACTGTTGCTTCTTGACCCGCATATAGGTTTCTCAAGAGATGGGTACTCCCATCTCTTTAAGAACTTGCCACAATTTGTTGTGATCTACACAATCCAAGGCTTTAGCATAGTCAATGAAGCAGAAGTAGATGTTTTTCTGGAACTCCCTAGCTTTCTCCATGATCCAGCGTATGTTGGCAATTTGATCTCTAGTTCCTCTGCCTCTTCGAAATCCTGCCTGAACTTCTGCTAGTTCTCGATCCACATACTGCTGGAGTCTAGCTTGTAGGATTTTAAGCATAACTTTACTTGCATGTGAAATGAGTGCAATGGTTCGATAGTTTGAACATTCTTTGGCATTGCCTTTCTTTGGAATTGGAATGTAAACTGACCTTTTCCAATCCTGTGGCCACTGTTGAGTTTTCCAAATTTGCTGACAAATTGAGTATAGACTTTTACTGCATCGTCTTTTAAGATTTTGAATAGCTCAGCTGGAATACTGTCACCTCCACTAGCTTTGTTGTTGGTCAGATTTTCTAAGGCCCATTTCATTTCACATTCTAGGATGTCTGGTTCGAGGTCAGTGACCATCTCATTGTGGTTATGTGGGATGTTAAGCTCATTCTTGTATAGTTCTTCTGTGTAGTTTTGCCATCTCTTCTTAATCTCTTCTGCCTCTGTTAGGTCCCTGCCATTTTGGTCCTTTATGATGCCCATCTTTGCATGAAACGTTCCCTTCATATCTCCAATTTTCTTGAAGAGATCTCTGGTCCTCCCTATTCTGTTGTTTTCTTCTATTTCTTTGCACTGTTCATTTAAGAAGGTATTCTTATCTCTTCTAGCTATTCTTTGGAATTTTGCATTCAGTTGGGTGTATCTTTCTCTTTCTCCTTTGCCTTTCGCTTCCCTTCTTTCCTCAGCTATTTGCAAAGCTTTCTTGCATTTCTTTTTCTTTGGGATGGTTTTAGTTGCTACCTCTTGTACAATGTTGCGAACTTCCATCCATAGTTCTTCAGGCACTGTGTCTATCAGATCTAATTCCTTAAATCTATTTGTCACCTCTACTGTATATTCATCAGGGATATGATTTAGTTCATACCTGATTGGCCTAGTGCTTTTCCCTACTTTTTTCAATTTAAGCCTAAATTTTGCAACAAGAGCTCATGATCTGAGCCACAGTCAGCTCCTGGTCTTGTTTTTACTGACTGTATAGAGCTTCTCCATCTTTGGCTGCAGAGCACATAGTCAATCTGATTTCTATGTTGACTGTCTGGTGATGTCCATGTGTAGAGCTGTCTCTTGGGTTGTTGAAAAAGAGTGTTTGTTATCACCATCGTATTCTCTTGACAAAATTCTATCAGCCTGTGCCCTGCTTCATTTTGTACTCTAAGGCCAAACTTGCCTGTTATTCCGGTTATCTTTTGGCTTCCTACCTTAGCATTCCAATCCCCCATGATGATAAGGACATCATTTTTTGGTGTTAATTCTATAAGGTGCTGTAGGGTTTCATAGAACCGGTCAATTTCATCCTCTTCAGCACCAGTGGTTGGGGCATAGATTTGGACTATTGTGATATTGAATGGTTTGCCTTGGATTCGAATTGAGATCATTCTGTCATTTTGGGGATTGTATCCCAGTATTGCTTTTCCTATTCCTTTATTGACTATGAAGGCTACTCCATTTCTTCTGAGGGATTCTTGCCCATAGTAGTATACCTGATGGTCATCTGAGTTAAATTCACCCATTCCTGTCCATTTTAGTTCACTGATTCCTAGGATGTTGATGTTCAGTCTTGTCATCTCTTTTTTGACTACGTCTAGCTTGCCTTGATTCATGGATCTTACATTCCAGGTTCCTATGGAGAAAAAATCTTTACAGCATCGGACTTTCCTTTCACCACCAGATATATCCACAGCTGAGCGTCCTTTCGGCTTTGGCCCAGTCGCTTCATTCTTTCTGGCGCTACTAGTACTAGCCCTCTGCTCTTCCCCAGTAGCATATTGGACACCTTCCGACCTGAGGGGCTCATCTTCCAGCGTCATATCTTTTTGCCTTTTAGTACTGTCCATGGGGTTTTCATGCCAAAGATACTGTAGTGGTTTGCCATTTCCTTCTCCAGTGGATCACATTTTGTCAGAACTCTCTGCTATAACCTGTCCGTCTTGGGTGGCCCTGCATGGCATAGCTTATAGCTTCATTGAGTTACGCAAGCCCCTTCGCCACGACAAGGCAGTAATCCATAAAGGGGCTTCATTAAACTAGACATTTCCAATTCCAATTAGAGTCCAATTAGACTAAATTCTCCAAATATTTCCAGGGTTCTTATCTGTATGTATTGGCAGCAATTTATATAGAATTGTTTTATCCTTCAAAGTCAGGGATGGGGACCCTGTAGCCAACTAGGTCTTGCTGGCCTGCAACTCCTAGCATGCATGCCCCATTGTTGTTGTTCTTTGTGTTCTTCAATTCTCTTCTTTCTCCTAGAGAAAGACAATGTTGTCCACCTGGGTGCTGGTCTGGTTGGTCTCCCTGAGGACCTTCTCCACAGCGCTGGATCCGACCCTGGAGGGGACATGGAGAGACTGGAAGGCCACTCACAGTAAGGAATATGCCCTGGTGAGTTTGCTCCACTAGAACTCAAATCAACCTCTCCTTAATTAGTTTCCATCTGTCGCTTCTTGTCCTGCCTTCAGGTGCTTTGGAGAATAGAATTACAGAATAACAAGAGCTGGAAGGGACCATGGGAGATCTCCTAGTCCAACCCCCTGCTCAAGCAGGACACCCTTTACCGTTTCAGACAGGTGGCTGTCCAGTCCTTTCTTAGAAGCTTCCAGTGATGGAGCACCCACAACTTCTGGAGGCAAGCTGTTCCACGGGCAAATTGTCCTCACTGTTGGGAGGTTTCTCCTTAATTCCAGGTTGCTTCTCCTCTTGATTGGTTTCCATCCATTGCTCCAAAGATGCTTTTCCAGGAGGCAATTTGGACTTCCTTGTTTTTCTTTGAAGGCGTCTCGCTTCTCATCCAAGAAGTTTCTTCAGCTCTCTTAAGCTTCTTGGAGAGAAGCGAAACATCTTCAAAGGCGAGACGCCTTCAAAGAAAAAGGAAGTCCAGCCATCTTGTGAAAAAGCATCTTGGGGACAACTGTGACCTGGATGACTGAGAATCTCCATAGACGTTTCCAACCATGGTTTCTTGCCTTGCCTTCTGGTGCTCTGGAAAATAAGTTGACCCCCTCTTCTTCTTTTTTTTTGGAACCCCTCAAGGACTGGAACACTGCTGTCAGGTCTCCCCAAATCCTTCTTTTCTCTAGACTAGCCAAACCCAAATCCTCCAAACGTTCTTCGTATGTTTTAGTCTCCAGGCCTTTGATCACCTTAGTTGCTCTTCTCAGAACTTTTTCCAAAGTCTCAACATCTTTTTTGTAGCATGGTGACCAAAAATTGGTTGCAGTATTTCAGGTGTAGTCTCACTAGAGCAGCGGTTCTCAACCTGTGGGTCGGGACCCCATTTGGGGTCGAACGACCATTTCAAGGGGGTCGCCAAACAACGCAGTCCGCCATTTTTTCCCCCTTTTCCTTAGCTGTGCTCCTCCCTTTTATTCTATTGGCTTTTGAAAGCCAATAGAATAGACTCTCTTGAATAGAGTCTAATTCTATTGGCTTTCAAAAGCCAATAGGAATTGTCCAGGCTGTCTCTGCCCTGCTGAGCCCGCCAAAAGTCCCATTCTGCAAACGGTGCTGCACCAGTTGAGTAGTCCTCGACTTATGACCAGTTGAGTAGTCCTCGACTTACGACCGGTTGGGGGTCGCGGCATTAAAAAGGTTGAGAACCACTGCACTAGAGTTTTATAAACCGGTACTAACGCTTTGCGTGATCTTGATTCTATGCCTCTGTGGGAAGTCAGCAACCCATAGAAGGAACTATTAAAAGGGCAGAAAAATATATTTCCTCAAAGGATCTTGAAGAGGCAGAAAAGCATGCCCAGTTTTTCTTAATAGCCCCAAGTCTGCCTCCCCCAAGCAGAAACCATCTCTGTAGAAATGCAGATGTAAATAATCCAGGAAGATTGGAAGCCCCCAGCTAGAAGATTAAGAAGACAAAGACACCTAAAATCTACATACCCCACCCAAAGTCTAAGACAGGACATAATAGATTAACCCACAGATACCAAAGGACACACTCAGGCTCAGGTCAAAGTTCATGCCACAGGAACAATTCCAAACAAAAGGCTCCAGAGGGTATAAAAACCCACTCCTACATGTGCTCTCTCTCTTTTCTTTCATAGCTATCTTTCTGTCTGGCTCTTCTCTTCAATAAACTGCAACCTTCTTTCTAAAGCAGTCGCCATATTGTTTATTCCCGGCTTGGACTGAACCACAATGCTTTTCCTTCAACACCTCTATTTATACAACCCAGGATCGTATTAGCTTTTTTGGCTGCTGCCGCATATGGTTGGCTCATGTTTAAGTGATCGTCCACTAGGACCCCAAGGTCCCTCTCACAGTGACTGTTTTTCAGCCAGATCTTCTCTAATCTGTCCTTGTACCTAAATGTAAAACTTAGCTTTTCTCCCCCTTAAAACTAATTTTGTTTGATAGGGCCCATTGTTCAAGTTTGTCAAGATCTTTTTGGATCTGGAGCTTGTCTTCTGGGCTGTTGGCTGTTCCTGTCAGCTTAGTGTCACCTGCAAATTTGTGGAAGGGAAGAACCCTCGTTCTAGGCCTGCCACTAGGTGCCACTAGGTCACGGGTCGGCAACCCGTGGCTCCGGAGCCACCATCAGCCATTTCCTGCGGCTCCCTGTCCTCAGCCACTATGTGCAGTCTGAAAATAAAAAAAGCGGGACTAAAAAAGTTCAACCAATCAATTCAAACTTCTGAGGAAGCTTGAATTGATTGGTTGAACTTCTTTGGTTTGGGGGACTGCCCACAAACCTCTTTCCTTCTTCGGACTGCAAGTGGTGGCAGCGGAGGAAGAGCCGGGAGGATTGTTGGAAAGGTAAAGAGTCTCGGGATGCCTCTTCCCGCGGATCGCCGGGGGTCTCGGTAGCTTCCGCTCTCTGCCAGCACCTTTTGGTCATCTCGCGGGCAGCGGATCTCCATGGCCTCTTTCGAGAGATTCCCCCATGGTGCCAGCCCGGCCTTTTCCCCACCTGCTGCGTGGCACCTGTTGGCCGTCCTCCCGCTGCTGCCACCGCCACGTCTGCCCTTCACGCTGGGCGAGGCCAGAGAAGCAGTAGCGGCCAGGCAGCCACGCCCCTTCGCCATCCTCCCACTGCCGCGGGGCTCTCCACCACCAGGCCCCACCTCGGCCCCATCGGTGGGGCCTTCCTCGGCTACTTTCGGGGAGCTGCCGCCGCCCTCGGTACTGCAGGAGAAGGAGGCTGGCAGCAGGTCAGGACCCCCCTCGTCCCCGCAGAGGCACTCCCCGTTGTCTGCGCGGCCGCCCGTGATGCAGGGAGAGCAGCGTCCCCTTGGCGCCCTCCTCTTGCGATGGCGAAATGGTCGAGGACACGGCGGGGCAGCAGCTGGGCTGGCGGCGGTGGGGACCCCCGACAATGCTGCAGTTGCCGCCACCGTGCAGCCACCAGAGGTTCTGCCTCCCGTCCTGCTCTCCCTCCCCACCCCTTCGGCATCGTCTGCCTTTCATTTTTTTAAAAAATGTATAATTTAAGAGAGCAAATGGTGATTTTTTATCACTTTCATCCATAGGCTTCTTTAAAGCACAACCTCCTTTTCAATAAAATGTTCAGCATTATTAAATTTAAAATACGAAGGAGATCTTTTGGTACTAGGATCAACATTTATATAAAAGGCCTAAAACTGTCAATAACATTATACATGGCACAAGAGATTTAAAAATAGTTTACTCAGTAGTAATTAGAACCCAACACCCCAACCCTCTAAATCCCCATGTACAATTTTGAGCAAGATTCTCACCATTCCTGCTCCCCAGGGGAGTGTTTCAGCACAATTTATGCACAAACACACACTAAGCCAGTGGTTCTCAACCTGTGGGTCGGGACCCCATTTGGGGTCGAACGACCATTTCACGGGGGTCGCCAAACAACGCAGTCCGCCATTTTCCCCCCTTTTCCTTAGCTGTGCTACTCCCTTTTATTCTATTGGCTTTTGAAAGCCAATAGAATAGACTCTCTTGAATAGAGTCTAATTCTATTGGCTTTCAAAAGCCAATAGGAATTGTCCAGGCTGTCTCTGCCCTGCTGAGTCCGCCAAAAGTCCCATTCTGCAAACGGTGCTGCACCAGTTGAGTAGTCCTCGACTTACGACCGGTTGAGTAGTCCTCGACTTACGACCGGTTGGGGGTTACGGCATTAAAAAGGTTGAGAACCACTGCATTAAGCCTTTACCATAGGACTGTTACTAAAAAGAACATTTCCTTCAATTCAGCGTAAGGGGAGATTAAGCATCATATGCTAGTTACCTTTATAGGTAGATGTGGTTAATTAAGGTATTCATATAAAAGCAGCTGTTGGACAGAGCTAGCTGCACCAATGCCTCAATTGTCCTATTTGAAATAGTGTCAACATTGCCTTGCTGTTCTTCTGTCCTGGTAACCTTAGTTCTATTGTTTCTTTATGGTCTGAAGAGGGAGATTTCTGTTGAAGTGTACTATCCAAGTCTCAACCTTTCTTCTCTTAGCTATGAGTTTATTTTCAGTGGCCAAAAAAGCCAACACAGTGCTAGGCTCCATTAACAGAGGGACAGAATCAAGATCACGTGAAGTGTTAATACCACTTTACAAGGCCTTGGGAAGGCCACACTTGGAATCCTGCATCCAGTTTTGGTCACCACGATGTAAAAAAGATGTTGAGACTCTAGAAAGAGTGCAGAGAAGAGCAACAAAGATGATTAGGGGACTAGAAGCTAAAACATACAAGGAACGGTTGCTGGAATTGGGTCTGTCTAGTTTAACGAAGAGAAGGACGAGGGGGGACATGATAGCAGTCTTCCGATATCTCAGGGGCTGCCCCAAAGAAGAGGGAGTCAAGCTATTCTCCAAAGCCCCTGAAGGCAGGACAAGAAGCAACGGATGGAAACTCATCAAGGAGAGAAGCAACCTAGTACTAAGGAGAAACTCCCTGACAGTGAGAACAATTAACCAGTGGAACAACCTGCCTCCAGAAGCAGTGAATGCTCCAACACTGGAAGTTTTTAAGAAGAGACTGGACAGCCACTTGTCTGAAATGGTATAGGCTTTCCTGCCTGAACAGGGGGTTGGACTATATGACCTCCAAGGTCCCTTCCAACTTTATTATTATTATTATTATTATCGATCATCGCACAGTCAGTCAGATGTTCAGACTGGATTTGGCATTTTGTCTACCTATCGAGTCCTTACCCAGGACCTGGGATAGGCAGATGTGGATGTTTGATGGTATTACAGATATCGTCGCAGGATGGAAGCAGTTCCTAATAAGGCTGCCTTTTGCAATTGACTAATAGCGAATTTGTCAATGCCAATGGTGTTCAAGTGGTGCTCCAGTTGTTTTGGAATTGCACCCAAGGAGCCTATGACTATTGGTACTACCCTTGCTTGCTTTTGCCACAGTCTTTCTATTTCTATTTGTAGGTCTTTGTATTTTGTTATCTTCTCCAGTTCTTTCTCTTCTATTCTGCTATCTCCAGGCACTGCCACATCCACTATCCAGACTTTTTTGTCTTTCTTATCGACAATTGTTAAGTCTGGGGTGTTATGTTGCAGGTGCTTGTCTGTTTGAATTCTGAAGTCCCAGAGCAGTTTAATTTTATCATTTTCTATGACTTTCTCTATTTTATGATCCCACCAGTTTTTGCTTACAGGCAAATGATATTTTTTGCAGATCTTCCAATGCACCATTGTTGCTACTTTGTCATGCCGCTGCTTGTAATCAGTTTGTGCAATCTTCTTGCAACAGCTTACCAAGTGGTCCACTGTTTCTTCAGCTTCTTTGCATAGGCGGCACTTACTGTCTGTTGCTGTCTTCTCAATTTTGACTTTGTATGCATTTGTTCTTAAGGCTTGGTCTTGTGCAGCCAGAATTAGTCCCTCGGTCTCTTTCTTCAATTTTCCTGCTCTTAGCCATTGCCAGGTTTTATTATTATCTGCTTTCCCAGCTATTTTTTTCATGTATTGGCCATGTAGTGCTTTGTCTTCCCATGCCTCTATTCTGTTCTTCATTTGGTCTTTCTTGAAGGCGAGTTTGGTCTCTCCAGTAGTTAGTAAGCCTTCCTGATATACTAATTTCAGTGCATCTTCATCATTGTTCTTCAGATATTCTTCCAAAGCCATTTTTTCTTCTTCAACCATCTGATGTACTTGTAGCATTCCACGCCCACCTATTTGCCTTGGTAGATAAAGTCTATCAATGTCACTGCGTGGATGAAGGGCATGATTCATTGTCATTATTTTTCTGGTCTGCCTATCCATTGCTTTTAGTTCTGCTTGAGTCCAGTCCACTATTCCAGCTGTGTACCTAATGACTGGGATTGCCCAGGTGTTGATTGCCTTTATGGTATTTCCTCCATTGAGTTTGGATTTTAAGATCTTCTTCACTCTCTTGATGTATTCACCTCTAATCTTTTTCTTGACTTCAGTGTGCTTGATGTTGTCAGCTTGAAGGATACCCAAGTATTTGTAGTACTCTTCCTCATCCAGACTCTTAATGTTATTTTCGTGGGGCATCTTGATTCCTTCAGTTTTCATTATTTTTCCTTGTTTGATAGTAAGTGTGGCACATTTGTCCAAGCCAAACTCCATTACAATATCTTGGCTATATATACGGACAGTGTTGAGCAGCGATTCTATTTCAGATGATGTTTTTCCATACAGCTTCAGATCATCCATATAAAGGAGGTGGGATAGTCTGGCAGATGTTTTTGATGTTTGATAGCCATGTCCTGAGTTATTCAGTATTGTTGACAGAGGAAACAGTGCAATAACAAATAGTAATGGTGATAATGAATCTCCTTGAAATATTCCTCTCTTGATATTAACCTCTCCCAGCCTCTCACCATTGATCTGCAACTGTGTCTTCCATTGTGCCATCGATCTTTGCACAAATTTTCTGATGTTTCTACTGACTCCTGTTATTTCTAGGCACTTTATTATCCAATCATGTGGCAGAGAGTCAAATGCCTTTTTGTAGTCAATCCATGCCACATTCAGGTTGGTCTTCCTTCTCTTGCAGTTTTCCAAGATCATTTTGTCTATTAGGAGTTGATCTTTTGTTCCTCTGCTGTTGGGGCGGTTTCCTTTCTGCTCAGGTGGAAAGAGATTGTTTTCAACTAGATGCTGTTGCACAGCATCAGCTACTACACCAGTTAGTAATTTGAAAGTTGTTGGCAAGCAGGTAATTGGCCTGTAGTTACCTGGTGTTGCCCCTTTTGCTGGATTTTTCATTATTAGGTAGGTTTTCCCAGTTGTTAGCCACTTTTCAATTTCTCCTCCTTGTAGTATATTGTTGAACTGTTTGGCAATGAGTAGGTGTATAACAGTTAGATGTTTCAACCAAAACCCATGCAGTTCATCTTCACCTGGTGCTGACCAATTTTTGATTTTCTTTGCTCTTTTTTCTACCATTTTTGTTGTTATTACTAGTTCTTTCATTTCAACTTCTGTTTTATTTTCATCCACCTCTTTTAACCAAGCCGCATCCTTGTTGTATTTCTTTGGGTTATCCCATATTTGCTTCCAGAACTGCACTGTTTCTTCCTTGTCAGGTACTGACTGATTCTTTGCAGTTTCTCCATTGATGGATTGGTAGAAACGTTTCTGATTGGATTGAAATTGGAGGTTCTGCCTATAGTTTGCAATTCGAGCTTCATATCTACTGATTTTCCTGGCTATAGCTGTTATTTGTTGCTTTATTATTTCCAGTGCTTCCTTGATCTTCCTTGTTTCTAAGTTTCTATTATTATTATTATTATTATTATTATTATTATTATTATTTATTCCCCATTGTGCATCTCCAATGACTTTGGAAAATACATAATCTCTACCACTAAGATTAATGATTCCATCTTTGAGGTGAAACTTCCGCTTATTCGTACTTCTATGTATCTTGTCATAGTGGCACACTACAACATTCTCAGTGTCAAGTAATTCCTGTCCTTCTTCATCACCAACATCATCTTCACTATTGAGAGATTCCTCCTCAACCTGGCCATCTTCACCGCCATCCTTTTCTTTCTCTTCTTCCTCCTCCTCATCATCATAATCCTCCTCTTCCTCCTCTTCCTCTTCTTCAGATGATGTATAATAATAATAATAATAATAATAGTAATAGACGAGAAAGAACTGGAGAAGATAACAAAATACTAAGACTGACAAATAGAAATAGAAAGACTGTGGCAAAAGCAAGCAAGGGTAGTACCAATAGTCATAGGCTCCTTGGGTGCAATCCCAAAACAACTGGAGCACCACTTGAACACCATTGGCATTGACAAATTTGCTATTAGTCAATTGCAAAAGGCGGCCTTACTAGGAACTGCTTCCATCCTGCGACGATACCTGTAATACCATCAAACATCCACACCTGCCTATCCCAGGTCCTGGGTAAGGACTCGATAGGTAGACAAAATGCCAAATCCAGTCTGAACATCTGGCTGACTGTGCGATGATCCATAATAATAATAGTAATAAAGTTGGAAGGGATCTTGGAGGTCATCTAGTCCAACCCCCTGCTCAGGCAGGAAACCCTATACCATTTCAGACAAATGGTTGTCCAGTCTCTTCTTAAAAACTTCCAGTGTTGGAGCATTCACAGCTTCTGGAGGCAGGTTGTTCCACTGGTTAATTGTTCTCACTGTCAGGAAGTTTCTGCTTAGTTCTGGGTTGCTTCTCTTCTTGCTTAGTTTCCATCCATTGCTTCTTGTCCTGCCTTCAGGCGCCTTGGAGAATAGCTTGACTCCCTCTTCTTTGGGACAGCCCCTGAGATATTGGAAGGCTGCTATCATGTCCCCCCTCGTCCTTCTCTTCATTGAACTAGACATACCCCATTCCAGCAACCGTTCCTTATATGCTATTTTATACCTCTGTTAATGCAGCCTAGCACTGTGTTGGCCTTTTTGGCAGCTGAGCACACGGCTAGCTCCTATTTAAGTGATTGTCCACTAGGACTCCAAGATCCCTCTCACAGTTACTACTATTGAGCAAGGTACCCCCTATATTATACCTGTGCATTTGGGTTTTCTTGCCTAAATGTAGAACCTTACTTTTTTCACCTGCTCCATCCACTTGCAGCATTAAAGGTGCCTGTGGTTGTGCTGGTTGTTGCTGAGGTTGTTGCTAACCAGCTGCAGAAATCTGTGCTTGCACTGGTGTAGGTGCAGCAGCCCCTGTTGTATGTATTACTTGGGCTTTGTTTCCTGTAAATAAGATCTATTTAAATAAGATGCCGGAACTCACACATGTCATACAACCTGCCTTGCCTACCCTACAAGGTTCCATCCCAAAAAGGTGCCGGAACTCCATTCTGGGCGTTCTATGAGAAAAAAAAGCCCTGTATATACACACAAACACACACACACAACACACACTCTAAAGGTAAAAAAGGATATATGCAGTGTTATCTTCATTTTAGATATCAAAAGGGGTTTTGTGGCTCCCAGCGTTTTGTTTTCGGTGGGAAACGGGGCCAAGTGGCTCTTTGAGTGTTTTGTGTTGCCTACCTCTGGTTTAGGTACTTAGACAATGGGACTAAAATAGATCTTCTGGGCTGTTGGCTCTTCCTGTCATCTGCAGATTTGTGGAAGGGAAGAAGCCTCGTTCTGGGCCTGCCACTAGGTGCTTAGACGAGGGGACTAAAATAGATCTTCTTAATCTTGGCTGCCCTGCAGGGGGAAGAATCCTTTCGGAGAGCTGTGTGGGAGGATAATCTGAGGATGATCCAGGAGCACAACAGCCAGGCTGAGCAGGGAAAACACACCTACAAGCTCGGGATGAATCACTTTGGTGACCTGGTATGTGTGGATCAATGCTAGTTTGATTTATTCAATGGACATGGATGTCGGTTTGCTCAGTTCCTATAGCTGTTCCCCCCCCCCACTCCCTCCATCTCAGTCAATGACTCTGGGCAATTCATGAATTCAATGAATTGATTATATCCTCCCTTCATCCCCTTTTTTTTTTTTTGCAAATCATTCAGGGCGGTGAACATCCCCAAGATAAATTTCTCCTCCCATTTTCCCAACAACAACCCTGTGGGGTGGGCTGGGCTGAGGGAGACGGGCTGGCCCAAAGTCACCCAACTGGCTTTCATGCCTAAGGCAGGACTAGAACTCACTGTCTCCTAGCGATTGGCCCAAGGTCACCCAGCTGACTTTCATGGCTAAGGCGGGACTAGAACTCCCAGCCTCCTAGTAATTGGCCCAAAGTCACCCAGCCGGCTTTCATGCCAAAGGCAGGACTAGAACTCACTGTCTCCTAGTAATTGGCCCAAAGTCACCCAGCTGGCTTTCATGCCTAAGGCAGGACTAGAACTGAGAGTTTTCTTCTTTCTGGCCTGGCGCCTTAACCACTAGACCAGGCTGCCTCCAGCAATTGAGACTTGAGCTTCATATTTTTTGCCACCCTCAGACCCATGAAGAGATTAACCAGAGGCTGAAATGTTTGCTTCCTGACTCGGATCGTGCCCCTCTAAAGAACGCGGTCTCCTTCCAATCCTCCGAAGACCTGCAGATTCCCCCCTGGATGGACTGGCGAGCCAAAGGGGCCGTGACTGAGGTCAAAGATCAGGTGGGTGCTGAAGAGCCTGGGGGGGGCTCTGACCAGCCATGAATGGAGGATGGGGGCAGAGGGGCTTTTAAGGAAAAGGAGGAGAGGGGTACGACCTGCCCATTTGCAATTCGAGTCGGAATTTAGTTGCTTCGTGAAATCTTGCAGACGAAGCTAAATTCTTTCCTCCGTTGACTGCATTTCTGAAGCTTCAGTTTTGTCACAACTCACGTATATCAAAAGAGAACAAACCCCACATTCCCTTCTAGCACTGATGGTGTTACCCAGTTGGGTAATGAGATGCTTGCAAGAAAACCACCAAGCTCAGAGAGTACAAAAGATGCCGTGGTCATCACCCTCCTCCTTGTCCTTTTCCTTGTTCTTCTTCTCCTCCTCCTCCTCCTCCTCCTCCTCCTCCTCCTCCTCCTCCCTGCTATCCCCACTCTAGCACTGATGATGTTACCTAGCTAGGTAATAAAACATCTCCAAGAACCCAACCAAGCTCAGAGAGCACCCAGGACCCCACAGTTCTACCCTGAGCTACAGATATTCTCTTCTGTCGGAACTTTGATTTTGCCCAGCTGCCTCCGACCAAGAACCAAGAACAAGTAACTGGTTAAAAGAATATAAATAGAGTTTTCTGTTGCTTGGCGGATCATTGCAGCTTTGTTTTTTACCCAGGGCGACTGTGGCTCCTGCTGGACCTTCAGTGCCACCGGCGCTCTGGAAGGCATGCATTTCAAGAAGACGGGGAAGCTGGTCTCGCTGAGTGAACAAAATCTTATGGACTGCTGTAAGGAAGAGGACAGTGAGGGCTGCAAGGGTGGATTTATGACAGGAGCTTTTACGTATGTGCAGAAGGAAGGAGGGATCAATTCAGAGGAAAGCTACCCATATGATGGACAGGTAATTCTCTGTGTGTTCCTGTGCGTTCTTCAAACTATAGTTGGGTTGGGTTGGGTTGAACAGAGTAGACTGGAGAGTAGTGTGGAATAGAATAGAATAGAATAGAATAGAATAGAATAGAATAGAATAGAATAGAATATGAATTACAGGATAGGATAGGATAGGATAGTTTAGAACGGAACGGAACGGAATGGAATAGAATAGAATATGAATTACAGGATAGAATAGAATAGAATAGAATATAAATTACAGGATAGAAAGAATGGAATGGAATGGAATGTTATGGAACAGAATAGAATAGAATGGAATGGAATGGAACGGAACGGAACAGAACAGAACAGAACAGAACAGAATAAAATAGAATAGAATATGAATTACAGGATAGGATAGGATAGGATAGGACAGGACAGGACGGAATAGAATAGAATAGAACAGAACAGAACAGAACAGAACAGAACAGAATAGAATAGAATAGAATAGTTGGAAGGGACCTTGGAGGTCTTCTAGTCCAACCCCCTGTTCAGGCAGGAAACCCTATTTTCTTTCGGACTAACTATGATTACTCTTTTATTTTTCTTCAGGATGATTATAGTTGTCGTTATAAAGCTGAGAATTCTGTTACTAGGTGTTCCACAATAGGAGTCATTCTGCCAGGAGATGAAAAGGGACTTCTGCAGGCGGTGGCCACAGTTGGCCCAATTTCTGTCGGAATAGATGCCCGGAGTTCGGCATTTAAGTTTTACAAGTCTGGTAAGGATCCTGTGGAATAGGAAAGGGGCCCCTTGCACTTGAACTTTGAATGTTCCTATGGTAACCTTGATTGGAGGAATAGAATAGAATAGAATAGAATAGAATAACAGAGTTGAAGGGACCTTGGAGGTCATCTAGTCCAACCCCCTGCTCAGGCAGGAAACCCTATACCAGTGATGGTAAACCTTTTAGAGACCGAGTGCCCAAACTGCAACCCAAAACCCACTTATGTATCACCGGGTGCCGGGTGGGTGTGGCCCACTCGGCAGGCGCAGCTACAGTGGGCGTGGCAGACTGGGTGGGCGTGGCTACTGGATGGTGTGGCTGTAGTAGTCATGGCAGACTGGGTGAGCGTGGCCGGGGTGGGCGTGGCCACCTTGATGTTGCTTATGGGGAGGGACACCTGTGGGAGCCGGGCATGGCTGGGGGAGATCCAGGGGGTCTCTGGCGGGTGGGATGGTGGGCTCCCCAATGGTGGCTCCAGGCTGGCTGGCCTTAGGCCAGTGATGGTGAACTTTTAGAGACCACGTGTGGTAGGGCAATGGCGCGTGCCCACAGGGAGGGCTCCGTGTGCAACCTCTGGCACGCGTACCATAGGTTCACCACCACTACTCTATATCATTTCGAACAAATCGCTGTACAGTCTCTTCTTAAAAACTTCCAGTGCTGGAGCATTCACAGCTTCTGGAGGCAGGTTGTTCCACTGGTTAATTGTTCAAACTCTCAGGAAATTTCTCCTTAGTTCTAGATTGCTTCTTTCTTTGATTAGTTTCCATCTGTTGCTTCTTCTCCTGCCTTCCGGTGCTTTGGAGAATAGCTTGACTCCCTCTTCTTTGGGGCAGTCCCTGAGATATTGGAAGACTGCTATCATGTCCCCCCTCGTCCTTCTCTTCATTAAACAAGACATCCCCAATTCCAGCAACCTTTCCTTGTATGTTTTAGCCTCCAGTCCCCTGATCATCTTTGTTGTTCTTCTCAGCACTCTTTCTAGAGTCTCAGCATCTTTTTTTACATCGTGGTGATCACAACTGGATGCAGCATTCCAAGTGTGGCCTTACCAAGGCATTGTAAATGGTATTAACACTTCAGGTGATCTGTATTTTCTCCCTCTGTTTTTTTTTTAAACAAGTTTTATTGATTTTTTTATTTTAACAACAAGGTGCTTGAGAGACAACATGGTGATGGGGTAAACAATCATCCAAAAAGAAAATCATACATATATAACTCAGGTTAAATCATCATAAAACTCCCTCTCTATTTCCCTCAAATAATATAATATATTCAAATTAATGTATTTTTCAATAAAATTCAATCAATCAGAAGAATAATCAATAAGATTTTATCTGTATAAATCCAAATCCTGTTTTTAAGCTTTACTATTTAAAATTACCATATTCCAATTTGGCTTTTAGATAAACATTTTATTAACACTTCAGTTGTCCCTCCTTTCCCTTTTTCCTTAGCATAAACCTTATCTCTAAAATACGCATATTATTTCAACCAGAACATTCTTATGTTTTCTACAAGTATTCTATTTTTTGATCTAGTAACTCATTTATTAATACCATTTCTTCTTTTATCAGAAATCCCTCTTATTCTCCTTCTATTACAAAACAGCTATCCTTCCTAGAAATAAGAATATTACTCCAAAAATACATTTCTACTCTATTTTAAATCTATAATCTGTCACTCAATCTATATCTATGAAAAACTCTTTTAATCCACTCAATAAAGTTTAATGAAAAGAAGGACGAGGGGGGACATGATAGTAGTATTCCAGTATCTCAGGGGCTGCCCCAAAGAAGAGGCAGTCAAGCTGTTCTCCAAAGCGCCTGAAGGCAGGACAAGAAGCAATGGGTGGAAACTAATCAAGGAGAGAAGCAACCTGGAACTAAGGAGAAACTTCCTGACAGTTAGAACAATTAATCAGTGGAACAACCTGCCTCCAGAAGTGGTGAATGCTCCAACACTGGAAGTTTTTAAGAAGAGACTGGACAACCATTTGTCCGAAATGGTATAGGGTTTCCTGCCTGAGCAGGGGGTTGGACTAGAAAACCTCCAACGTCCCTTCCAATTTTATTATTATTATTATTATGGATCATCGCACAGTCAGCCAGATGTTCAGACTGGATTTGTCATTTTGTCTACCTATCGAGTCCTTACCCAGGACCTGGGATAGGCAGATGTGGATGTTTGATGGTATTACAGATATCGTCGCAGGATGGAAGCAGTTCCTAATAAGGCCGCCTTTTGCAATTGACTAATAGCGAATTTGTCAATGCCAATGGTGTTCAAGTGGTGCTCCAGTTGTTTTGGGATTGCACCCCAGGAGCCTATGACTATTGGTACTACCCTTGCTTGCTTTTGCCACCGTCTTTCTATTTCTATTTGTAGGTCTTTGTATTTTGTTATCTTCTCCAGTTCTTTCTCTTCTATTCTGCTATCTCCAGGCACTGCCACGTCCACTATCCAGACTTTTTTGTCTTTCTTATCGACAGTTGTTAAGTCTGGGGTATTATGTTGCAGGTGCTTGTCTGTTGTTGTTGTTGTTGTTGTTGTTGTTATTATTATTATTCCCGATCCAAATAATTGTTATATCCACAACAAGCATATTAATACAGAAAAACATCTTCTTACTAAGTTCACATATTTGATTAATCTTTATTCAATCAAGATCTCTAAAGCCTTATTTACCCATCAAGTAAAGTTTTAAATCTAACTCTAGCTTTCTTTCTGTGCCAGTCCGGTTTCCATAATAGAGCTTCTATATCGTCGAGTCTCAATATTTGAGTGAGGATACTTATCAATACTTCAATCTGGGCCAAGTTCTCTTTCCCTTCTTCCAATATCATCTGTATAGTGTAGACAGTTTGTTTCCGTGTTATAGTCACAAGTTGATTATCCACGATGTCACTATTCTCAATAATTCGTATCTGAGAGTCAGTTCCTGTTACTTTTAACACTGCAAGCATCTCAGAGTCGTTCTTTGATCTTCAAAATTCTCCATAAATTGTAGATTAACATCCCTTTGCTTAGTGACTTGTTCTCTGTCTCTTTAAGTTGTGTATATTGCTGCATACAGGCCTCTCTAGATTGATCCATTAGGATTTGAGATTCAATTTGTGGTTCAGAGATGTCATCTTTAATGTTTCTCCAGGATTTCATATATTCTGTTGCTTTCAAAATTGCTTCTAATATAAGTTCATAATCAAACTGTGGATGAAATTCCTCCATTTCAGTGGTGAGATAGTCTTTTACTTTTTTAGAGGGGGCTATATTTACGAACAGTCAACACATACAAACAGTCAGCACTTATCTACCTCCACAATTACTAGTAAGCAACTTCACCACCCTGCTGTTTCAAATCCTTTATCTTTTCACTTTCATCATCATTTGAACATCAAATCCAACCTCAAAAAACAAAGAGGAAATATAGTTGCAGTAATAGTTTTCACCACAAGATGCCCTCAGTAAGCTGTGAAATCTCTTTTTCAGCTTCCAGTAAAGTTTTTTTTTTCAAACAATAAAGATTTATCTCTTTAAAAAAATAAATCCAAGAAATAGGAAAACAATATTCTCCAGCTTAGAAAATAGATACAATAATAAAGTTCTATGATAGGGATTTTTCCAGGGCCCCCAAGTGACCAAAAATAAAAATAGTCAAGTTAAAAAAGTTAACTTTTTTTTCTTTTGTTAAAGCTCTTTTTCCCAGATAGGCAAAGACAGCTCTTTCAAAGCAGGGAAATAATTCCAAAAGGCTTTTAATAGGAGAGTAGTTACAGCAAAGAGAGAGAGGGAAAGGTCTCACCTGGATCATCCACAGTGGTTTCTTAACGCTTAGGTATTCTTTTGACTTTCGGCTGGTGCAGCTAAATGATCGGCCATTTGACTGGCCAATCTTTTCTCCGTCGGCCCTGAGGAGCTGCCTCGGACCACGGAAGGAGCTGCTGCCTCCCCCCATGATCGATCAGAGTCCCCCTCATTGGTAGTCGTCCCTCCAAGGAAAGAAGCCAGGAAAGAGAGGAGTCTCTACGCCTGACTGCACATGCCGCAACCCGCAACCGGATTCTCTCCCTCTGTTAATGCAGCCTAGCACTGTGTTGTGTTTTTGGGCAGCTACCTCACAGGGCTGGCTCATAGTTAAGTGATTGTCCGATAGGACTCCGAGAGCCCTCTCACAGTTACTGCTATTGAGTCAGGTACCACCTACACCAGGGGTAGGCAACCTTGGCTCTTTTATGACTCATGGACTTCAACTCCCAGAATTCCTGAGCCAGCATGGCTCAGCTTGCAAACCTCTCCCTTTCCCCTCAGCGTGGCTGGCTCAGGAATTCTGGGAGTTGAAGTCTACCAGTCATAAAAGAGCCAAGGTGGCCTACCCCTGACCTACACTGTACCTGTGCATTTGGTTTTTCTTGCCCAAATGTAGAATCTTCCTTTTTTTCACCATGATACTCAACCCCATGGAGGGGCAACCCTCAAGTTGAGAGTGGAGGGTGTATATTATTTCAGGTAGGAAGACACATATTTACCTGAAAAATATCGGAATGGCTGTAGGTAAAAGCCTCTTCCGGGTGCCTGTTTTGCACAAGAGGTACTCCCATTAAAAAGAGAAAACATCTGGGATGCAGTGATGTTCCTGGCTGCCATTTTGGGAATCCAGATGATCTTGGCTGTGGTTTGTTCTCCAAACCTGTTTTAATATAATCCCTGAACATTTTGTCACCAAACTAGGTAACGTCAGCAGCATAATTTAACTTTACGATCCTCCTTGCTCATAAGTGTCTTGTGTGCCTCTGTGCTCAGTTGTCTGGAGCTGTATTTGAATTCCGAGCAGCTGATTGGTTCTGTTTTTGATTGGCACTTCAAATGCTCCTGTTTTTTGCATGTTGATATGTTGGATCTAGGTCAGCGGTAAGCAACCTTGGCTCTTTTACGACTCATGGACTTCAACTCCCAGAACTCCTGAGCCAGCATGGCTCAGCTTGGAAACCTCTCCATTTCTCCTCAGCATGGCTGGCTCAGGAATTCTGGGAGTTGAAGGCCACGAGTCATAAAAGAGCCAAGGTTGCCTAACCCTGCTATAGATGATAGACAGACAGACAGACAGACAGACAGACCTAGATCAGGGCTAGGCAACCTTGGCCCCTTCATGACTCATGGACTTCAATTCCCAGAATTCCTGAGCCAGCATGGGGGAACTATGGCCCCCTCATGACTTGTGGACTTCAACTTCCAGAATTCCTGAGCCAGCATGGCTCAGCTTGGAAACCTCTCCATTTCTCCTCAGCATGTCAGGCTCAGGAATTCTGGGAGTTGAAGTCCATGAGTCATAAAAGAGCCAAGGTTGCCTACCCCTGATCCACATCATTGTTAACTGCTCCTTTGGTGGAATATCAGGCCTCCATAAGTTTACGCCCATATCATTTCAAAATAATAGGAAATACTTGCAGCTCCTTCTGATGGAGTTATCTACTTTGCTAACGAAATGTTCAGGAATTATATTAAAAGAAGCTTGGAGAAACAAACCACAGCCAAAATCTAGAAGCCCGAGCTACAAGTATTTCCTATTATTTCAAAATCCGGATGATCTGGCAAAGAAGCAGAGAACTTTCACTTTACCGAATGTTTTCTCCTCCTCTTTCTCTAGGCATCTTTAAAAACCCCTGGCAGGGAGACCTCGAACTGGATCATGCTGTGCTGATGGTCGGATACAACACCACCGCCAACTACTGGATTGTGAAGAACAGGTGAGTGAAGGGAAGGGATGCTGGCAGGGGGGTAACTAGAGGGCAACCTCTACTATGCCAGTGAGTCACAACCTTGGCCACTAGAAAGAGGGCAGAGAAGAGCAACAAAGAGGATCAGGGGACTGGAGACTAAAACATACAAGAAACGGTTGCTGGAAGTGGGTATGTCTAGTGTAAGGAAGAGAAGGATGAGGGGGGGGGACAGGATAGCCGTGTTCCAGTATCTCAGGGGCTGCCACAAAGAAGAGGGAGTCAAGCTATTCTCCAAAGTGCCTGAAAGCAGGACAAGAAGCAACGGATGGAAACTAATCAAGGAGAGAAGCAACCTAGAACTAAGGAGAAACTTCCTGACAGTTAGAACAATTAACCAGTGGAACAACCTGCCTCCGGAAGTTGTGGGTGCTCCAACACTGGAAGTTTTAAAGAAGAGATTGGATAACCATTTGTCTGAAATGGTATAGGGTTTCCTGCCTGAGCAGGGGGTTGGACTAGATGTCCTCCAAGGTCTCTTCCAACTCTGCTATTCTATTCCATTCTATTCTATTCCATTCCATTCCAGAGTGTCTAAGTCTTAGCAACTTGAAGACACATGGACTACAACTCCCAGAATTCCACAGCCAGAATGATTCCCTATTCCAGCAGTCCCCACTCTTTCTAGCCCCATGAACTGGCAGCAGAAGCAGGAAGGTGGGGAATGGTTTTGCACGTGCAGCCTAGTTCCCGCGCATGCACACATAAGGTTTCATGTGCTCACCCTCCGCTTGCGTGGCCCAGTTCCCAACAGGCCCTGCCTTGCATGGTTTTGAAATAAATCTCTTGCATGCTTCTCTTCGCAGTTGGTCTCACAATTGGGGGGACAACGGATACATGCTCTTGGAACAAGGATCCAATCAATGCGGCATCGCCTACAGTGCTTCCTTTCCCATTCCATAGCCAGCCAAGTGGACCATTTGAGAAGCGGGACAAAAAAAGCTAACTGCGGCATTGGAAGCTTCTGGAGAACCAGAAATATATATATATGCTAAAGCCAATAAAAGCTTTTACGCAATGCTATCTAGCCTGGCACTTGACTGTTTTACGATGAGTGTGAGTTGAATGGGCACCACAGTAGTATAAATGCTGGCACGTTTTCTGAGGGAATTCAGAACGTTTGAGCTTCTAGGCTGTTAAAAAGCATGTAAACATTTAAAGGTATATCATTATATTGAAAGAAAAATCTTCATCAGGGTCCAGTCCAAGCCGGGAATAAACAAAATGGAGACTGCTTTAAGAAAGAAGGTTTTTGTTTATTGATTTGCCAGCAACTTCAGTGATAGCAGCATGTTTCTGGGGTGGCTGACCACAAGGTGCTGGGAGTGGTGGGTTTTTATGCCTTCTTGGGCTTTTGTCTTTGGAGTTGTTCCTGTTCCTGTGGCATGAACTTTGACCTGGGGCTCAGTATGCCCTTTTGGTATTCTGATGGTGGTGGGTTAATCCTATGATGTCCTAAAGGTCATGTCCTGCTTCCTTGGGGCTATGGCTGATGGCTTACTTCCTGTGTTGTATTTTTTGGGTGAGGGGATGCTGGTTCTAATCCTACCACTCTGCGATTGTTAGCTATCAGTTTTGCTCCAAGGGATTTCGAAAAATCCTGTCTTGAGTGTGTGTATGCAGGCAGTATTTGCTCATGAATGGGGCCTCAGACTTCCTCAATGGGATGATCAAATCTGCCTTTCTACGGAGCTGGTCTGCTGAGTTTCTGTTTGGGGCTATTAAGAAAACCTGGGCCTGCTTTCCTTTGGGGAAATATAATATTCTGCCTTTTTAATATCCCCCAAAATATCTCCCTCCCTGTGTTTGGGGGGAGGGGCTGACTTCCCACAATTTCATGATATCACTCGAAGGTATAGAACAGGGGTGTCCCACCTTGGCAACTTTGTGGACTTCACGGATCTTAATGTTGCCAAGGCTGGATGCCCCTGTTCTAAACTTTTGAAGTGTTATCATGAAATGGTATGATAGGGCTGGCTGGGGAATTCTGGGAGTTGAAGTCCACAGATCTTAAAGTTTCCCAGGATTAGACACCCTTTTTATTGAGGTTTCATACAAATCCAGTTTCGGATAACTTTCAACAAGACAGCTGTTGAGACTCCTCTGATTCTCATTCATCATCTGCAACAGCTGTCAGTAACCAAGCAACTAACACCCGCTATGCCCACATACCGTTTCCAACATGTGTGATGGCATATAGGTCACTGTGGCTCATGTCAGACAGGATATGATTAGTTGGGTCCCTGGTGCTCTCTGAGCTTGGTTGTCTTCTTGCAGACATTTCATTACCCAAGTAGGTAACATCATCAGTGCTGGCCTGATTTGGATATGATTTCTAACTTCTCAACTCCTACCAGCTATTGGTTCAGGGCACATTTAACCATATGCCATTACAAACCACAAAAGTTGGATTCAGGCAAGATGCTAAGCCAAAAACATCCATACTTTGGCTCAGCGCAATATGTAGGAAGTACACCAGGTGGTTGTTATCCAACTTTCAAGCAACTCTTTCTTTCTTTCTTTCTTTCTTTCTTTCTTTCTTTCTTTCTTTCTTTCTTTCTTTCTTTCTTTCTTTCTTTCTTTCTTCCTTCCTTCCTTCCTTCCTTCCTTCCTTCCTTTCTTTCTTTCTATCTTTCTTTTTCTTTCCCTCCCTTCTCTCTCTCTGTCTCTTTCTGTCTGTCTCTCTCTTTCTCTTTCTTTCTTTCTCTTTCCCTGCCTCCTCATGCTGTCTTTCTCTATCTCTCTCTGTCTCTGTCTCTCTCTTTCCCTCCCCCTCTCTCATTTTATTCTACAGCCTTTCAATTTCCATTCTTAAAGCTGCCATTAAAACTAATTTTAAAGAGGCAAAACCTTGACCTTCCAAATCACATACAAACTACCTTTTATTTCAACTCAAGTTTTATTTTGTATCTGCTAGCTTCGGTGCTTTGTAAGAAATTATAAAGAATTTTAGGTCAACTGAGGACCTTCATGGACGTTGATGCTCCCCTTAGGTTTCTCCATTTGCCTTGGATCCGAATCCTTCTCCGGTTTGCAGGTGCTTTTCACCAGGTGCTATAAAGGAAGATCAAGGGGCAAGAACAGACTCACAGGAGTCCTTGACTTACGACCATAATGGAGCCTTTTACCCAGCACAGGTCGTAAATCAGGCCATCCGCATGACTGACCCAATATTACGTCTTCTTTTGTCACCACCGTTAAGGAAACTTTTTGTGATTTTGAAGTAGATCAATAGTTCTCTATGGTGTGGGATTTTAAAAAATAAAAATAAACACCCAGAAGTTAAATGTTTGTTTAGCATACATCTTTCCAACCAACATGCCTCGGAAGCAGGAATTCTTAACGGCTTAAAGGAGGACTACTGCGAAGCAGGTGCTTCATCAACCTAGGAGACAAGCTTCGGAACAGAGAAAATCGATTTGGGCAAAGAAAAGAATTAGATGTGGCCTAAGAACAGGGTCTCCCAACCTTGGCAACTTTAAGGCTTGTGGACTCCAGCCAGGGAATTCTGGGAGATGAAGTCCGCAAGCCATAAAGTTGCCAAGCTTGGACACCCCTGCGCTACACAATGAAATGATGATGGGGCCAAATCATGGTTTATTTAGCCAAATACGGTTTGAGAATGACAGCTGCCTTGGGAATTGCAGAGTGAGGTGCGCAGAGAGCCACCCTAGACAAACCACACCACACTGAGCATCACGGCCTCCTCAGAAGGCCCGGCCTGCAAAAGAAGCCGTTTCTTCAGAGAATAGGCAATTTAACTCCAAACTGAGGCTGTCCCGGGGCCTCTTCTTCCCCTGAGGCAGAGATGGACCTGCTTGAGGCTGGGTTGCACAACAGACCCACAATGGGAGAACACAAGTCCTTTCTCCGCTGTGGTGACGGCCGAGGTCTCTGATCCGTGGAAGTTCCTTCCTTGGCAAAAGACGTTGGGATGGTTTCCACCCCCTAGTAACACTCGAAAAGGGGCACCTGCACATTTTCTGAAGACAAAGGCCAAGAGAACAGAGAATTGAATAGATTGTGTGCTCTGTGACAAAAGAGGGGCGAGAGAAATATTTCAAATGTTTTTATTTCAATATTAACAATATGTACAATATGAACCTATTTCTATAACAAATAACAATAAATATAACCAAAAAACCATAAATAACAAATATAACAATCAAATGAGGGGGCAGGGGGCTAAAACATAAGGAGCTGGAACTGGGGATGGGTCATTGAACAAAGGGAAGGACCAGGGCTGGTAGGATAGGAAAGAAGAGGAGGGTCAACCTATCCTCCAAAGCACATGAAGGCAGGACAAGGAGCGACGGATGGAAACTAATCAAGGAGAGAAGCAACCTGGAACTAAGGAGAAATTTCCTGACAGTGAGAACAATTAACCTGTGGAGCCACCTGCCTCCAGAAGCGGTGAATGCTCCAACACTGGAAATTTTAAAGAGGAGACTGGACAGCCACTTGTCTGACATGGTATAGGGCAATGATGGTGAACCTTTTTGAGACCGAGTGCCCCAAAACCACCTCGCCCCTACCCCACCCCATCTCTCCTCCCCGCATGGCCACCAACCGCCTCCACAGCCCACCACAGCAGATTGCCAGGAGACCCAGCCACGCACTCTGTCCGCACCCTGAAGCATCGTCTGCATGCTATTGGGCATCAGAGTGGAGTGTTGTCCCCGCTGCCCGGCTGCCATGTCCTTAGCTGCGCTGCTCCATGCAGAATGTGCCCAGAGTGACTCTCCTCCGGGGCGGCTGCTGGTGAGGAGGGGGCCACGGGGGGGGGGGTGGCAGGGCTGGGGCTGGGTATGGACTAGATGACCTCCAAGGTCCCTTCTTAGTATTGGAAGGGGAACAATATTGATCAGTGTAGTGAATAGCTTACATTGAGGAAGAGACTTATTGATGAAGGAGAATATTTGCAGCTCAGGATTGAAATGAGGGGTTGTTGTGATTCCTCGCCAGCCAGTGGATCTGGCAGCCGAGTCTGGGGACTCAGGTGAGGAGGAGGAGCCTGGAGTGGCAGCTGAGGAAGATACTGAGGAGCACCAAGATTCACAGTCAGACGAGGAGCCCGGCCCCTCTACTCACGCTTGGGCAGAGACACAGCTGTTTTGGGCGCCTGAGTGTCAACGCTGCAAATACTGTATATTCTTGCTTTGACAATATGCAGAACTGTCTGGTATTTTTAGAGTTAATGGAGAGCACAAGAAAGAGGAAGGAAACCTTTGACCTTCACACTAATTGGATAATGTGATATATGACAACTCATTTAGGGAGGGAATATGCTGAATATTTAACTGCTCAGAGGAAGAGAACTTAGATCTTAGCATAGACTTTGTTATGCCTGTGCCAACATTTTGAAGCAATAAAAGGCTTTTAGGGAAATCAATGCCTGGAAGTTCTTTGAAGTGTTTCATTAGCCGGAACCATAACACTGAGTTGGGCGACGATGAGGAACAGCTGGGGCCAATCCAGGATGCGCAGATGCAGAGAGAGCAGGGGAGAGGAAGACAGAGGAAGGCAGTGGGGTGGCTCCATAGGCAAAGTAAAAGTCACTAAGAAGATACACCCTGGCTGGATTATAGAGGCGTGGGAGGTGCTGGTTGATGACAGCAACCATTCACGTTGCGGCTTTGTGTTTTGTTGTTTTGTTTGCTTCTGAAGTTGTTTGCCTCCAAAGTCTTGGACATTGAGTCAGGTGTGTAACAATAAAAAGGGGTTTGTTTTTCTTGCGGGTCCTGCCTGGTTCCATGAAGAGAGTTTTTTCCCCCTGAGTAAAGCAGTTGAGCAAGGACTCACATAGGCTGGGACACAAACATTACTGTTGGTACCGCTCTTTCTTGCCTTTGCCCCAGTCGTTCTATTTCTTTTTGTAGGTCTTTGTATTTTGTTATCTTCTCCAGTTCTTTCTCATCTATTCTGCTGTCTCCAGGCACTGCCACGTCCACTATCCAGACTTTTTTCTCTTTCTTATCAACAATTGTTAAGTCCAGGATGCTAGGTGGCAGGTGAAATATTGCAATATTCCTCTCTTAATCTTAACCTCTTCCAGTCTCTCACCATTGACCAGTAACTGTGTCTTCCATTGTGCCATCGATCTTTGCACAAAGTTTCTGATGTTTCTACTGACTCCTGTTATTTCTAGGCACTTGATTATCCAGTCACATGGCAGAGAGTCGAATGCCTTTTGGTAGTCGATCCATGACACACTCAGGTTTATTTCTTTCGTTAGAGGGCTTCGTTCTTCCTGAGGGAGAGGCGCCCGGTTTCCAAGTGAGAACAGTTGTATATCTCTGCTGGATTCCTCCACTGCCATCTCCCCCTGGTTTGCCTCTTCTTTCTGAGTTACTTCCGGCAAGGCTTTGATTCCTTTGCCCTGGGTAAACCTTTGCAGTTCACCCAGTTCTGTTTCTGTGAATACTTTATTTCATATTATAAACCTGCATTGATCTGCTAGTCTCTGTTCTGTTATTTCTGATTCTGGATGTTGTTCTTTCCAGACCGGGTCCATTCGTTTCTGATATCCTCTTCTTGTTGGACTTGATCTGTGATAACATAACATTCTTTCTTTGTTTTCAATCACTATGTATTTGTGACAGGTAAACACCTTTTCTTCCAGTAGTTCTGCAGCTGCTGGCCCTGGTTGCTCGGCCAAAAGTCCTGACTTCTGTAGCCCAGAGGTCCACAATCCCTTGGGCACCAGGGACCGGTTCCGTGGAAAGAAGCTTTTCTGTGGTCTGGTGTTCTGACCTGGCTCCCCAAACACAACAGATGCGTCAAATAGTCTCTAACGTTCCTTTTATTTCAGGAATGTCAGCAGCTCCACACAGCCTCCGAACAACGGCGCTCACTCCCTTTTCTCCTGTAGGGGTCTCCCAAAACCCAGAGTTACTCTCAGTCTCACCAGGCTTGCAGCCAAAGGTCCTTCAAGCAAGCTGGCTGTTGTTTCACATAAGACACGCCCACACTCAGAAGGCGCTCCAACTTCCAGCACCACGGGATCAGGGGAAAAACTCTGGCAAAATTCCAAGGAGAAGTGTCAGGAGTTCCAAATACAAGTGTCTTACTGGCAGGAAGATGAATAGTTGTCTGCCACACTTACTTGTCTTCACCCCTGCCTTTTATCCACAGCTCAGGGTGGTGCTCTTCTGCCCCGAAGACCACCCCATAGCCTCTCACTGTTCTCCTCTCCTCAGCCTCTGCTGCGCCCGCCCATCAATCACTGGCCCCATGTGATCCTCCGCTATTGAATCACTTGCCTCCAGGCATGGAGGTCTCAGCCTTTCCATCAGAGGGCTGGCGGACGGCCCAGGCTCCACCTCTGTCCCTGGCTGTGACAGCTCCATTCCTTCGTTGGAGCTTTCAGATGGCCCTGATGCCTGGCCCGGCATCCACTCCCGTCCTTCCTCACCTGAATCGGCCGCTGAGTCCTCTGGTGGCCGACAGGGCACAACAACCAGAGAGTGTGTGGTTTTGTTTGTTACCTGTATCCCTCAGATGGGGCTTTGCTGGTTTGTGTGGACCGGTTGCTGGCATGCCAGATCCCAGTACTGGTCCACGGACCAGCAGTTGGAGACCCCTGCTCTAGCCCATTTTTCACAGATATCCAGGAACTCCAACATCTAGCGTGGACCTTGTTAACCTGGGCGACATCCCAGCTGGTGTGAGTTCCCAAAATTTACGTTTCTCCATATTTTTTTATGGGAGAGACACTTTTTCATTCCTCTGATGAGACCGGCCCAGTATGGTTGAACCTCTGGCACAGCTCTTTTCTTTTGCAGAGTACACAAGCCCCACAACCACAACAAGGTATTATTATTATTATTATTATTATTATTATTATTATTATTATTATTATTATTATTATTACTACTACTACTACTATTTTACTACTAATATTACTATTATTATTATTTGAAATAAAAAATCAAGGTTCTAGGTCAATACCTTAATGCACTGCTCCAAAAGAAGTTGGAACAAAATGCTTTTCTTTTTCTTTCCCCCTTTCTCCTACACTTTTTCATCTTTTCCCTTTTCTTCCCTTTTTTCCCCATTATTTTCATTTTCCTTGTAGTTCTGCATGTTATATTTCGATAAAGTAATAAAAACCTTTGAAGCCTCACATTCATCGTACCGCCCAGAGGTCGATCAGAAGAATACCTAACGTAGAATTGTGTTGGAAACGTACACACAACGTGTGATCTAAATTAGGGCCATGGGATGTGCCAGGCGGGAGCAGGAGGAGTCGCCAGTCCACTTAACGGTCAGAGAAAGAGACTTCAGAAGCAGCCACCGTAGTAGTAGATCCGTAGTTAAAAGTAACAGGGGAAATTTGTACTTTCAGACTTGCAAGATCCTGTTAATATAGTCCTTTTAGCTGAACTTCTGTCTCCTTTATCTTCTATTTGCCTTCAATGGGGAGCATATAACTGGGGACATACAATTGTCCCCTAGATGGAAGAAAACACTAGCCGGAAGGTTGGACACCATCCCATCCAATCTGCTAGGCCATCCATCAGTGGAGTCCGTGGATTCGCACGGTCTTTAATCCTTCCTCCAGCCTGGGGAGAGGATGCTCCAGACAGCAACAGTTGGAGAAACCAGGTGGGATCCAGGCGCCACGTTCATTGCTGTCCCAACAGCCCGTATTTTAAGATCAGAAGAGTAGAACAGAGCAAATGCAACGATTATGTGTAATAATTGATGCTAGAATAGAATAGAGATGGAAGGGACCTTAGAGGTCTTCTAGTCCAGTCCTCCTCTCAAGCAGGAGAACCTAGACCATCTCAGACAAGAGACTGTCCAGCTTCTTCTTAAAATCACCAGTGATGGAGCGCCCACGATTTCTGGAGGCGAGCTGTTCCCCTGGTTAGTTGTTTTCACTGTCAGGAAGTTTCTCCTTAATTCCAAGTTGCTTCTCTCCTTGATCAATTTCCATCCATTGTTTCTTGTCCTGCCCTCTGGTGCTTTAGAGAATAATGTGACCCCTCTTCTTGGTGGCAGCCCCTCAAATACCAGAACATTGCTATCATGTCTCCCCTATTTCTCCTTTTCTTTAGACTAGCCAGACCCAAGTCCTGCAGCCGTTCTTTGTATGTTTTAGTTTCCAGGCCTTTGATCATCTTAGTTGCTCTTCTCTGAATTTTTTCCAGACTCTCAACATCTTTTTTGTGATATGGTGACCAAAATTGGCTGCAGTATTCCAGCTGTGGTCTTATTAGAGTTTTATAAAGCGGTACTAATACTTCACGTGTTCTTGATTCTATGCCTTTGTTTATACAACCCAGGATTGTATTAGCTTTTTTGGCTGCTGCTGCACACGGCTGGCTAATAGTCAAGTGATCATCCCCTAGGACTCCAAGGTCCCTCTCACAGTTACTGTGTTTAAGCCAGGTCTCACCCAATCTGCACTTGTACCTTTGATTTTTCCTGCCTAAATATAAAACTTTGCTTTCCTCCACATTGAAACTCATTTTGTTGGATAGGGTCCATTGTTCAAGTTTGTCAAGATCTTTTTTGGATCCTGAGTTTGTCTTCTGGGGTGTTGGCTACTCCTGCCGGTTTGGTGTCACCTGCGAATTTAATGAGTTCCCCTTCAATTTCCTCCTCTAAGTCACTTATGAAGGTATTCAAGAGTCCTGGGCCTAAGACGAAACCTTGTGTTAGCCCACTGCTTACTTCTCTCCACGTGGATGTAGTGCCATTGAGGACTAATTGTTGGGTACGGTTTGCCAGCCAGATACAGATCCATCTGGTGGTGATTTTGTCTATTCCACCTTTTTCTAGCTTGCCAAGGAGTATAGGGTGTGGTCTACCTTATCAAATGTCTTACTGAAATCTAAGTATACTGTGTCCACAACCTTTCGCTGGTGTACCAGTTTAGTCCCTTTATCAAAGATTGATATAAGATTACTTTCCCATCATCTCTTTTTAACAAACCCCTGCTGGCTACTGGTTATAACTTTGTTTGCTTCTAGTTGTTTGCAGATCTGTTTTTTTATTATCTTTTCCAGGATCCTCCAAGGTATTGATGTTAGACTGATTGGTCTGTAGTTTCCTGGGTCTGTATTTTTTCCCTTTCTTGAACATAGGGACCACATAACACTTTTCCAATCCTCAGCTACTTCCCTGGTGCTCCAGGATTTGTGAAAGATGTGGTGCAACAGTTCTGAGATAACATCTGTCTGCTCTGGGATGTAATCTATCGGATCCTGGCAGTTTATATTCGTCAAGGTCGGATAGGTGTTCTCTTACCATTTTCTTGCTTATTTTAATTTTTGTTTCTAGTTTCTCTTTTGCAGTGTTTTTTTTATACTGTATGTTGGGCTATAGTTTCCTTTATGTGAAGACTGATGCAAAGTATGATTTAAGCAGCTCTGCTGTCTCCCTGTTGCCTGTTATTTCCTTGCCATCTTCTCTCTTTAGTGGACCTACAGTTTCCTTGACTTTTTTCTTGTTGTTAATATATTGGAGGAAAGTTTTATTTATTATCCTTGATTTCTGTTGCAAGTCTTTGTTCATTCTGAGACTTTGCTTTCCTGACTTTGCATGTTCTGGCTGTCTGATGAAAATCAGCCTTAGTTATGTGCCCCTCTTTCCATTTTTTGTATTTGCCCTTTTTGTTTTTCAGTTTGTCAGAGAGATCTTTGTGCAGCCATATCAGTATCGTCTTGAATTTCTTGTTTCCTAGGTTCTCTCTGATTTTGTTAAAGTCAGCTCTTTTGAAGTTTCAGACCCTGGTTGGATTGTTTTCTCTTGCTAGTGTTTGCATTATATTAAATTCCAGTATGACGTGGTCACTTTCGCCAGAGGTTCCGGTAACTTCAACTCCTTCTATCACTTCTTCTCTGATGAGATGAGTACTGATGAGAACATCACTTGTGCTCCTGGCTTCTTAACTTTATTGCCTAGTTGTTTATAATCTCTCAATATTCTACTCAGGTTCTTTGCTGTGTCATCCATCCCAATGTGGAGGAGGAGGAAAGGGTAGTTGTTGTTGTCAATTGCAAAGTCGTGTCCGACCCATCGTAACCCCATGGACAATGTTCCTCCAGGCCTTCCTCTCCTCCACTATCTTCTGAATTCCATTTAAGTTCATGCCTACTGCTTCAGTGACTCCGTCCAGCCACCTCATTCTCTGTCGTCCCCTTCTTCTCTTGCCCTCAATCTTTCTCAGCATTAGGCCCTTCTCCAGTGAGTCCTTCCTTCTCATTTGGTGGCCAAAGTATTTGATTTTTTATTTCATGATCTGGCCTTCTAAAGAGTACTCAGGGTTGATCTCTTCTAGGACTGATCGGTTTGAATGCCTTGCAGTCCAAGGGACTCGCAGTAGTCTTCTCCAGCAACATAGTTCAAAGGGATCCATTCTTTGGCGCTCAGCCTTTCTTATGGTCCAACTTTCCCCTCCATATATAGCAACTGGGAAAACCATGGCCTTGACTATACGCACTTTTGTTGGCAGGGTGATGTCTCTGCTTTTTAGTATGCTGTCTGGATTTGTCATAGCTTTCCTCCCCAGGATCAAGCGTCTTTTAATTTCTTGATTGCAGTCTCCATCTGAGGTGATCTTGGAGCCCAGTAAGATGAAATCTGTCATTACTTCCATTTCTTCCCCATCTATTTGCCAGGAATTGAGAGGGCCAGATGCCATAATTTTGGTTTTCTTAATGTTGAGATTCAAGCCAACTTTTGCACTCTCCTTCTTCACCCGCATCAAGAGGCTCTTTAGTTCCTCTTCACTTTCTGCCATTAGAGTGGCATCATCTGCATATCTTAGGTTGTTGATATTTCTCCCGGCAATCTTAATTCCAACTTTTGATTCATCTAGCTCTGCCTTTCACATTATGTGCTCTGCATATAAGTTAAATAGGCAAGGCGATAGTATGCAGCCTTGCCGGACTCCTTTCCCAATTTTGAACCCATCAGTGGTTCCATGTCCAGTTCTCACTGTTGCTTCTTGACCCACATATAGGTTTCTCAGGAGACAAATAAGTTGGTCTGGTACTCCCATCTCTTTAAGAACTTGCCACAATTTGTTGTGATCTACACAATCAAAGGCTTTAGCATAGTCAATGAAGCAGAAGTAGATATTTTCCTGGAACTCCCTAGCTTTTTCCATGATCCAGCGTATGTTGGCAATTTGATCTCTAATTCCTCTGCCTCTTCAAAATCCTGCCTGAACTTCTGCTAGTTCTCGATCCACATACTGCTGGAGTCTAGCTTGTAGGATTTTAAGCATAACTTTACTAGCATGTGAAATGAGTGCAATGGTGCGATAGTTTGAACATTCTTTGGCATTGCCTTTCTTTGGAATTGGAATGTAAACTGACTTTTTCCAATCCTGTGGCCACTGTTGAGTTTTCCAAATTTGCTGGCAAATTGAGTGTAGCACTTTTACTGCATCGTCTTTTAAGATTTTGAATAGCTCAGTTGGAATACTGTCACCTCCACTAGCTTTGTTGTTGCTCAGATTTTCTAAGGCCCATTTCACTTCATATTCTAGGATGTCTGGTTCGAGGTCAGTGACCATCTCATTGTGGTTATCTGGGACGTTAAACTCATTCTTGTATAGTTCTTCTGTGTAGTTTTGCCACCTCTCCTTAATCTCTTCTGCCTCTGTTAGGTCCCTGCCATTTTGGTCCTTTATCATGCCCATCTTTGCATGAAACGTTCCCTTCATATCTCCAATTTTCTTGAAGAGATCTCTGGTCCTCCCTATTCTGTTGTTTTCTTCTATTTCTTTGCACTGTTCATTTAAGAAGGTATTCTTATCTCTTCTAGCTCTTCTCTGGAATTCTGCATTCAATTGGGTGTATCTTTCTCTTCCTCCTTTGCCTTTCACTTCCCTTCTTTCCTCAGCTATTTGGAAAACTTCCTCAGACAGCCATTTTGCTTTCTTGCATTTCTTTTTCTTTGGGATGGTTTTAGTTGCTACCTCTTGTACAATGTTGCGAACTTCCATCCATAGTTCTTCAGGCACTCTGTCTATCAGATCTAATTCCTTAAATCTATTTGTCACCTCTACTGTGTATTCATCAGGAATATGATTTAGTTCATACCTGAGTGGCCTAGTGCTTTTCCCTACTTTCTTCAATTTAAGCCTAAATTTTGCCACTGGAAGCTCATGATCTGAGCCACAGTCAGCTCCTGGTCTTGTTTTTACTGACTGTATAGCGCTTCTCCATCTTTGGCTGCAGAGCACATAGTCAATATGATTTCTGTGTTGACCGTCTGGTGATGTCCATGTATAGAGCCGTCTCTTGGGTTGTTGGAAAAGAGTGCTTGTTATGACCATCGTGTTCTCTTGACAAAATTGTATCAGCCTGTGCCCTGCTTCATTTTGTACTCCAAGGCCAAACTTGCCTGCTTTTCTGGTTATCTTTTGGCTTCCTACTTTAGCATTCCAATCCCCCATGATGATAAGGACATCATTTTTTGGCGTTAATTCTATAAGGTGCTGTAGGGCTTCATAGAACCAGTCAATTTCATCTTCTTCAGCACCAGTAGTTGGGGCATAGATTTGGACTACTGTGATATTGAATGGTTTGCCTTGGATTTGAACTGAGATCGTTCTGTCATTTTGGGGATTGTATCCCAGTATTGCTTTTCCTATTCTTTTATTGACTATGAAGGCTACTCCATTTCTTCTGAGGGATTCTTGCCCGCAGTAGCATACCTGATGGTCATCTGAGTTAAATTCACCCATTCCTGTCTATTGTAGTTCGCTGATTCCTAAGATGTCAATATTCAGTCTTGTCATCTCTTGTTTGACTACGTCTAATTTCCCTTGATTCATGGATCTTACATGCCAGGTTCCTATGGAGAAAAAATCTTTACAGCACCGGACTTTCCTTTCACCACCAGATATATCCACAGCTGAGCGTCCTTTTGGCTTTGGCCCGGTTGCTTCATTCTTTCTGGCGCTACTAGTACTAGCCCTCTGCTCTTCCCCAGTAGCATATTGGACACCTTCTGACCTGAGGGGCTCATCTTCCAGTGTCATATCTTTTTGCCTTTTAGTACTGTCCATGGGGTTTTCATGGCAAAGATACTGGAGTGGTTTGCCATTTCCTTCTCTGGTGGATCACATTTTGTCAGAACTCTCTGCTATGACCTGTCCGTCTTGGGTGGCCCTGCATGGCATATCTCAAAGCTTCAATGAGTTACGCAAGCCCCTTTGCCACGACAAGGTAGTAATCCATGAAGGAGAAAGGATAGTAATCTGTATTATTTTGGTTAAGTTCTCAGCCACAACTTTGATTTTTACTCCAGGGAGACAACATACCTCCCTGGATTGTATGACTGGTCTGCAGATGGATGATTCTGTTCCTTGGAGGATAGAATCTCCTATTACCAACACTCGCCTTCCTTTTTGTGGGCTGCAGTCTGGGGTGCCTTTCTGTTTATCTCAGGTGTGTTTGTTGATGTGACATGTTTAGGGATATTTGAAGTGACTTTTCTAGGGATATTTAAAGTTGTTTCTTCACTAGGTATCTGCATGTTTTCTTTGAGGAGGTGGTTGTGGGTCTGCGTGTTTCAATCTAAGGGGAGAAATCGATTGCTCAGTTTTAATGGTGTTGCTTCTGGTTGTGTTGGATTGGGCAGAAGGGCTTTGTTACCGTAGTTGTATGCTGCTTCTTTCTTTGAGTGTTGTGTTTCCTTCTATGTGTGACATACCTCCATCTGTCTCCCTCCTCCAAGGGTTTGTCAGGAGGGTCGAATCCTCTGGGAGCTATTTCTTCATTATTTGGTTCGGTTTTGGTAGAGCTTTTTTTGGTACATTGGGGTTTGCCTAGCATTGCCTCCAAGTTCCTTACTCTTCCTTGTAGTAGTTCACCTAGTTTACATCTAATGCATGTGTAGTTTGAATGTTCTTTGGGCATAAGCACATAGGTGGAACATGTATTGCATAGTATGTCATCTGTTCCATGAGTTTGTTGTTTCAAAATCCCTCTTTCTGGTTGGTGGACGTGCTTTGCAGTTAGCCTTGTTTCTGGCTTTTCTGTCCATCCAGCCTCTCTAGAGCTGCCAGTCAGGTCCTCTGCTGCTCCACTGCCTCTGTCCTGCGGCCTCGACTCCACCTGTAGTCCTCCCAGTCCGCCTCCAGCACCGTCTGCCACTTCTGCGCCACCCCCAGCCACCTCTCCGTCCTTCGCTCTGGGCTGCTGCTACCCACCGTCTCTGCACTGCCCCTTGCTGCCTCACTGGTCCACTGCTCTGTACGGCCACCGGCTGCCTCCTCTCCACCACTCAAGCTGCCAGCACACCGCTTCACCCGGTTTCCCATACTGGTCTCTGCTTTGTTGGGCTGGGCTGGGTTGCTGGGCTGCCAGGCCTTTCAGGTAGCCTCCCTTGGCTTGGAAGTCCTCCAACGTCCCCTTTGTGGTCCTACACGGCCGCTCTGTCGGATGGGGGTGGAGCTCCGGTTCCTCTCCAATGGGCCTCCGGTCTCTTGGGTGGGCCTCCCGGGTGCAGCTGGGCCTCTCCCAGCCTGGGCGAAGTTCCATGCAGAGCATCCCTTTGAACAGCCAATTCCTCTTGCAGATACGAGAGTCAGACGGCCAACCGTTAAAACCGTCGATCTTGGCTGTTCGCTGCTTCCCACAGTCTCCCTCCTAGTCTGCTATTCAGCTGCCGGTTGGCTGCTCTTTTTTTTTCCTTCCCAGCCTTGAGCTGCTTAGCTGGGCTCCTGAGCCGTCTCCCCCCTTCCCTGCTGCCGGCTGCCTCCGACTCCATGCACAGCCTTTCATTTGCTGCGCTCCTGTTTGCTGGCCTTTTCCTCCTGGCCCCATTTTCTTCTCTTCCTGTATCCTTTATCTCTTCCCTCTCTAGCTTCCTGCTTCCTTTTCCTCCCTTCCCCCACCCCCTCCTAGTACCTTCCACCTGAGTTTGGTTCCTTCTCTCCCCGGAGATCCGATTCTGCTTCCAACGCTGCCGCCATCTTGGCTGACATCATTAACCGATGGCGTTAGAAAAAAAGGGAATTTTCTTGAGTCCGAGTGGGAGGCATTTAAATCCGTGCTATAGTAATAATAATAATAATAATAATAACAACAACAACAACAATGATAATATTAATAAAGTTGGAAGGGAGCTTGGAGGTCATCTAGCCCAACCCCCCCTCCTCAGGCAGGAAACCCTATACCATGTCAGCCATATGGCTGTCCAGTGTCCCGTGAAAAACCTGCAGTGTTGGAGCAGCCACAACCCCTGGAGTCAGGTTGCTCCATCAGTTCATTGTTCTCACTGTCAGGAAATTCCTCCTTGGTTCCAGGTTGCTTCTCTCCTTGATCCGTTTCCCTCCGTCGCTCCTTGTCCTGCCTGCAGGGGCTTTGGAGGATGGGGAGGATGGTGGTGGGGAGGAAGTTACAGGTCTTCTAAAATGAGATCTCCTGCATTGGGGGAGAAAAAAGGGGGAACAAATGAAGGAAAGAAGGAAGGGAAGCCTGTGCATATCAGCACAATGGCCAGCCATAAGTATATTAATTTATTACATTATCAGTAAGAAAGGTACCTTCGTTAATTAATATGTCGTCATCCTTCCCCTCCAGGTTGAGGATCTGGGGGTGTGGGAGCTGGAAGAGAGAGACAGAAAGAGAGACCTCAACCTTCCTGTTGCCAAAAGGTCTTGCAGAGTCATCCCCCCCTTCCCTTTGGCCCATCGAGACATGTATTAGCGCCACGTCCAGGGATTCCCTGACCCACCACCAAGTGGATGGAAAGGAAACAGAACCCATGCTTCCCTGCCCTTTTTCCCCAAGAGAGAGATTATATGAGGATGGGGCTCTCAGTTGGGCCTTTTCAGGTGGTTACTTACTTTCTCGGTCCTCAGGAAGAGGGGCTCCTTCTTCCTCATCCTCCTCTTCCTCTCAGTGATCTCTGGAAAAGGGAGAGGCAGGTGCTCAGTAAACTTTTAGGTCTCCCCAGATGAAGAACACCCCCTTCCAAACCCTTCTTGGCAGCCTTCTCCCTCTGGAGACCCCATCCCCTCTATTCAGAAGCTCTTTCTGCTTCACGGAGCTGGAGAGATTCGCATGGAGGACAACTCCTGCTCCCTCTACGAGGGCAATTCGGAGATCAAGCCCCATTTGGGGATCCAGGACAGACCCTCGCAGAGATACCTGCAGGAGCTGCAGAAGGAGGGGTGCTGGGGGGGGTCAGGAAGAGCCCAATCCAAAGTCTCCACTCACCACACGGCTCCCTCTTCACCATTGTGATCTCAATAATATATTTTATTCGTTTTTGGGGGGGGCAGACTGGGGAAGGGGCTGTATTGGGTGTGGGGACATTTTCCTTGGTCTTGGTTTTGAAACAGGGGAAACACCCCAGGATGCAAAAAGCCCTGGAAGAGAGAGAAAAAAAGGAAGGTAAGTAAAGGGACCAACTAAATCCTTCTTTCCACAATCCCTTTGATTCCAGAAACCAGCTCCTCCCTTTGAACCTTGGTTAGACCTATTGGAAAGTACTCAACCAAGGCTTTTAGCCCCAACAAGGAACTAAAGATAAAATTGGAACCCTTTTGCCTCCTCCCCCCCCCCTGTTTCCCCTTTCCTAAGAGATTTATCCCAAAGATGCTTTTAACACCAGGCAACTGGACTGTCCTGTTTTCCCTTCTCATCCCAGAATGAAAAGATTTAGACTCCTGCAGACAGCTGTTCCTTTCTGCTCCTGGCTGCTCCCCCCCTCCTCTGCGAAATATCCCCCTCCTCTGAGAAATTGGCCACAAAATGGGGAAAGTTCCCCAGAGCCCAGCAGCCCTACTTACATCTTTGGAGCCGTTGTCAGCAGATGAACGTCAGTTGAACAGTCCAGATGACATCATCAAGCCAGCGGAATCCTCCAGGAGATGACAGGATTCCTTTGGACATAAAAGAAAGACATAGGAAAAGAAAAGACATGGGAGAGAAAAAGAAAAAAAAGGAGAAAAAAAGAAAATAATATACTACTTAAAATACGTATCCCTCTTCAACTAGTATACACTTAATTTCAAATTTTCTGTTCTTTTTACCCATAATTAAAACTTTACATTTTGAAAGAAGGTTTTTTTTTTTGTTATTTTTGAGTTTTGTCGCAAGCCTTAATTCATTTTGAGTCTTAGCTTTCCTCACTTCATCTTTGCAGGCTCGGGCTATTTGCGGATATTCTGCCTTAGTTAGTTGCCCTTCTTTCTACCTGTTATACTCATCCTTTTTGTCTTTCAATTTATCAGAGAGTTCTTTATGCAGCCATGCTGGTTTCTTTTGAGAGCTGTTATTTTTCTTCTTTGTTGGTATTGTGCTAGGCTGGGTGTTTATTATCTCGCTTTTCAAAATTTCCCAAACTTCTTGAGTTGTTTTCCCCTTGAGGATTCTCATCCATGGAATCCTTCCCAAGTTCTCTCTAAGTTTGTTGAAATTAGCTCTCTTGAAGTCCAAGTTTGACTGTGTTCTATTGCTTGTGCTTGCATAATGTTGAACTCCAATATTGCATGATCACTCCCCCCCCCCAAAGTTCCTGTGGCTTCAGTACCTATTGTTTCTTCTCTGTTAGTGAGAATTAAGTCCAATATAGCCGATCCTCTAGTTCCTTTCTCCACTTTTTGGGAGACAAAGTTGTCTGCTAGGTTTGTCAGGAATCTGTTTGATCTTCCACTTGGTGCAGAGTTTGTCTCCCAGTTGATGTCAGGGTAGTTAAAGTCCCCCATTACTATTGTGATGTGCTTCCTACATACCTTAGTTAGCTGAATAGCAAAAAGTTCAACTATGTCCTCTGTTTAGTTGGTTGGGTTGTAGTATACACCTATGGCAATGTCATTCCCATCCCCCCTTTATATAGACCCAAATGCATTCAAGACAGTTTTCATCATTGTTGTGCTCTAATTCTGTAGAGATGTAGTTATTTCTTATACAGAGAGCAACTCCACCTCCTCTTTTATTTGGTCTGTTTCTTTTAAATAATTTAAATCCCTCTAGCTGTGTGTTCCATTTGTGGGTTTCATTCCACCATGATTCTGTAATGACAACAATATCGTGTCTGCCCTCATTAACCTGAATTTCTAGTTCATCCTGTTTGCTGTTCATACTCTGTGCATTGGTGTATAGACATTTGAGTCCTCTATGACTGGCCCTGTATTTACTTTCTACATAAACTGTGTGGTGCCTGAGTTCCCCTATTGTCTTACCACCTATTTGGTTAGTGCACTTTGTGTGGCACTCATTATTGAAAGCTTGATTTTGCTTGACAGCAAGGTTGTATTCTTGTCCACACACGTATCTTTGTTTGATGGATTCAAACCATCTCTTTTGTACATTTTTTCTTGGACCAGCTACTGACATCGTGACTAATAAAATCAAAGCCTTCTCTTTAACAGCACTCCTTTAGCCACATATTGAATTGTGCTATACACTGGCCATTTTCATTTTGCTCTTTATACATTGGTAAAACCTCTGAAAAAGTTAGCCTACAGCCTATTTTGCTAAGTTCCTGCCCCAAGCTCTGGAAATCATTCTGCACACTCACAACTGTTGCAACATCCCTACAGTTTTGGGATCTCCGTGGGATCGAATTCCAGGGACCTGGCAACCAGGATGTCAGAATCCAATGATATTTCATTTCTATCTACCTACTCTGATAAAAACCAATTCTTACTCTCTTCTGGATTCTGTCATACTACGAAAGGGGAGGAGGGTAAGCATGGGGGTTTTATGACCCTCACGTCCTCCATTAACTACAAAGTCACCCTTTGTTGATTCTCTTTGAGAGTACTAACTATAACAATGCAGCCATCCCTTTCATCCCACTCCCTCTGAATCTCTCCCCTTTGCCAGCAGCTAGGGAAAGGGGGGGGATGCAACACCTGGGATCTGGGAAAAGAGAGAATGAGTGATTGTGCTGACGGAGAGAACTGAAGATATATTTCCTGGACTTAACAATTAGAAATCTGCCGAATTGAATCGTCCGAAAGAACTACGGGGTGGGGCTGCTTGGGGACAATTTTAAAACATTGAATGGTGGGGGGGGATCCCCCAGATCCTGTCTAGCATGCCTGCAATCAGTTTCTCTTAATAAAAATTCCTGTTGGAAGAGACATTCCAAGAGTTCTCTTTTCTTAAGATGTAGATTTGAGGTGGGTCCTTACACAGCATGTCTTACACAGCATGCAGTGTCCTGGGTTCAAGTGATTCCCATTGAAGATCTATCCAGCCGGCTTCTGAAAATTCAGAAATTCTGCTCCCAATTGTGATCATGAATTGAAAACTACTTGTAACCCGTTTAAAGATCTCATTTAAAACCCATCACTGAGTAAACCACAGTTGCCTGAATTCATAAAAGAAACCATTCCAAAATTAAGTGAATTATATTATAGTCTAGTTTAAGACTAGAATATGAATATAAATCCTTTAGCCATATTGATTGAACTTAATCAGTAAGGTTGCAATAATTATATAATTCAGTGTAGGAGCAAATTTAGCAGCACCCATTTCAGAACCAAGAAGAATAGGGTAGCACTGGCTTTCTGTTTTTCTCAGTGATTGTAGTCCTTCGTTTTTTATTAAATTCTCCATCATGATTGTTTTACAGGTATGTTCCTTTTGTAGAACGCAATCAGGTATATACATTCTTATAAGTAACACAAAATGAAAAGAGAAGAACATAAACATCTGGTGTTTAATTCAAAACACTCAACACAATACATTTGCTTATTTATAAAGGGTATCTTCCAATACTGTTTAGTTCGTGTTCCACTTTCAAATGGCAAGCAATTACTTACTCTAAATCACTGGTTCTCAACCTGTGGGTCGGGACCCCTTTTGGGGTCGAACGACCATTTCACGGGGGTCGCCAAACAAGGCTGTCCGCCATTTTCCCCCCTTTTCTTTGGCCACGCCCCTGGCACCCGGTGATGTATAAGTGGTTGGGGGTCACCACAACATGGGGAACTGTATTATGGGGTCGCAGCATTAGAAAGGTTGAGAACCACTGCTCTAGATATACTATTTACCTACAGTATATCCCTTTAATTTAATTTATTCACCACCCAACTCCACACTGAGCAGGGTAGAGAATTAGAATGGTTGGTGAGTCTGGCAAACAGGCTCCACAATCCACATCCCCAAACAAAACCTGCAGAAAGTCCCAACCAGGTTAACCCATAGTCTGAGAGAATGCCAGATTTTTAGGCTTTCTTGAATGCCATCAAGGAAGGGGCCACGGAGTATCAGGGAGGAGCCTGTCAAGCAACAGGCACCATGGCAGAGAAGGCCTGCGTCTTGGGTGCTAGTAGATGATGGTTGAATAGGATTCGGAGAGCACTGACCTATCGGCTGGCACTGGATAGGCAAGCAGCATGGAGATAGACGGCCCCTCTGGCAATCCAGTACCGTGCCAGCAAGGGTTTGGTGAGTAGACAACCAGGATCTTGAATTGCACCTGGAAGCATACTGAGCACCCTGCTCAGAGTCACTCTGTACTGTGAGAGGAGTGGCAAATTTAACAATCACACAGACCGATTACAAGCAGCAGCATGACAAAGTAACAGCAACGGTGGATTGGAAGATCCGCAAGAAATACCATTTGCCTGCAAGAAATAACCGGCAGGACCATAAAACAGAGGAAATAATAGAAAATGAAGAAGCGAAATTGCTCTGGGACTTCAAATTCAAGCCTACAGGAACCTGCCACATAACACCCCAGACTCAACAATTGGTGAGAAGAAAGAGGAAAAAATCTGGATAGTGGACATGGCAGTATCTGGAAGCAGCAAAGCAGAAGAGAGATAGAAGATAACAAAATACAAAGAACCGCAAAGAGAAATAGAACGATTGTGGCAAAAGAAAGCAAAGATAGTACCAGGATCCCTTCTGGGTGAGTCACCTGGACCAGAGGTTTTGTCTTCCAAGCTTTCAGTCTCGTGCTTGGAGCCCATCTTTGTGGAACTCCTGTCTGGCAGCTAGAGAGAAGATGGCTGAGGGTGGGGGCTCCAGCACGAATCCGAAAGCTCAGAAGACAAAACCGCTGGTCCTGTTGACCGATCCAGGTTGGATCCTGCAACATTATCCTGGGACACGTATGTTCGCCTTCATTCGTGAAAGATAGTATCGATAATAATAGATGCCTTGGATGCAATCCCATAACCATTTCCCACAACAACTGGGGCACCGTTTTTATACCAGAGGCATTGACCAAATCAGCACTGGTCAATTGCAATAGGCAGCTTTACTCGATATAGCTTACATCCTGTGACAAGACCTTTAATGTCACCAAACACCCAGACCTGCCTATCCCAAGCCCTTGGGAAGGACTTGATAGGTGAATAAAAATGCCCAGTTAGTTTCAACATCTGGCTCTGTGATGAACCAGACTGCTAACCGCCACTGCAGCTTGTGAAGCAGGGGTATCCCACGGGCATCCTGAAACATTCCCATCCCGGCCTGCTCTACGGACATGGATCTTTCCGAAACCATATGCCAATCGGATAACCATGTGGTCTTATTTTTTTAACAAATTCATGTTACACTGTAAGTATTTCTACTCAAAAACGTCTCTTTGACTGCATGTCACTCCTGCATCCTCTTTGTGGGAACAATTGTGCTTTCCAGTGTCTGAATGGCTCCAGAAAGCTATTTTCATGTCCTACGCACTGAATAACATCAAGTAAACTTGAAAGTGAATGTCCCTCCCCAAACTCTGCTCTCTTGGTGTCCCAGATTACAAACCAGTAACCCAATTGGAGAGAAACTACTGCAGCTGCTTTGGAAGTCGACAAATCATCACACACAGTGCCCCAGTCTCCATTGATAAAACTTTCAACCCTTCCGTGGTCTCTGCCTCTTCTGCTGCCATTCATGAGTCGGACTGCACCGTTCTGTGGCTGTTGGGAGACGCCGGAAGGCCTATTCTTCCTTCTTCCATCCGGTCTCCTCCCGGGCCTTCTCCTTTCCTGGGCTTTCAAGGTTTGGGTTTGGGTGCTCTAGAGGTCATCTACCCTCCGTTCTGATTCCCCACCAGAGTAAAGGAGTTGCTCCATCCAGCCTGGAGTTGTGCCTTGGGAAGAGTCTGTCGTTGCGTGACTCCTTGCTGGGACTCTGCTTGTGGCTTTCCTCTTAGGGTCCCGTGGAGGCCTTTTCACTCCCGGTTCTAGCAGAGAAGAACAAAGGGAAGGACTTTAAATGGCTCCTTCAAACCGCCTTATCTGACACAAGAGCTGAGCTGCCGATGCCGCAGGAGAAGCTGCCGAACAGACTAAGGATGGCCGTCTTTCCTAACCAGAGGAAAAGCCAAGGAAGCCGGTCAGCGAGAGAGACGGGGAGGGCTGGAGGGGCCGGGCAGAGGAAACGGGGGCTTTGCAGAGCCACTCTGACCCCATTTCTGCCGCCTGAAGGATGGAAACCTGGGAGGTGCTGGGCACTGGAAGGCAGAATGGCCCCCCTGCCCCTCCCACCCTCCCCATCCTGGTTTCAGGGCCGTCTGAAGGGGTTTCCTCTTCTCTGCTCCCCCAAAAGTGGCACCTGTCAAGGCAGACAAAACCAGGATCCCCAACTGGAGTTGCCCATGGAAAGAGGCTGCATGTTCCCCAGCCAGCCCTCCAGATCAGGGGGGCTCCCAACCTGGCAACTTTAAGGCCTGTGGACTCCAACTCCCAGAATTCCCCAGCCAGCCCTCTAGACCAGGGAGGGCCCAGGGGTGGGATTCAGCCGGATCGCACCGGTTCGGGAGGACCTGTAGCTCCATGGACCTTCATTGGGAGAAAGGGCTGGCTTCCGGAAGTCCAGTCTAGGCCTCCAGGAGTCCTCCCAGGCCTAGAACAGCCCACCGGAAGTGCAAGGATACCACTTCCGGAAGTCCGTTCTAGGCCTGGGAGGCCTGGAGGAGGCATCAGAAGCCTGGAGGAGGCCTCCCAGTCCTAGAAAAGCCCACCGGAAGTGCATGATGTCACTTCCGGAAGTCCGTTATAGGCATCGGAGGCCCAGGCCTGCATCCAATATGAGAACCGGTTGTTCAGGTGTTTGAATCCCCCCCACTTAGGTATCTTTTTAGTCTTCCCGCAATTATTGCCATAAATATTTTGTAATCCGAATTTAAAAGCGATATTGGCCTATAATTATTGATTTTTGTTAAGTCTGAATTTTAAGGCCTGTGGATTCCAACTCCCAGAATTCCCAATCGAGGTTAGGAGGTCTCCAAGCTTGGCAACTTTAAGGCTCATTGATTCCAACTCCCAGAATTCCCCTTCTAGATCAGTGGGGTCTGCGAAGTCGGCAATTTTAAGGCTTGTGGACTCCAACTCCCAGGATTCCCCTTCTAGATCAGTGGGGTCTCCAAATATGGCAATTTTAAGGCTTGTGGACTCCAGCTCCCAGAATTCCCCAGCCAGGGAATTCTGGGAGTTGAAGTCCACAAGCCTTAAAGTTGCCAAGCTTGGATACCCCTGCGCTACACAATGAAATGTTGATGGGGTCAAATCAAGGTTTATTTAGCCAAATACGGGTTGAGAATGACAGCCGCCTTGGGAATTGCAGAGTGTGGTGCGCAGAGAGCCCCCCTAGACAAACCACACACCACACTGAGCATCACGGCCTCCTCAGAAGGCCCGGCCTGCAAAAGAAGCCGTTTCTTCAGAGAATAGGCAATTTAACTCCGAACTGAGGCTGTCCCGGGGCCTCTTCTTCCCCTGAGGCAGAGATTGACCTGCTTGAGGCTGGGATGCACAACAGACCCACAATGGGAGAACACAACTCCTTTCTCCGCTGTGGTGACGGCCGAGGTCTCTGATCTGTGGAACTTCCTTCCTTGGCAAAAGACGTTGGGATGCTTTCCACCCCCTAGTAACACTCAAAAAGGGGCACTTGCACATTTTCTGAAGAAAAAGGCCAGGATGACAGAAGAGGGCCGGGCGAAATATTTCAAATGTTTTTATTTCAATATTAACAATATGTACATCATTTTGAACCTATTTCTATAACAAGTATAACAAAATATAACAAAAAACATATATAAGAAATATAACCAAAAAATCAGGGGGCAGGAGGCTAAAACATCAGGAGAAGGAACTGGGTCTGGGTCATTTAACAGAGAGAAGGAGCAGGGCTGAGAGGATAGGATCAGAGTGAGACAAAGGAAGGAAGGAAGGAAGGAAGGAAGGAAGGAAGGAAGGAAGGAAGGAAGGAAGGAAGGGAAGCCTGTGCATAGTAACACAATGACCAGCCATAAGTATCTTCATTTATTACTTTACCAGTAAGAAAGCTACCTTCATTAACCAAAATTTCGTCCTTTTCCAGGTCTAAGATCACTCGCAGAGATACCTGCAGGAGCTGCAGAAGGAGGGGTGCTGAGGGGGGTCAGGAGGAGCCTGATCCAGAGTGTTCACTCACCACATGCCTCCCCTTGACCAGCGTGATTTCAATAACATAGGTCACTCGCTTTGTCCGAGTCTTCGGGCAGACTGGAGATACTGGAGCCATATCTTCTGCCTTTGTTGTCTTCTGCCTTGCCATCCATGGAAAACACATGCAAAGAGCCCTAGAAGAGAGAAAAAAAGGAACGTAAGGAAAGGGACCGACTTCACTTCTCATCCCAGAATGAAAAGATTTAGACTCCTGCAGACAGCTGTTCCTTTCTGTCCATGACTGCTCCCCCCTCCTCTGCGGAATATCCCCCTCCTCTGAGAAATTGGCCACAAAATGGGGAAAGTTCCTCAGAGCCCAGCAGCCCTGCTCACATCTTTGGAGCCGTTTTCACGCAGATGACCGTCAGTTGGACTGTCCGGATGACATCATCAAGCCAGTAAGAAAGTTACCTTCATTAATCAACACTTCGTCATTTTCATCCATCTCTAGATTTAAGATTTCGACTTCTGGGAGCTGGAAGAGAGAGACAGAAAGAGAAACCTCAACCTTCCTGGTGCCAAAGGGTCTTGCAGAGTCATCCCTGCCTTCCTTTTGGCCCATCGAGACACGTATTCACGCCACGTGCAGAGATTCCCTGATGGACCACCAAGTGGATGGAAAGGAAACAGGACCCATGCTTCCCTGCCCTTTTTCCCCAAGAGAGAGATTATGTGAGGGTGGGGCTCTCAGTTGGGCCTTTTCAGGTGGCTACTTACTTTCTCGGTCCTGAGAAAGAGCGGCTGCTTCTTCCTCATCCTCCTCTTCCTCTCAGTGACCTCTGGAAAAAGGAGAGGCAGGTGCTCAGCAAACTTTTAGGTCTCCACCAGATGAAGAACCCCCCCCCCCCCAAATCAGACCCTTCTTGGCAGCCTTCTCCCCCTGGAGACCCCCTCCCCTCTATTCAGAAGTTCTTTCTGCTTCACGAGCTGGAGAGATTTGCATGGAGGACAACTCCTGCTCCCTCTACGAGGGCAATTTGGGGATCAAGCTCCGTTTGGGGATCCAGGACAGACCCTCGCAGAGATACCTGCAGGAGCTGCAGAAGGAGGGATGCTGGGGGGGTCAGGAAGAGCCCGATCCAAAGTCTCCACTCACCACACCACTCCCTTTTCACCAGCGTGATTTCGATTATTAAGGTGATTCTCTTTTTGGGGGGGCAGGCTGGACAAGCTGCTATATTGGCTGTGGCATTGTTTTCCTTGCCTTTTCTTTTGAAAAAGGGGAAACACCCCAGCACGCAAAAAGCCCTAGAAGAGAGAAAAAAGGGAACGTAAGGAAAGGGACCAACTAAAGAGTTCTTTCCACAATCCCTTTGAGTCCAGAATCCAGCTCATCCCTTTTAACCTTGGTTAAACCTATTGGAAAGTACTCAACCAGGGCTTTTAGCCCCAACAAGGAACTAAAGATAAAACTGGAACCCTTTTGCCTTCTCCCCTCCCCCATGGATCTCCTTTGCTGGACTGGACTCTCTTGTTTTCCTTTGAAGAGGTTTTGCTTTTTCCCCCAGAATGAAAAGATTTAGACTCCTGCAGACAGCTGTTCCTTTCTGCTCCTGGCTGCTCCCCCCCCCCCGCCATTTGCAGAATATCCCCCTCCTCTGAGAAATTGGCCACAAAATGGGGAAGGTTCCCCAGAACTGTGCAGCCCTGCTTACATCTTGGGAGCCATTTTCATGCGGATGAGCATCAGTTGGACTGTCTGAATGACATCATGAAGCCAGTAAGAAAGTTACCTTCATTAATCAAAACTTCATCCTTTTCATCCATTTGGAGGATGATGGGGTGGAACTTAAACATCTTCTAAAATCAAATCACCTGCATTGGGGGAGAAAAAAGTGGGACAAATAAAGGAAAAAAGGAAGGGAAGCCTTTGCATATCAACACAATCGCCAGCCATAAGTAGCTTCATTTATTACATTATCAGTAAGAAAGTTACCTTCGTTGATTAAAACTTCCTCTTCCTTCCCCTCCAGGTTTAGGATCTGGGGTTGTGGGAGCTGGAAGAGAGAGACAGAGACCTCAACCTTCCTGGTGCCAAAGGGTCTTGCAGAGTCTTCCCCACCTTCCCTCTCTGCCCCAAAACTCTCCATCCAAGCTCTGAGCACCCTATTTTGCTCAATCCTAGTTTAATCCTAGATCAAGCTCCGTTTGGGGATCCAGGACAGACCCTCGCAGAGATACCTGCAGGAGCTGCACAAGGAGGGGTGCTGGGGGGTTCAGGAAGAGCCCGATCCAGAGTCTCCACTCACCACACGGCTCCCTCTTCACCAGCGTCATGTCAATAATGGAGGTGACTTTTCTCCTTGGAGTCCTGGGACAGAGTGGAGAAATCCGACCGTCGGCTTTTTGGTTTTCTGCCTTTGTTTTCCTTGCAAACCACGGAAAACACATGCAAAAAGCCCTGGAAGAATGGAAAAATGAAAATCTACCATCTGATCAGACTATAATTACCCAAATTTTAGAATGTGCAGACATGGATAGATTAACCTTGGAGATGAAAGCGAAAGAAGATTCAATTTACTTTAAAACTTGGGAAACATTTTATCAATGGTTAGAAATACGATAGAATGAGAAAAGAGCTTGCAATTAAATAGAATAAACGATAGGTTTTTAACTAAGCTTTATCTTCTATGTTAATAACAACGTTATTACTAGTGATTTTAAATAGATATTTAGAATTAGTTGATATTTTATGGTTATCTAATTAGAAGAACTGTATTTATTAATTTCAAATTTTATGATTATAGTCAATTCTACTTGTAATTGTTTAGTGTTATATAAACTATATTTATTCAATATGTATGTATATTTGGATGGTATTTTGCTTGTTAAAGCATGGGTTTATTGTTGGGAGTTATCCCATTACTGTACCTCCCCTTACCCCAGCATATGCTGACTCAGGAATTCTGGGAGTTGAAGTCCATGCGTCATAAAAGAGCCAAGGTGGCCTACTCCTGCCTTACCCTATCCTGAATTCCTTATTCCTAGCCCTTCCCACACCCGTACTGACCCTATCCTCTCCTTACCTGTATAAAACCTAATAAAATATTTATTAAAAAAAGTTGAGACTCCAGGTCCAGGTGAATTTTCTGCAGAATTTTATATAGTATTACAAGATGTATGAAGCCTGACTTTGAAAGAACTGTGTAATGAAATGCTTTTGGAGACTAAAATACCAAAGTCGTGGACTGAAGCTAATATTCCCTGAATATCCAAAGAAGACACTGACCTTACACAAACAAAAAAAAAACTAGAGACCACTATCGCTATTAAATGTGGATTATAACATTTTTGCTTGGATAATGGCAGAAAGAATTAAGAAATTCTTGACTGAATTTATATACACAGATCGAAATGGCTTTCTACCTAAAAGACAGATAAAAAAATAAGTTAAGAATGATTTTGGATGTTTTAAAATACTATGAAAACCACTCAGGGAAACAGATGGCATTAATATTTCTTGATACGCAAAAAGCTTTTGACAATCTAAACTGGCAATTTATGTTCCAGCAGTTGGTGGAAATGGACTTTGGGGAAAATTTTATAAATGCAATTCAAACAATCTACCATAAACAAACAGCTAGAATAATTTTAAATGGAGATTATACAGAGAACTTTGATTTCAAAATAGGTACAAGACAGGGAGGTCCATTATCCCCATTATTATTTATACTAACATTGGAAGTATTGACTAGAAATATTAGACAAGATATAGAAATTAAAGGATTGGAGATAAAAGATCAAAAATATAAACTACGAGCCTTTGCGGATGACTTGGTTTTTATCTCAGATGAGCCACTTGAAACAACTATCAAATGGTTGGAGAAAGTAGAAAAGTTTGGAGAAGTGGCAGGCTTGAAAATAAATAGAGGAAAGACTAAAGTATTAACAAAGAACTTAACAGACAAACAGAAAAGTCAACTTACAAAAAAGACAAACTTGCAAATAGTTAAAAAAGTTAAGTACCTAGGAATCTATTTAACAGCAAGATGGATAACATTAAAAGAAGACAACTATGAAAGATTGTTAAAACAAATAAAATTGGATTTGGAAAAGTGGGAAAATCTTCAATTGTCATTGTTAGGAAGAATAGCTACAGTGAAAATGAGTATTTTACCCAAAATACCCTTCTTATTCCAAACGATTCCTGTAAAATTGGGAAAGGTCTTTTTTGATAACCTAAATGCAACAATACTGAGATTTATTTGGCCAGGGAAGAAAGCACGAATCAAAGTGAAAATGCTACAAGAAGCTAAAGATAGTGGAGGATTTGGACTCCCGGACTGGAGAATATATTATCAAGCAGCTATCCTGCCGTGGTTTAAAGAATGGATAATGCTGAGAAATAAAAGATTATCGTACCTAGAGGGGCATGACTTACAAATTCGTTGGCATGCCTTCCTATGGTACGGGAAAAATAAAACACATAGATACTTTCAAAATCACTTTATAAGGAATGTACTTTTTTTAGAATGGGAAAGAATAAAGGAGAAAATTTATACTAAACTACCTGAATGGCTTTCAACAATGGAAGCTTTTGCTTAGCCAAATTTATTTAACTATGACAAAGTCGTGACTTATAAAGATATCTTGGATAATGAAGGAAAATTGAAATATAGACAAGATTTACAAGGACAAGGTATTGACTTAGCATGGTGGCTATATTTGCAAATTCAAACGAGATATGAAAAAGATGTAAAGACAACGGGATTTTATAAAGAACAGACAGAATTCGATCAAATATTGTTAAAAACAGATGAAAACTTGATTAAGAAACTCTATAGATTTCTATTAAACTTGGTAGAAGAACAAGTAAAAGAAACAATGATAACATGGGCAAAAAACTTTGGATATTCTATAGATTTGGAAGACTGGCAAAAATTATGGGACAGAAATATTAAATTGACTAAAGCAGTCTCATATAAAGAAAATCTGTATAAAATGTTTTATAGATGGCACATGACACCAGGAAGATTAGCGAAAATGTTTAAAAATACTTTGAATAATTGCTGGAAATGTAAACAAAGGCCAGGTACTTACTATCATATCTGGTGGACATGCCCTAAAGCAAAAAGGTTTTGGGTTAAGAAACATACGTGGTTGGAAGAGATGATTAAAAGCGGATAGAATTTAAACCAGAACTGTTTTTGTTAGGAATATTAGGATCTAATTATGAGAAGGAATATTTAATATTGCATGTACTGACAGCAGCGAGAATAGTATTTGCCCAATACCGGAAAAATGAAAACTTAACAACTGAAGAGGTTTTAATTGAGAAAATCTTAGAATGTGCAGCAATGGATAGATTGGCTTTAGAGATTAAAGAGACAGAAGATTCAGTTTACTTTAGAACATGGGATAAGTTTTACCAATGGTTTAGGAAAAGGAACCAGTGAGACATGAATGTGCTATGTTATTTTGAATATATATTAGTAAGAAGGATGATATGCATTGACCAACTGATACTGTTTATGATTATCGTTTATCATATTTACTATAGCTATTTAGCATTATGTCAATTAGTATTAACTGAACATAGGTACCTGAACATACTGGTCTCTGAGCCTTTCAGGTAGCCTCCGTTGGCTCCTTCCTTTCTCTGTCCTTAGGAAGAGGCGCCCCTTCGTCCTCCCACTCCTCTTCCTTTTGCTGACCTCTGGGAAAGGGAGAGGCAGGTGCTCAGCAAACTTTTAGGTCTCCCCCAGATGAAGACCCCCCCAAATCAGAGCCTTCTTGGCAGCCCTCTCCCCCTGGAGACCCCATCCCCCTATTCAGAAGCTCTTTCTGCTTCACGGAGATGGTGGATTCTCCTGGCCAGGGGATAGATTCGCACGGAGGCCTTGGACAACTCCTGCTCCCTCTACGAGGGCAATTCGGAGATCAAGCTCCATTTGGGGATCCAGGACAGACCCTCGCAGAGATACCTGCAGGAGCTGCAGAAGGAGGGGTGCTGGGGGGGTTAGGAAGAGCCCGATCCAGAGTGTCCACTCACCACATGGCTCCCTCTTGACCATCGTTATATTGATTGTGTAGGTCACTCTTTTGGGGGGGCAGATCGGAGAAACTGCGGTGTTTCTCCGATCTTTGGGGTCCTTTGCCTTTTGTTTTCTTGCAAAAAGCCCTAGAAGAGAGAAAAAAAAGAAAGTAAGGAAAGGGACCAACTAAAGCCTTCTTTCCACAATCCCTTTGATTCCAGAAACAAGCTCATCCCTTTTAACTTTGGTTAAACCTATTGGAAAGTTCTCAACCAGGGCTTTTAGCCCCAAAGTCTCTGGGAACCTATGAACAAATCACCAAATCTGCCCGTATCTCCTCTTTTGGCCCAGAAGGCATGGCTCTTTGCTTGTAGACTGCCTCAATATATGGAAGCTCCACTAAGCTGGCTGACTGAACAAGCCCTACTGATGCAGCTCTTGGTCAGCTTCCATTTTGATTCCCTTTGTGTTGCCAGACTTTTCTTTATAACCCAGAGGCCTAGATCTCCCAAGGTAGACTGCCCCTTAGCAGGGAAGCTCCACTAAGTCTCTCCCTGGAGTGAGACCCAGGAGGACAGCTTTCTGCCGGTTCTTTTCCTGACTCTTTCCTTTTGGTTCCCCTCATGGCCGAGGTCCCCCCATTCCCTCTCTTTCGATGGAGACCCCCTCCTTTTCCTTCTGGCCACCAAAGTCCAAGCACGACAAAACACACAACATTTTTGCCTTTTCTTTTCATCCGTAGATCAGGACTGCCTGAAAGAAAGGGGAGGGAGAAGCTTCACGAACTCTTCAGCCATTTCCGTGAAGGGAAATCCAATATTCTGTGCAAGGAGCCCTTAAGGCGGCTTGGAGTTGCAATGGAAGGTCCCCCCACCCCAAAAATGCCTTCCCAGGACCCCGTTTCAGAGGTCCAGTGTCCCCCCTCCCTCTGCGACCCTCTGACCGCCTTTTGGACCTTGGCACCTGGACTGCATTTTCAGCCCTTTGTCCTCCCTCACAGCCACATGACCACAATTTACGCTTTGGCACAAACTGGTATTTGCTTCCAATTCATAGCAACAACAAAAAAAGCCCCATAGCCAACAACAGGTTTGCCTAATTACTCTGGTCTTCGCTTAATGACTACAGTGTTTGCTTAATAACTGCCACAAGTGACCCCCTTTATGACTGTCACAACTTACAACCACAATTGCAGGTTTACTATGATTATGAGGGATGTCCTCTTTACTGTTTTTTTATGTTCAGTAAGCCTGATGACGTGAGGAGTAATGTGTAAATAAAAAATTGTATCGAAAATTGTATCCATCCTTATTCGAGAAAAATAGAATCCATCTGATTGATACACGCTATTGAAAAAGAACATGAAAGAATGATAAAACATGAGATAAAACTTATCAAAAGAAACTTTTCGGACCAAAAAGAGGCCTGGGAAGGACCTGCGGCCCTCGGCTCAGACAGGTACGGGCACCTCCTTCTTCAGCCGCTGTCAGTTTTCAGACTTAGGAGGAGTCTGGGAAGACCTCTGCTTTGTGCAGCAGTACGGGCCCCTTTTGCAGATGGGCTTTGCTTACAGGGCCTTACCAGCTGGCTGCCCAAATCTGATTCTCTCATTCACTTCTCCATTCCATTTGCACACAGCCTCTCCCTTTTCCCTAACAAAAAGTCCTGCACTCTGGCCAAACCCCCATGCTTTCCAGGGTCTGCCACTTGAACAGACCCTTTCTGCAATTAGGAAAGGCCATAGGGAGCAAAATCCAACTGTGATTGGGGAAAAGGTCTTCTCACTCACACACCCAGACATACACACATTTCTTTCACTCCCCTGGGCTTTAAAAGTTAAAATTTAGAGGTACTCACCTTCATCTTCTTTTCAAAGCAGCCTTCAGCTCAAACTCTCAAAACTCTCTTTACTACCCTGGCTCCACATGGGCAAGGCCTGGGAAACCCATCCACAGACACAAGGGGGTCTGCTGCCAGCAAGATGAGGCTTACCAGTCTCAGTCCATTGGAAAGGTTAGCTTGGAGTCCCATCTGGGGTGCCAAATTGTTCCAAATATTCTGCCCTTTTAATATTTCCTTCTCTGGGGGGCTCACTCCCCACAGCTTATATTAGGAGATTAGATGATGCAAAGTATTAGTACTGCTTTATAAAGCCCTAGTAAGACCACACCTGGAATACTGCAGCCAATTTTGGTCACCATATCACAAAAAAGATGTTGAGAGTCTGGAAAAAATTCACAGAAGAGCAATTAAGATGATCCAAGGCCTGGAGACTAAAACATATGAGGAATGGCTGCAGGATTTTGGTTTAGCTAGTCTAAAGGAAAGAAGAAATAGGGGAAACATCATAGCAGTATTCGAATATTTGAGGGGCTGCCACAAAGAAAATAATAATAATAATAATAATAATAATAATAATAATAATAATAATAATAATAATAATAATAATAATAATAATAATAATAATAATAATAATAATAATAATAGTGCTGGTGGTGGTGGTGGTGGTGGTGATGATGATGATGATGTTGAAAGGGATCTTGGAGGTCTTCTAGTCCAACCCCCTGCTCAGGCAGGAAACCCTATACCATTTTGGACAAATGGCTGTCCAGTCTCTTCTTAAAACCCTCCAGTGTTGGAGCATTCACCACTTCTGGAGGCAGATTGTTCCACTGGTTAATTGTTTTAACTGTCAGGAAGTTTCTCCTTAGTTCTAGGTTGCTTCTCTCCTTGATTAGTTTCCATCCGTTCCTTCTTGTCCTGCCTTCAGGCGCTTTGGAGAATAGCATCCCACTACACACTTCCCTCCATGTAGATGCAGTTCCACTGAGGACCACACGCTGAGTACGGCTGGTCAGCCAGCTACGGATCCATCTGTTGGTGATGCTGTCTAACCCACATTTTTCTATCAAGTAGTAGGTTGTGATCTACTTTATCAAATGCCTTACTGAAGTCCAAGTAAATTATATCCACAGCATTTCTCTGATCCACTAATTTTGTCACTTGGTCAAAGAACGCACTAAGGTTTGCCTGGCATGGTCTGTTTTTGACAAACCCATGTTGGCTTTTGGTAATGACTTTGTTTGCCTGTAGGTGTTCGCTGATTCGTTGTTTGATTATCTTTTCCAGGATCTTCCCAGGTATTGAGGTCAGGCTGATAGGTCTGTAATTTCCTTGGTCCATTTTTTGAAGGTGGGAACTACATCAGCTCTTTTCCAGTCCTCTGGTAGTTCCCCTGTGCTCCAGGATCAGGGTCACCTGGGTGGTGCAAATGGGCATGGAATAATTCCGGACAGAAAGGACGACTGGTTTGAAAGAGGCCATCTATGTCAAAACTGAACAGCCCTTCCTCAACAGAGGGGGAGGGATAGGATATCATATTTCTCCAGTCTACAGCACAGCCCTTTCAGCACTTCTAAGAAGGCCCCACACCCATTTGCACCACTCAGGTGACCCTGAGGACACAGGTAAGCCTCCAAGCGGCCTCAATGACTCTCTAAAAGGATGCAAATGACCGGCTGTCCGCAAGGAGTATCAATCCTGCCATTTCCCCACCATCCGGTCAGAGCTGAAGAAGCTTCTTGGATGAGAAGCGAAATGCCTTCAAAGAAGGAAGGAAATGATTGGTCCATTAGTGGCTGGAAGTGGCAAGAAGGTGACAAGCAACAGGGAGAAAGCAGAACTATTTAACTCATTTTTTGCATCTGTCTTTACACAAAGGGAAAAAACAGACCAACCTATCAAAAATAGTGCCATAAAAAACAAAACAGAAACACAAGTTAAGATAGGCAAGAAAATGGTTAGGGAGCACCTGTCCAGCCTAGATGAGTTCAAATCGCCAGGACCAGATGGATTACACACCAGAGTTCTCAAGGAACTGGCAGATGTGATATCGGAGCCACTGAACTATATTTTTCAAAGATCCTGGAACACAGGGGAACTACCAGAGGACTGGAAAAGAGCTGATGTAGTTCCCATCCTCAAAAAAGGAAAAAAAAATGGATCCAGGAAATTACAGACCTATCAGCCTGACCTCAATACCTGGGAAGATCCTGGAAAAGATAATCAAACAACGAATCAACGAACACCTAGAGGCAAACAAAGTCATTACTAAAAGCCAACATGGGTTTGTCAAAAATAGATCATGCCAGACAAATCTTATTGCATTCTTTGACCAAGTGACAAAATTAGTGGATCAGAGGAATGCTGTGGACATAATTTACTTGGACTTCAGTAAGGCATTTGATAAAGTAGATCACAACCTACTACTTGACAAGATAGAAAAATGTGGGGTAGACAGAACCACCACCAGATGGATCTGTAGCTGGCTGATCGGCCGTACTCAGCGAGTGGTCCTCAATGGAACTGCATCTATATGGAGGGAAGTGTGTAGTGGGGTGCCCCAGGGCTCTGTTCTGGGCCCAGTACTCTTCAACATCTTCATCAACGATTTGGATGAAGGGATAGATGGGGAACTCATCAAATTTGCAGACGACACCAAGCTGGCAGGAATAGCCAACACTCCAGAAGACAGGCTTCAGATACAGAAGGATCTGGACAGACTTGAACACTGGGCACTAACTAACAAAATGAAATCCAATGGTGAAAAAAGTAAGGTTCTACATTTAGGCAAGAAAAACCAAATGCACAAGTACAGCATAGGTGGCACCATGCTCAATAGTAGTAACTGTGAGAGGGACCTTGGAGTCCTAGCAGACGATCACTTAAATATGAGCCAGCAGTGTGCTGCAGCTGCCAAAAAGGCCAACACAGTGCTAGGCTGCATTAACAGAGGGATAGAATCAAGATCACGTGAAGTATTAATACCACTCTTCAATGCCTTGGTAAGGCCACACTTGGAATACTGCATCCAGTTTTGGTCACCACGATGTAAAAAAGATGTTGAGACTCTAGAAAGAGTACAGAGAAGAGCAACAAAGATGATTAGGGGACTGGAGGCTAAAACATATAAGGAACGGTTGCTAGAATTGGGTATGTCTAGTTTAACGAAGAGAAGGACAAGGGGGGACATGATAGCAGTATTCCAATATCTCAGGGGCTGCCATAAAGAAGAGGGAATTAAGCTATTTTCCAAAGCACCTGAAGGCAGGACAAGAAGCAACGGGTGGAAACTAATCAAGGAGAGAAGCAACCTAGAACTAAGGAGAAACTTCCTGACAGTGAGAACAATTAATCAGTGGGACAGCCTGCCTCCAGAAGCAGTAAATGCTCCAACACTGGAAGTTTTTAAGAAGAGACTGGACAGCCATTTGTCTGAAATGGTGTAGGGTTTCCTGCCCGAGCAGGGGGTTGGACTAGATGACCTCCAAGGTCCCTTCCAACTTTACTACTACTATTATTATTATTATTATAAAAACAAAGACAGTCCAGATGCCTCCTGAAAAAAGCATCTTTGGGACAAGGAGCCCATAGTTCACCAGTGTCTTGCCTTTACTCAAGAAGTAAGTGACACCCCAACAAAGAAACTTATCAGCTCGGTCAAACAAGCTAACAGTAAACAATAGCCTAATCAATGAAGAAACCCATGATGAAAACAACACTGCCACCCACACTGACAGGACAAACACTTGTATATAAACAGAGAGCTAAGTGCACCTTCCTTTCTAGCACTGATAATGTTACCTAGTTGGATTATGAAATATCTGCAAGAAAACTACCAAGCTCAGAGAACACCAAGGGTCCCGCAGTTCAAACTTCAGGAACAATTACAAATATTTGTTTTACTACTGAGAACCCAAAGAGAGACACTGAAAAAAAGTCAGACACCAGCAGTTCTGCTAATTGTTACTACCTAATTGGTATCCATTGTCTATTGCTAGCTATTCCTCTCAATCTTACCTCAAGCCATCTTTTAGTTAGGCCTAAGTATCTGCTGAGAAGCACGAGGCCAAGGAAATAATAATAATGATGATGATGATGATGATAATGATGATGATGATGATGATGTCCCTTCATCCACGCAGTGACATTGACAGACTTTATCTACCAAGGCAAATAGGTGGGCGTGGAATGCTGCAAGTACATCAGATGGTTGAAGAAGAAAAAATGGCTTTGGAAGAATGTCTGAAGGACAATGATGAAGATGCACTGAAATTAGTATATCAGGAAGGCTTACTGACTACGGGAGGGACCAAACTGGCCTACAAGAAAGACCAAATGAAGAACAGAATAGAGGCATGGGAAGACAAAGCACTACATGGCCAGTACATTAAAAAAAATAGCTGGGAAAGCAGATAATAAAAAGACCTGGCAATGGCTAAGAGCAGGAAAATTGAAAAAAGAGACCGAGGGACTAATTCTGGCTGCACAAGACCAAGCCTTAAGGACAAATGCATACAAAGTCAAAATTGAGAAGACAGCAACGGATAGTAAGTGCCGCCTATGCAAAGAAGCTGAAGAAACAGTGGACCACCTGGTAAGCTGCTGCAAGAAGATCGCACAGACTGACTACAAGCAGCGGCATGACAAAGTAGCAACAATGGTGCATTGGAAGATCTGCAAGAAATATCATTTGCCTGTAAGCAAGCATTGGTGAGATCATAAAATAGAGAAAGTCATAGAAAATGATAAAATTAAACTGCTTGGGACTTCAGAATTCAAACAGACAAGCACCTGCAATATAGCACCCCAGACTTAACAATTGTCGATAAGAAAGACAAAAAAGTCTGGATAGTGGACGTGGCAGTGCCTGGAGACAGCAGAATAGACGAGAAAGAACTGGAGAAGATAACAAAATACAAAGACCTACAAATAGAAATAGAAAGACTGTGGCAAAAGCAAGCAAGGGTAGTACCAATAGTCATAGGCGCCTTGGGTGCAATCCCAAAACAACTGGAGCACCACTTGAACACCATTGGCATTGACAAATTCGCTATTAGTCAATTGCAAAAGGCGGCCTTACCAGGAACTGCTTCCATCCTGCGATGATATCTGTAATACCATCAAACATCCACATCTGCCTACCTGGGTAAGGACTCGATAGGTAGACAAAATGCCAAATCCAGTCTGAACATCTGGCTGACTGTGTGATAATCCATAATAATGATGATGATGATAATAATAATATTAATAATAATAATAATAATAAAGTTGGAAGGGACCTTGGAGGTCATCTAGTCCAACCCCCTGCTCAGGCTTCTGAAGGCAGGTTATTCCACTGGTTAATTGTTCTAACTGTCAGGAAGTTTCTCTTTAGTTCTAGGTCAGTGGTGGCGAACCTTTGGCACGGGTGCCAGAGGTGGCACTCAGAGCCCTCTCTGTGGGCACACATGCCATTGCCCCAGCCTTGCCTCCGCCCACGACCCCCTCCTCACCAGCAGCCTCCCTGGAGGAGAGTCGCCCCCAAGGACATAGCAGCCAGGCAGCATAGACAAGACTCTGCCCTGGGACTTCCGGTGGATTTTGCGCGCGCGATGGCGGCTACTTTGTAGCCGTCCCTCCTGGGTAAGTGTAAGAACTGCTATGAACAGCAGACACCAGCTGTTCAGCGGTTCAAAATCCCCCTCCCGGGCAAAGGGGGGGGTAGAGAGTGTCTGAATAGTGGTAGAGCCTCTTTTGCACCCCCCACGTTTTTTGGGGGGGGTGAAAGGAGTGCTCCCACGGAGTTCAGACTTGTCTCCGCTTCCCAGCTGTTTTTGTCCTCAGGGACAAAACGAGCCGCTGCAAACACCTCCGTGCTTAAAGAGAACTGGTGAGTTTTTTTTTTTTTTTATAAACGGACAGAGCTGAGTAGAGGATTTAGTTTTTGCTTTCTTTGACTTATTTGGATTTTAAGTTTTAAGACTTGTTTCTATTTTTATTCTCTCTTTTTATTTTTCTTTCTTTGTTGAAAGGGAAAGTAAAATGGCGATCGGCAAATCTCTCGGTGTTTTTTTTCTGGAAGTTAGAATGCTGACCGGCAGGCTTTTTGGTGTTTCTCTTTCTTTCCTTTCCCTTTCCCTTTTTATTTTCTTATGATTGGAATGGTTGTTTTTGGTATCTCTAAGTATTTTTTTTGGAACGGACTTTTTCTATTTAATTATTTTTTTTTCTTCTCCCTTTTTTTTTTCCTTTGAACTCCCTTCTTTTTATTGTAATGACCCTTTTTTGAAGGACTTTTTTCTGTTTAATTTTTGCAATTTTTAAGGAGTAAAGCTTTTTTTTTAATTCCTTTTCTCTTCCTTTTTTTCCCCTTTTTTCTTTTTATTATAATGACCTTCTTTGGAGGGAGTTATGATTTTTGAAGGAATTTTTATAATTTTTTAAGAAGGACTAAAGGTTTTTCTTTAAGATGGCTCCAAAGCGTCCAGGGATTTCTACAGCTTCTAAATCAACAGTTTCACCCTCTTCTGGGGGTCAGCTAATAACTATGAAGGATTTGCAAGACATGATGGGAGATGTTATAATTCAAATTAGGGCAGAAATGAAAAAGATTTTAGAGGAAAATAATAAGATCTTGAGACAAGATTTTGTTTTGGCTTTAGAAGGAGTTGCTTCTGTTCTTGAAAAGGTGAACTCCCATGTGGAAGAGGTAGCTGAAAAAGTGGACATAATGGAGGGGAAAATTGAAAGTATGGAAAAAGAAATGGAAAATGAGATTCTTATGCTTCAATATGGACAAATGGAATATGCCTTAAGAATTAGGGGCCTGGGAGAGTCTTTGCAAGGAGATCTGAAAGAGATGGTTGCAAAGGACTTTGCATTGATTTTGAATAAAGAAAAAGAGGGAATGCTTAGTGAAATTGAAAAATTATTTAGGGTTAACTCTGTGGTGGCAGCACAGAAGAATCTGCCAAGAGATGTGGTAATTTACTTTGGTAAAAGATCTTTACGCAATGAAATTGTGCAAGCCTATTATAAGAAGAGATTTCAAATTGCTTCACAAGATGTTATAATTTTTAAGGAGATCCCATCTAAAATTTTAAGAAGAAGAAAGGAGTTTGCTTTTCTAGCAAATGAACTTAAAAAGAGAAAAATTCTATTCAGATGGGATGTTCCGACTGGAATGGTGGTGAACTACCTGGGGACATGTTATAGACTTAATACTGTTTCTCAAGCAAAAGATTTTTATACTTCGGTCCTGGGGGTATGTGCATCGCCATCTATTAAGTTTAAAGCTTTGGAAGAAAAGAATGTAGAATTACAGTTTGAAGAGCCTATATTTATGAAAACTGGCGAATCTTTGTGTGAGAGGCCTCAACAAGTCCAGGTTGAGGAGCAGAAGACAACTTGTGCAGCATACAATTCCAAAGAAAAGCAGCAACAGAAGAAGGTTAAGGAAGTTTCATATTCAGTGGTCTCTGAATCTCTGGGAGATGTTAGACTTACAAAGTCTTTGGAGCAATCTTCAAGGGTGGAATTGCTGCCTGAAATGGAAATTGGGAAATCTCAGTTTGAGGGGCATCAACAAGAGAGGAACGGGCAGAGGATAACTTGTACAACTTACAATTGTAAAGACCAACACAAGGAGGAATTCAAGGAACCCTTACCTGTATTGGCTTCGGAGTCGATGGGAGATTCAGGAATTTTGGAGCAGTCTCCTAAGGCAGAGCTTGCAGCATTTCTTACGAGTTTGATACAAGAATGGAGAATGGAAATGGAAGAATGGAAGAATGGAGAATGGAAAAAACTGGAATGTGAATAATTAATAATACTAATATAATTGAGACTGATAAGGATGCAGTTTCTTACGGATGGAATTTGTTATTGGTGAAGATTGAAATGTTTAATGTGTTTATTATGGATAGGCGTATAAGGGAATTTTGTTGTTTTAAGTTTTGAACCTTTAATGATAATATTGTTTAAATTTGTGTTTTGAAGGGATTATAATTTGTTCATTTTAGTGAGGGGATTCTAATGTTTTAAATTTTAAGTAATGTTTAAATTTGTGTTTTGAAGGGAGTATAACTTGTTCAAGTTTTAAGTATGCTTAAACTTGGTTTTTAAATATTATTAATATTTTTAAGAGAAAATAATTTGTTTAATTAAATGTCTAGATTTGTTTAGGAAAGAAAGTAATGTTTAAATTTGTGTTTTTGGAGGGAGTTTATATAGAATGATGATTGTATTTAGATTTGTTTAGGATTTAAAAGTGTTTTTAGTTTTTAAATATTATTATTAATATTTTTAAGAGAAAATAATTTGTTTAACTAAATGTGCTTAGATTTGTTTAGGACTTATAGGTTTTTTAAGTTTTTTCTTTTTGGATAGGAGAGAAGATTATGAAGATTGAAGGAAATATGTATTTACTTTAAGTTTTTTAAGAGTATTTAGTTTTAATGGTATATAGATATTCAAAGAAAGTAATGTTTAAATTTGTGTTTTTGGAGGGAGTTTATATAGAATGATGATTGTATTTAAATTTGTTTAGGTTTTAAAAGTGTTTTAAGGTTGTTGTTTTTTTTTAATTAAGCCTGTACTCAGCTCTGGGAAGTCCAGGGGAGGGTTTGGGAGGTTGGGAAGGGGGGGTGAGGTAGGGTTGGGGCGGGTATGGGAAGGGGATTTGTTTTTGTAAAATTTAAAAAATTTTCAATTAAAAAAAAAAAGACTCTGCCCTCACGCTCCAATGCGCACAGTTGATGCTGCAGGGCGTGGCCGCCGTGGTGCTGTTGGGCTGCCTGGGTGATCTGCGGCGGGCTCTGGAGGTGATGAGTGGCCCTGCAGGCTGGCAGGGTGGGGCAGAGCAAGGGCGGGGCACGGGCGGGACCAGTTTTTGGGCACTTGGTCTCTAAAAGGTTCGCCATCACTGTTCTAGGTTGCTTCTCTCCTTGATTAGTTTCCATCCGTTGCTTCTTGTCCTGCCTTCAGGCGCTTTGGAGAATAGCTTGACTCCCTCTTCTTTGGGGCAGCCCCAGAGCTATTGGAAGGCTGCTATCATGTCCCCCCTCATCCTTCTTTTAATTAAACTAGACATACCCAATTCCAGCAACCGTTCCTTATATGTTTTATCCTCCAGTCCCCTAATCATCTTTGTTGCTCTTCTCTGTACTCCTTCCAGAGTCTCAACATCTTGGCAAACAACTCTGAACTGTCATCCATTCTTGAATTTTATTGTCATGAAAAGGTGCTTTTTGATCCAGACTTTTGCTTAATAGATTTTGAACTTGTTTGTGGACACATACCAACAACAGTAATACAGTAATCAAAAGCTTAGAGTAGCAGTAACGGTATAACAGATTTGAAAGGGACCTTGGAGGTCTCCTAGCCCAACCCCTTGCTCAAGCAGCAGACCCACTACCATTCCAGACAAACGGTTCTCCAATCTCTTCTTACAAACCTCCAGCAATGGAGCATTCACAACTCCTGGAGGCAATTTCTTCCATTGATGAATTGTTTTCACTGTCAAGACGTTTCTCCTGAGTTCTAGTTTGGTTCTCTTTTTATTAGTTTCCATCTGTTACTCCTTGTCCTGCCCTCAGATGCTTTGGAGAATAGGTCGACCCCCTCTTCTCTGTGATAGCCCGTCAGATATTGGAAGATTGCTATCACGTCACCCTTGGTTCTTCTCTTTGTTAAACTAGACGCATCCGGTTCCTGTAACCGTTCATTGTAAGTTTCATCCTCCAGTCTAAGCTAAGCCAAAAAGGAAATGTGTCCAGATTTTAGAATATTAGAATAATTGAGTTGGAAGGGACCTTAGAGGTCTTCTGCTCCAACCCGCTGCTCAGGCAGGAAACCCTATACCATTTCAAACAAATGGTCTCTTCTTAAAAATTTCCAATGTTGGAGCATTCAAAACTTCTGGAGGCAGGTTGTTCCACTGGTTGATTGTTCTAACTGTCAAGAAATTTCTCCTTAGTTCTAGGTTGTTTCTCTGCTTAATTAGTTTCCATCCGTTGCTTCTTGTCCTGCCTTCAGACGCTTTGGAGAATAGCTTGACTCCCTCTTCTTTGGGGCAGACCCTGAGATACTGGAAGACTGCTATCCTGTCACCCCTCTTCCTTAAACTAGACATATCCAATTCCAGTAACCGTTCCTTATATATTTTAGCCTATAGGCCCCTGATTCTCTTTGTTGCTCTTCTCTGCATCCTTTCTAGTGTCTCAATATCTTTTTACATGGTGGTGACCAAAACTGGATGCAGATATATATTTGCCATACAACTAAGTTGAAAAAATATTAAGCAAAAGTCTGGATAAAATTCTTGAATTTTATCATGACGATAAAATTCAAGAATGGATGACAGTTCAGAGTTGTTTGCCAAGATGTTGAGACTCTAGAAAGAGTACAGAGAAGAGGAACAAAGATGATTAGGGGACTGGAGGCTAAAGCATATAAGGAACGGTTGCTGGAATTGGGTATGTCTAGTTTAATGAAGAGAAGGACGAGGGGGGACATGATAGCAGCCTTCCAGTATCTCAGGAACTGCCCCAAAGAAGAGGGAGTCAAGCTATTTTCCAAAGCACCTGAAGGCAGGACAAGAAGCAACGGGTGGAAACTAATCAAGGAGAGAAGCAACCTGGAACTAAGGAGAAACTTCCTGACAGTTAGAACAATTAACCAGTGGAACTCCTTGCCTCCAGAAGCGGTGAATGCTCCAACATTGGAAGTTTTTAAGAAGAGACTGGACAGCCATTTGTCTGAAATGGTGTAGGGTTTCCTGCCTGAGCAAGGGGTTGGACTAGATGACCTCCAAGGTCCCTTCCAACATTATTATGATGATTATGATGATTATGATTATTATGATTATTACTCAGTGGACATTTGCACAAATAAAGATGGACCCACAATCCACATATTTCCCCCTCCCCACAATCAGTAATAACTGCAGTCGTCTTTGAATCTCCTGCTTGGGGACAGGAGCAGGGTGGAGAAGAGTGCGTTTTATTGGAAAGAGCAAAATAGACAGAGAAGCTAGACAGAAAGCAAACATGAAATGTATCTTCGTGGGACATGAAAACGGTTGCAACCACAGAAAGCCAGTTAATTTTCCAGAGATAGGAGATACAAATCAGATGAGCAGCTGTTTTGCTTTATAGATTACCTTCCCCCCATCTCCACGAAAGAGAGATTTAAAAGAACAGTTATCTTACTGAAATGAAAAAAAAACAAAAAACCTCCCATTGCTTTCGAAAGATCTCCAGAGATTTCCTAGTAAATGTCAATTACAGGCTGTGGGAAGTGGCGGTTTATTTCAGCTTTATAAAAGGGGCTGGTGCAGTTTTCCTCAACAATTGCTTCTTGGCCTTCGGTTAAAAACCTGCTTGAAGTGAGGTTCCAGCTGATTACCCTTACTTTAAAGCAGGGGTCTTCAAACCTGGCCCTTTTATGGCACGCTGGCTGAGGAATTCTGGGAGTTGAAGTCCACAAGTCATAAAGGGGCCAAGTTTGAAGACCCCTGCTTTAAACTTTCCAGAGATGTTCGTATCCTCATTTGATCTACGCATTTATTAACAGCAATTGAATCATTTCAATCTTCTTCTTTTTTTTAGTACTTGTAAATCAGGGATTGGAACCTGTAGACAGCCAGATGTTGCTGGGCTGTAACTCCTAGCGTGTTGCTGAATTGAACCTGCTGTCTAAGTTCTTTCAATTCTCTTTTCTTCCTTCTCCCAGAGAAAGACAATGCTGTCCATCTCGGTGACGGCTCTGATCTGGTTGGTCTCCCTGAGGACCTTGTCCACAGCTTTGGATCCCACCCTGGAAGGGACATGGAGAGACTGGAAGGCCACGCACGGTAAAGAATACGCCCTGGTGAGTTTGCTCCACTAGAACTCAAATAAATCAGAATAGAGCTGGAAGAGAGATTGGAGGTCTTCTAATCCAGACCCCTGCTCAAGCAGGAGATTCTATATCATTTGAGTGGCTGTCCAGTCTCTTCTTAAAAACCTCCAGTGATGGAGCACCCACAACTTCTAGGGGCAAGTGGTTCCATTGATTGATTGTCCTCACTGTTAGGAAGTTTCTCCTTAATTCCAGGTTGCTTCTCTCCTTGATTAGTTTCCATCTGTTGTTTCTGGTCTTGCCTTCTGGTGCTTTGGGAAAATAAGTTGACCCCCTCTTCTTTGAGGCAGCCCCTCAAATACTGGAATAATGCTATCAAGTCACCCCAGTCCTTCTTTTCTCTAGAG